>LNAC01000034.1:7221729-7343809 GCA_002007465.1 Ailurus styani | reverse complement strand
GAGCGAAATAAGTCAATCAGAGAAAGACAATTATCATATGATCTCTCTGATATCAGGAACTTGAAGGGCAGGATGGGGGGTTGTGGGGGGTAGGGAGGGAAAAATAATGAAACAAGATGAAATGGGGAAGGAGACAAACCATAAGAGACTCCTAATCTCACAAAACAAACTGAGGGTTACTTGGGGTGGGGGGTGGGAGGTAGGGATAGGGTGGATGGGTTATGGACATTGGGGAGGGTTTGTGCTTTGGTGAATGCTGTGAAAGATGTAAGCCTGATGATTCACAGACCTGTACCCCTTGGGCAAAGAATAAAAATAAAATTAAAAAAAAAAGTGAGGAATAAAGAATTAAAATTGGCCTGTCAACAATGCCGATTTTGTTTTGCCAATTCTGAGTCCAAAATATTAGCAAATCCATCATTTAATAAGTATCAGTTGGTGAAATAGTTACTTTCAAAATTATGATGGCTAATGCAGATGAAGACATAATGCAGATGAAGACATAACTATTGAAAAAGCTTAATTATAGCAACCTAATTTATATTACAAAATCTGCTTTAATAAATTAACCTATGAATATTTTTACTTTATGGGAGATTAATTATGGTGTTAGTTTCTTAAGGAATAAAAAGATATAGACACAATTTTTTAAAAAAATTGATGTGATATTGATATTTTAGATGTTCTGGCTTATGTTAAACAAAATAAATAAATAAATAAAATTGAGAGCTATGATCACACATAAAAAAAGTGCAACATTCATAGTCAGCTTTTGTTTTACTTGTGTGAAATCTGCCTTTATTCCTATTGAAAGTTAAGAAAGACCTGTAACTGTTTTTAAAACATTTTAGGAACAGGTAAACATGGCTATACATCTTAAATAGAGAACCTGAGGCAGCATTAAAGGTGACAGTTGTAGAAAGAAAATGACATAGCTTTTGTGGAGATATTTTAGCATGTAATTTTCAGCACACAATTCATATAATCAAAAGGCTTGAGATGATCTTGAGAGGTCGTTGGGCTCATGCTTCTGCTAGCGCAGGGAACAGCTCACTCAAGGCGCTGTGCAATGATCAGTACCAGCAGGTGAGTAAGGGCATTGTCGGCCTTATCTAAAAGTAGCATTATTTTCATTTGAGTTTTAATATAATGAATGGCTTTCTAGCAAATACCTGACTCTTTTGGAACTTGTCTAAATCCTGTATGGTAAATATTTTTTCTCAAATTACACTTAGTTTTATAAATAGCAATGGCATCACCACGTGGCACAAAGAAATAGTTTAATGTAGCCATCAAGGATATATATTGAAACAAAAGCATTTTTTAATGACAAAATTTTCAGAATTTGTGCTATGGCTTAGAAAAACATTGTATATAGTCCTCAGTTCCAATTTGATTATCTTCTGTCCTAGCTTTTGTTTTAGATTAGATTATGAGTCTGTTTTGCAATTTAGGACACTTTTCTTCAGACATATTTTTACAGAAGAGTTTCCTTTTGAATACAATAGGTCAGGGATTTAGGGGTATAGAAGGCAGAATAGAGAAGGATCACAGAATGTCCCCCTCCCAAAACTTAAAAACATTGTAAAAAGTCTGGCCCTAAGATCCCAATGGTAGTCAAGTAAGGAAAAGTGTATGCTTTTTGTTAATAGCCTCAAAAAGTGGGAGCAAAAGAAAAAAAATAGAAGATAATGGTGCAGAGAAGTGTTATTTCTTACTTTGCTCCCAGTTTTCAAGAAACAGTGCAGAGGAAAGAAGGTGAAAGGGAAAAAAAGAAGGAAGGAAGGAAGGAAGGAAGGAAGGAAGGAAGGAAGGAAGGAAGGAAGGAAGGGGAAGGCAAGGGAGGGAAGAAGGAAGAAAAAACCCACAATTTTCCCTAATATCTTATTTTGGAGGAAAGTGAACTGAGGGCAGTCTTTTTAAATTAAGTTAAGGAAAACCCTCTGAAGCAAAAATCTTATATACCCATTAGTGATAAGAAGGATAGGAAGCCAACCTTGCCATTTTCCAGGACACTGAGAGGGTTGAGCATTCTCATAACTAAATAGAATGACTATCATACTGGACATATAATGAGAATTATCCGAAAATCCCAGAACCCAGATTCCTCAGTAAAAGTTACATTCAATCCCAGCAAGTGCTGAGAATTCCCTTATGTGAGGATTGATTTCATGTCAGCTTGGTTAAGCCATGGTATCCAGATATTTAGTCAAATATTCTGGATGTTTCTATGAAGGTGTTTTCTTAGCTTGAGTACAGCCTGCCAGCCTACCTGCAAATTTGGACTTACCACCTTCCACGGTTGTGTGAGCCAATTCCTTAAAATCTCTATCTACCCTCCTCTTTCTGTATATACACTTGCACATGTATATCCTATTGTTTTGTTTCTCTGCAGAACTCTGACTAATACAGCTTAGTAAGGTAAATCTTATTTCTCGCTCTTGCAAATGCCAACAAAGATGTTTTTGGTTAGCACATGGCCTTCTACTAAGTTAATTAGGGATCCAAGTGCTTTCCATCTGTGGCTTTAACTAATTCTAGGGCCTTGAAGTTCTCTTCTTAAAGTTCAGGTGAAGACCCCCAGTACCTTGCCAGCAGGCATGGAAAGAGTGAGGAAAGATCATTTGTGGGAGGAACCTATGGGTTGGACTCGTGGGAGGCGTCTATGGGGTTGGCCCCAGCACCAGCACACACCACTTTGCTCACGATCTGTTAGGCGGAACTCATTGGTGGGCTCCCCCATCTGCCAGGGAGGCTGCTGAGGAGGCTACAATATATCGTGCATCTGTCTGCCAGGGAGGAAAAGAAAATGCACTTTTGCGAACTTACAGGGATCTCTGCCATCCTCTCTTACTTAATTCATACATATGCTCAGACTACCAAATGGGCAAATGCATGAAAACAATCAAGTCTTATCCAAATGTGTGCTATTATGATCATTATTTCAAATATTGAGGGTCTGCAAAAAAGACTGATTTTTCAATTTCGTGGTGAGCTCAGTATACTGTCTGATATAAATAATCAAGAAATACATTCAACGTGGGGCATTTGAATGGACTATTTAAAATAATATTTATTGTTCTTACGGATGATAAAATGACAGGTGCCTTGTAGAAAATACGCAAACTCGAGAAAAGCATAAAAAGCAAATCCCAGGAGTTCCCAATCTTCGTACACACAGTCTGTACAATTAAAACTCTTCGAGTTGTAGCCGCTCTCACCAAAACCGTCTTCAGCAGAACAGAGAGTTAATTGACTTGCTGAACCGAACAGGCCAGGGACCAGTCTCTGGCTGTAGGCCTAGGCCGTTGAAGCCAGCCATGCCTGCCTGGAGCGGGATTCTGACTCCACTTCTGTGGGGTCCTTCCAGCTTGGCCCCTGCTTGGCACCGACTCTGTCCTCAGGCTGCTCTCTCCTGAGAGCGGAAATGGCTGAAGCAGTTCCGGTCATGCGCTTGTACTGTACTAACCAGAGGAAGGCAGGATAGCTCTTTCAGTTGCTTTCTCTGAAGAGCTAAAAAGCTTTTTTCCTCTTTCCATCCAAAAATCTTGTGTCTCATGGGTCTGAATTAAGTTGTGTGCCCATCCCTGATCCAAATATGGATGTGGGGGTTTGCTGGGGTCAGAGAAGACTCAGCCCGTAGCCCAGGGAGGTGGCAACTTCTCTCTGAGCACATGGACTGCATGTGGGAAAGCATGGGTACCTGATGAAAGTCGTAGAATCGTTATCAAAAAGGAAAGGGGGTGGATACTGGATATTCTAAAGCAGTGAATGCCTCCCCACACTCATGAACACACACACATACACCACTTAGCAGAATCAGCACCGAACATAGTCTTTTTTTTCACAGCCTGTTTGATTCTTCCACTTAAGGACACATCATAACCACACACACATAATATGGTGGACCGCCCATTGTAACACTGAACACGAGAAGCAAGACACAAAAAAGGTACCTATTTATGACTCTATATGAAGTTCAAATCCAGGCAAAATTAATCCATGGTGGTAGTGGTTGGATTAGTACTTGTCTTTGGGAGGTATTTTTTTTTTTTAAAGATTTTATTTATTTTATTTCACAGAGGGAGAGAGATCACAAGGAGGCAGAGAGGCAGGCAGAGAGAGAGAGGGGGAAGCAGGCTCCCCGCCCAAGCAGGGAGCCCGATGCGGGCCTCGATCCCAGGACCCTGAGATCATGACCTGAGCCGAAAGCAGAGGCTTTAACCCACTGAGCCACCCAGGCGCCCTGGGAGGTATTTTTGCCTGGGAGAGGCTACTAGGGAGCTTTCCCGGACGCTGGAAATGTCCTGTAGCTCTATCTGAGTGGTGGTTATACAGATGTATTTTTATGAGAAAAACAATCGCACTGTGTACTTAGGATTTATACCTTTCCTGGTTCAAAATGATACTTTAATACAAAGTTAAAAATTTAAGTTAAGAATATTAAACTGTAAACATGTAACTATGCAATGCTAAAAAGGAATTTAAGGAGATATAAATAAAAGTTTCGGTGAAGTTGAAAAAAACCTAAGTCATCTTCAGAAAACATACCTATAATGTCATAAAACTTTACCGAAATACAGAAAAAAAAAATAATAGACTATCCATGTTGTAGTTATCAGAATAGAGGCTTAGTATAACTCAATAAGACATCTCATGAAGTAATGGATGTGAAGATGTGTTTTAAAACATCACATGCAATATATTTATTAGTTTAAGAATGATTTTGGAGGTAGTTGGTCTGGGCAATGATCATCCACTGCTGAAAACCTGATGTGGGAGCCTAACAGGAAACTTTACCACCCATGCAAAGGCTCTGACAACAGCTGAACTCACCAATTAAGCTTAAATCACAAAAAGAGAAAAGCAGTTATTATGAGCTTCCTGATGTAATGTGTGGAACATACAAAGCACTGCCTATGAAGTATTCTTTCTTTTTCCCTAAAGGTTTTATGTATTTATTTGAAGAGAGAGAAAAAAACATGATTGGGGGAAGGGGCAGAGAGAGAGGGAGAAGCTCCATCCCAGGACCCTGAGATCAGGACCTGAGCCGAAGTCAGACCCTTAACTGACTGAGCCACCCAGGTGTCCCCTCCTATGAAGTATTCTTGCCACAGAATTGAACCTGAACCTGACCTAGCCTCTGGCTCTGACAGTTAGTTTTCAGGAAATATGAGGGATAAAGGACCATGTTAAAAACAGGGGGGATGTAATTGGTTAAAATCAAGACGTGGGAAACTATGGGACAAGTGATCTTATTTTTAAACTAACAAATGGCAAGGAAGAAAAAAGTATGGAGAGAGATTGTGCTATCACAAAAGGCCAAGGGATAATTCAACTAAATGCTATATATCAACCTCATTTAGATTCTGATTTAAAGTAAGCAAAACACATTTATGAGATAATCAAGGATATCAATTCGAATTAAATGTTAGATGATATCAAGAAGCTATTATGACTTTCTCAGTGTGATGATGTTGAGGTCATGTGTAAAAAAATAAAAGAGTCAAGGCCTTATCTCTTTGACGTACATATGTAAGTATTTATGGATGAAATGAGATAGAAATCCAATGTGTGTTAGGAAGGGTACAGATGAAGCAAGTTTATCCATATGTTGGTATCTTTCGAAACTGGATAACAGTTGTATGAGGGCTTATTATGTTGTTTGCTATAATTTGGGTTTTAAAAAAATTTCAGTAAAAACGTTAAAATCACCTACATTGGATATAATAATTGAGACTGAAATTACTAGGGAATATATTGGGATGGGAAAGATTTTTGGTTCGATCTTTATTTACTAAAACATGATACATCCAGCACTTCCACTTTTATCTTCATGGACAATGTTCATACACATCTGTTATGCATTTATATACATGTAATATACACCAATATCTTTTATGAGGTTAAGTATCTTTCAGATTATTCTTACCTTTAACATATTGGCACCATATAGTTTATCAGAGAAAATAAAAATAGTATAAATAAAATTTTTTAAAAATGTTGCATTTCTTCATAACACTTGGAGGGTTATTATCTGTCTTCATTTTTTATATTTTTATAAGCTTCTCTAATACGTCAGACATTGATTTGGCAATTTCTATAGGTACGTTCCAAAGGAAAAATTTCTAGTCTTAAATGTCCAAGTAGAATTACGTGGCAATTTGTATGGTGGCTTCTTAGCATATAGATGCCAATCTGCTCAGTAGCATTTCAGTAGGTACTGGTCTTAGAGTTGAAAAATCAATCAATACATCAACAAGTTGAGAAATTTACTTGATGAGTCCCCACTGGTGGTTGTGTGCTACATAATATCTTTCCTAGGTGTTGGACAGGGACCTGTTTGGGGCTGGATGGCGTTTGTCTGCTTGGTCTGAGATGTTGAAATTGAGCCTGTTCCCCAGAATGCTGCTGCTGCTGTTGTCTTTCCAACATCCACCCAGCAAAGCTGGACTACTGTCGTAAGACTGAAGGGTTTCAGGGAGGACGGAGAAGAAATGTTATTACTTGCCTTCTCCTCCCATCCAGCCATTGAGTCAGGGCCGGAAGCTTCCACCTTGTTGTGGAGAAGGGCCTAAGCAGGGCTGACTCTGATGGGTATAACAATAAGTAACGTAAAACAGTGGCATGCTTCCTTTTGCTGAGAAGTGGAATTTTTATTTATATTAATAATAGCTCACTAAACTCTTTTAGGCAAGTGTAAATTTTAAAATGTTCTTTTGTTTCAGGATGCATGACTTTCACATGGAAATTTGTGTTTCAGGCCAACTGGTCTAGTTTTAGAAAACTTTCCTCAAAATTTACATTTTCAGTTTAGTTTTCAGATCATCCAAATATTCAGGAGGAAAATATCACGAGTGGTATTTCCTTACTTAATGGATAGTTACAGATTGGGATTGTTAGTGAAACTGAATTATTAAATTTATTCTCAAATTACACTTAAAATATGCAGGACCAGAGAACTAAAGATATAAATAGCTTTGACTATAGGCCAAATTCTGCATAATTTTGTTATTTTGAAACTTGGTATCTTGAAGGAGAAAAATCTTAAGTTCAATGGACCAGGCCAAAAGTAATGAGATTGGTATTTTTTTTTATAAGCATGTAAGATCTTAAATGTTTACCCAAGCATTACTTTCTTCTAAAAAGCCATTTTTGGAAGTTCATGTATTTAATAATGTTTGCTCAAAATATGTTTTTTAAAATAGTCATTTTCAAGTCACACACAAAAACTAGTCTAATTCTATATTATTTTTGGACAAAACAGGATTAGTCAGCTCATTCAAGCTTCTTATTCACAAGATTCAGCACTGAATACATTTTAATTCCAAAAATGAAATCTTCTCTCTAAGAACTAAGATTTTCCATAGTTGAAAAATACTCAAATGAATGTGCTACTGGCTTTCGAAGTCCAAATACTTGGTACAATGGCAGTAGTTTTGCTCTATAGTATCACCTTTGAAGGGAGCAGTGTATACTTGGATGGAAAACTTTTGATGAGCTTGTTAAAGTCCATCATGTAACTCTGAAGTGACATAGTCTTTGAATTTTATGTGAATTAATTTTTATGCTGCGTTTACTGATTTTTTTTAGGCTATGTCATGCCTCTCTAAAATTCTAGGTTTTAGGCTTGAAAGGGTCAGCCCTGCACTCACCTTTGTTTTCCTTACATTAATCCTGTCTGAATTTTTGAAATAATTCCATGCAGTTAGAGACAGAGGTGATATTTACTTATATGTCTGAGGAAGGAGAGTGTAAAGTCAGAAGGCACGGCCAAAATGAACAATTAAGCCCATCACCCTGCACGCATAGGTACCAAGTGCCAGTAAGACAAATAATATCAGGAATTTGGATGCTGTGGAGCAATCACATCATTGCCAGGTTTATATAGGTTTGTTGGGTTCCTGGGAGCAAAAGAAAGGACATACACACCATTTCACCCAGGACTCTAGATTGCTAGTGACAGAGAAGTGAGTCTAAGCTGGAGTAAACCAAAAAGCTGTCTTACTGACTCATGTAACAAAATGGTCCAGGAATACTGTTTTTTAATCATGGCTCAAAGAAGGCTATCAGGATCTGGTTTCTTTCTATTTGTTGGTTTCACTTTCCTTCTCAGAATTCACGTGGAGTAAAGATGAGAGTAGCAGTTCTCTCCCACGAGCCTTAAGGTGCAGGTGCATCTGGGAAGAATCCTTGCATCTGTCCCCAGAGTCGCAGCAAAAGTTTTATTGGCTCTGATGGATCACATGCCTACCCCTAATGCCTTTGAGAAGAATGAGATGTGTGAATTGGTTTAGCCAACTGGGACCTATTCTTGGAGTTGCGGTGGGATTGAATGTGTGTCCAGGCCCCGAAAGAACTTCGGGTCACAGAAGCCACATCCCAACCACAGCACGGACATCCTGAGGATAATTTTAAGACTGTGGAATTTTTTTAAAAAAGACTTTATTTATTTATTTGACAGAGAGAGAGAGATCACAAGTAGGCTGAGAGGCAGGCAGAGAGAGAGGAGGAAGCAGGCTTCCTGCCGAGCAGAGAGCTCGATGTGGGGCTCGATCCAAGGACCCTGAGATCATGACCTGAGACAAAGGCAGAGGCTTTAACCCACTGAGCCACCCAGGTGCCCCAAGACCATGGAATTTTTTTAAAAAACCATAGAAAGGTGAAACTATATTTTCTGTAACAGGTAGCTTACCTGAGTGCAGATATTACAAGATGATCAGAAAATTCTAATAGGTTTTTAACAGAATGTATTTTTAGTCCAACAAAATATAACTCTCCCATAGCCACAATTTCATATTCTATTGGTTAGTTCTTTACAGATACTGTGAATATTCCAGATATTCCTTCCCAAATGCATGGGTTGAGAACAGAGTTTGGGTGATTTCTCAAGACCAATTTGGAGTATGGATGCTGGCTGTCAAAAACAACAGATGTCCCACAATGGGCACTTTGGGGACTCTGTCTTACCTACAGGACAGTGAAAAAAAGGGTTGTGGGGGAGGGATAGCAAGAGAGGATCTTGGCATGAAATGGGAAAACCTACTCCTTGGGGTGACCTGGATATGGAGCCCTCAATCTTACCTTATGTTGATTCTTGGTTGTGTTTTCTAATAGAAACATTTTTGCTTTATAACAGGATTGTGTGAATTAATGCCAAATAAAAATAAGTAACATTTGATGTAGGTGAAACTAGACAGCTGACAACTTCTATATCCTGTCCCTTCTCATTGGTTTCTTGGTACTGCATGGGATGGGTGAGACTATTTTGAAGCCATGCATATGTAATATACTCTCTCAATGTAAGAGCAAAGAGTTGTTTTGTATCCACCTACTGTCTAACACAGAGCCAGGTACCCAATAGGTTGACCAATGTTTCAATATGTAGATGTAAATTTTTCTGATGCATAAGCAAAGTAAAATTCCTCTGACTTCAGGCTGCTGCTTAACAGCCTAAAGAGAGCTTTAAAGGAAAGAAGATCTGTGAAGACATGGCCCTTCAGGGCTGAGTCAGTCATGGGAGAGGAGAGAGAAAATGAGTTATTGAGTAAAGCCCTTTCCCTTGTAATCCTGACCTTGAAAGATCTGCACTTCCCTCTTCTTCACGTTGGTCTCCACAGGACAGTCAGAAGGAAGTGGGAGAGATGCAAGGGTGTCCCAGTATCTGTAAAGAACTAACCAATAGAATATGAAATTGTGGCTATGGGAGAGTTATATTTTGTTGGACTAAAAATCCATTCTGTTAAGAACCTATTAGAATTATTTGATCATCTTGTAATATCTGCACTCAGGTAAGCTACCTGTTACAGAAAATATAGTTTCACCTTTCTATAGTTTTTGTTTTTTTAATTCCATGGTCTTAAAATTATCCTCAGGATGTCTGTGCTGTGGCTGGGATGTGGCTTCTGTGACCTGAAGCTCTTTTGGGGCCTGGACACACATTCAATCCAAGAAGTAGTCTCCGAGAAGGGTGAAGTTTTCTTTCGGGGCTATAAACCAGTCAAAATTCACAAAAAGGAAGCTTTAAATTTCCACATTGGGAAGGGAGCTGTGAAAGCTGGCTTTTAGAAGGATGCAACTGTGATTTGGTATTCTGAATACATTCTCTGTTGTCCCCGCCCCTCCCTCCACTCCCTCAGTCGGAGCACTTGCATTTAGAAACTGGTAGAACTGTTGTCTACATTAACATTGCCTCCTTTCTCCATTGATTTCTGCTGTGAATAGGCTTCCTTGAATTCATGGTCATCTGCGTCTTTAGGGTTCCCCTAAGGGATATTGGATTTCCTGCTTGAAGGACTAATCAGAACCATTAATCATCCATGAAAATTAGCACTGGCCTATAAGGCGAAGGCCTGAAGGAAATCAGGGCTGGCTTATTGAAAATTAGGCAGAAGGTATAGGAGAAATATATTTATGAATATGGTGTAGGTTTATAAGGGATTTGAAGTGACAAAAGAAAAAGATTTTTAATGCTTGTGTGCACCAAGGAGGGGTTTAGTGGCTTCTTCCAGGATAAGTAGAGGCTGCCAGGAGGCCCTCACAGTCTCCTGAACGGGGCTGCAGGGCACAGTGGACAGAGCTTGGACTCTGGCCTTAGGCGGCAGGGGTGAGAATTTGTGCCTGCCATTGACTTGCTGACCTTCATTTCCACATCTGTAATTAAATGATATACTATATAATTCTAGTCTCTACCATAGATTTCCTTAGAGAGGTCTTATGGAGATTAAATGATGGATTTATATGTCACAAAACAGGAACTCAAAGCTGCTCATTGTTGATTTCATTTGGGTTTTTGCTGAGCAGGTCTTGAGACACAAATCTGAGTGTAAGGTGATGTGGGAAGTGTAAGGGATACTGGTAGAGAAGTGGGGGGAGTAAAACAGGGAAAGTGGGTAGCTAAAAGAGTAAAAGCTAACTATCAAGCCAGCTATCACTGTGGGCAACTGTGGCTTAATCCCACAGGGAATCTCTGGGAAACGGGACAAAGCACCCATCTCAGTTTTATTGCCTCCAAAGGTTGAGGAGCTGGAGTATTGAGACAAGTGCTGAAAGTGATTGCTTAGGTGTCCTCCCAGCCAGTGTGGATAGCTCAGCATTTTTGTACGCTTCTGGATTACTGATCACGGGTGGCATGGCTTTCTGTATTTTTTCAGTGTTCCAGGAAAAAGAGTTCTCAGATGGGCCAGAGTATAGATCCCAACAATTGGAACGTAGTTGGAGCTCTGGAAGTGCTGAGTGATATGACCAGTTTCCTGGGTTACTGATCCCATCTATAGCAGAGGTGAGTGTATTTATCCTGAAGAACAGAGTAAATGGGGGACCTCTCAAGCTCACTTTATTGAGAAGAAGCTTGAAGCTGCACTCCAGCAAAATGAGGATGTCACCAAAAATGAAGACTTATGGGATGCAGAAAATGGTAGAACCAAGCCAGGAGAGCAGTGAAAGGGGTGCTAGGATGGGGGCAAACTGGCATGCCATGGGAGCAATCAGTCTAGGTCAGAAATGAAAGAGGAAGAGTTTTGGGGGGTTGGTTTCTGGGTAAAGGAAAAAGGGATAGAATACTGAATAAGATGGGAATTATAAAAATGAAAACACTGATAGAGACTAATAGCTGCTGAAAAAGAAAATCAGTGAGGAATTTCAGGAAAGAAATAAGCTGTATATGAAAGCAACTGTTATTATAGTTTGCTACTTGAGCTTCAAACAATATTTTCATACTCAATTTTCCAACTTTTAAAATCAGGGTCACCTGGGTAGCTCAGTTGGTTGAGCATCTGACTCCTGGTTTCATGATCTCAGGGTCATGAGATCAAGCCCTTATTGGCCTGTGCTCCGTGCAGTCTGCTCAAGACTTTCTCTCTCCCTCTGCCCCATCTCTCCACTTGCTCTCTCTCTCTAAAATAAAGAAATAAATCTTTAAAAAAACCAAGCAAGGACAATGCAGTTATGATTATAATAGATCTAATTATGATATCACAATGCAACATAAGTATTACCGGCAAAGGTAAAAGTTTGAGAGTGAAAGAAAGCCAAGAGGAAGCGTAAGAGTATTAATATTATCCTCTTCCAAAGTGAGGAGTCAAAAGATATCTGTGGATGTTGGAACAAGAAAATGAAGATTGTAAATATTTCTCTCTCTCTCATCTCTGTCTCTGTCTCTATCTATCCCTAGATAAATAATGGAGGCCAAAACAATAAATTAAGTCTCAGTGGAATTTGTGAAATAAATGACTTTTGAAATATTTTTACGATGTAATTATTATTCCATTTAATATAAAATTATGAAATAGATTCATAAAATTTTACTCCCGTAAGAGTCTTAGAGATGATCTAGTCCAGACTTCTCATTTCATCGCTATAGCAGTCAAGATCCAGAGAGTTGAACTAATCTGTCCACGTTTGTATAACCAGCTAGTCTGTAGAAAAGCCTGGAGCCCAGTTGTGTCTGATATTCCTCTGCTCTTTCCCTACCTTGCTGTGGAGTTAGAATCTTGGATGAAGAGCTATTGGGGTGTTTTAGCAATAAGAAATGACAAAAACTATTGTGGGAGAGTTACTAATACCCACCAATATCTCATTCTCTTCTGAAATCAAGATAAAAGATACTTCTCAGCTCTCTTGCAGATAAGCAGGGTCATGTGGCTAGTTTTCATTGGGATGAGGCATTTGATTACTAGTGAGCTATTCTCTCTCTCCTTACCAGTGACCCAGGAGGTCACTGTTGTTTCCAAATGATATGGTTGTGCCACTGGCACCCCAGGTCTCTAAGTGACTTCGTAGAGCCCACCCTGCTGTTGAAATGCTTCAGACACAGTGTGAACAAGAGATAGGCCTTGTGATGTTAAGTGAGATTTGAGGTGGTTTTTTTTTTTTTTTTTTTTTTTTTTTTCNNNNTTTTTTTTTTTTTTTTTTTTTGCCATAGCATAGACTTTCCTATCTTAATGCAGACATCAGTACTATTTTCACTGGAATTAATTTATAAAATTCCATGAAACTGAAATTTGCCTTGAAATAATTCTATAGTATAATGGTTTAGTCCATGTATAATAAGGCAAAAATCACATCTATTTTACTTTAATGTATTCTATGTAGAACATTCCATTTGAAATTGAAAATACACATATTTTTCCAGTGGTCTCAATTAAATTATTACATAATCTCCAAAATGAATTTCTTGTCCTAAACCTTTATTGGAAATCTAATTTAATATATATATTTTTATTAGCATATAATGTAGTATTTGTTTCAAGGATACAGGTCTGTGATTCATCAGTCTTACACAATTCACAGCACTCACCATAGCACATACCCTCCCCAATGTCCATCACCCAGACACCCCATCCTTCTCACCCTCCTCCCCTCCAGCAACCCTCAGTTTATTTCCTAAGGTTAAGAGTCTCTTATGGTTTGTCTTCCTCACTGGTTTCATCTTGTTTCATTTTTTCTATTCTTCCCCTATGATCCTCTGCCTTATTTCTCAAATTCCACATACTAGTGAGATCATATGATAATGGTCTTTCTCTGATTGACTTATTTCATTTAGCATATTACCCTCTAGTTCTATCCATGTTGTTGCAAATGGCAAGATTTCATTTTTTGATGGCTGCATAATGTTCCATTGTGTATGTATGTATGTATATATATATAAATATATATATATATACCACATCTGCTTTATCTATTCATCTGTCAATGGACATCTAGGCTCTTTCCATAGTTTATCTATTGTGGACATTGCTTCTATAAACACTGGGGTGCAGGAGCCCCTTCGGATCACTACATTTGTATCTTTGGGGTAAATATCCAATAGAGTAATTGCTGGGTCATAGGGTAGCTCTATTTTCAACTTTTTGAGGAAACTCCATACTGTTTTCCAGAGTGGCTGCACCAGCTTGCATTCCCATCAACAGTGTGGGAGGGTTCCCCTTTCCCCACATCCTTGCCAACATCTGTCAGTTTCTGACTTGTTAATTGTAGCCATTCTGACTGGTGTGACTTGATATCTCATTGTGGTTTTGATTTGTACTTCCCTGAGGCTCAGTGGTGTTGAGTACTTGTCATGTGTCTGTTGTCCATTTGGATATCTTTTTTCCAGAAATGTCTGTTTGTGTCTTCTGTCCATTTCTTGATTGGATTATTTGTTCTTTGGGTATTGAGTTTGATAAGTTCTTTATAGATTTTGGATACTAGCCCTTTATCTGATATGTCATTTGGAAATATCTTCTCCCATTCTGTCAGTTGTCTTTTGGTTTTGTTGACTGTTTCCTTTGCTGTGAAAAAGCTTTTTATCTTGATGACATTCCAATAGTTCATTTTTGCCCTTGCTTCCCTTGCCTTTGGCAATGTCTCTAGGAAGAAGTTGCTGCAGCTGAGGTCAAAGAGGTTGTTGCCTGTGTCCTCCTCAAGGATTTTGATGGATTACTGTCTTGCGTTGAGGTTTTTCATCCATTTTGAGTCTATTTTTGTATGTGGTATAGGGAAGTGGTCCAGTTTCATTCTCCTGCTTGTGGTTGTCCAATTTCCCAACATCATTTGTTGAAGAGACTATCTTTTCCCATTGGACATTCTTTTCTGTTTTGTCGAAGATTAGTTGACCATAGAGTTGAGGGTCCATTTCTGGGCTCTCTATTCTGTTCCATTGATCTATGTGTCTGTTTTTGTGCCAGTACCATACTGTCTTGGTGATTACAGCTTTGTAATAGAGCTTGAAGTCTGGAATTGTGATGCTACCAGCTTTGCCTTTCTTTTTCAGTATTCCTCTGGCTATTTGGGTCTTTTCTGGGTCCATACAAATTTTAGGATTATTTGTTCCATTTCTGTGAAAAAAGTTGTGGTATTTTGATAAGGATTGCATTAAATGTGTAGATTGCTCTAGGTAGCATAGACATTTTCACAATTTTTTTTCTTCCAATCCATGAGCATGGAATGTTTTTCCATTTCTTTGTGTCTTCTTCAATTTCTTTCATAAGTGTTCTATAGTTTTCTAAGTACAGATTCTTGCTTCTTTGGTTAGATTTATTCCTAGGTATCTTATGGTTTTGGGTGCAGTTGTAAATGGGATCAACTCCTTAATTTCTCTTTCTTCTGTCTTGTTTTTGGTGTTTAGAAACGCAACTGATTTCTGTGCATTGATTTTATATCCTGACATGTTACTGAATTCCTGTATGTGTTCTAGCAGTTTTGGAGTGAAGTCTTTTGGGTTTTTCACATAAAGTATCATATCATCTGCAAAGTGTGAGAGTTTGACA
Organism: Ailurus styani; assembly: GCA_002007465.1. Taxonomy (NCBI): domain Eukaryota; kingdom Metazoa; phylum Chordata; class Mammalia; order Carnivora; family Ailuridae; genus Ailurus; species Ailurus styani. The sequence goes on along the minus strand of LNAC01000034.1, from coordinate 7,328,561 downwards.
TCTTTGCCAATTTGGATGCCTTTTATTTCTTTTTGTTGTCTGATTGCTGAGGCTAGGACTTCTAGTTCTATGATGAACAGCCGTGGTGATAGTGGACATCCCTGCCGTGTTCCTGACCTTAGGGGGAAAGCTCTCAGGTTTTCCCCATTGAGAATGATATAGACTGTGGGTTTTTCATAGATGGCTTTTACGATATTGAAGTATGTACCCTCTGTCCCTACACTGTGAAGAGTTTTTAGTATGAAGAGTTTTAATCAAGAAAGGATGCTGTACTTTGTCAAATGCTTTTTCTGCTTCTATTGAGAGTATCATATGGGTCTTGTTCTTTCTTTTATTAATGTATTGTATCACATTGATTGATTTGCAGATGTTGAATCAACCTTGCAGATAAGTAATAAATCCCACTTGGTCATGGTGAATAATCCTTTTAATGTACTGTTGGATCCTATTGGCTAGTATTTTGGTCAGAATTTTTGCATCCATGTTCATCAGGGATATTGGTCTGTAATTCTCCTTTTTGATGAGTCTTTGGTTTTGGGATCAAGGTAATGCTGGCCTCATAAAATGAGTTTGGAAATTTTCCTTCCATTTCTATTTTTTGGAACAGTTTGAGAAGAATAGGTATTAATTCTTCTCTAAGTGTTTGGTAGAATTCCCTTAGGAAGCCACCTAGGTGGCTCTGGGCTCTTGTTTTTTGGGAGATTTTTGATTACTGCTTCAATTTCCTTACTGGTTATGGGTCTGTACAGGTTTTCTCTTTCTTCCTGGTTCAGTTCTCATAGTTTATTCTTCTCTAGGAATGTATCCATTTCTTCCAGATTGTCTAATTTGTTGTCATATAGTTGCTCATGATATCTTCCTATAATTGTTCATATTTCTTTGTATTGGTTGTGATTGCTCTGCTTTCATTCATAATTTTATTTATTTGGGTCCTTTCTCTTTTTGATAAGTCTGGCCAAGGGCTTATCAATCTTATTAATTCTTTTAAAGAAACAGCTCCTAGTTTTGTTGATCTGTTCTACTGTTCTTTTGGTTTCTATTTCATTGATTTCTGCTCTGGTCTTTATTATTTCTCTTCTTTGGCTGGGTTTAGGCTTTATATGTTGTTCTTTCCGCAGCTTCTTTAGGTGTAGGGTTAGGTTGTGTATTTGAGAACTTTCTTGTTACTTGAGAAACAAGATGTTGCCGACAACAAAAAGAAACAACATCTTGTTATATACTTTCCCCTTAGGACCCCCTTTGCTGTATCCCAAATATTTTGAACAGTTGTGTTTTCATTTTCATTTATTTCTGTGATTTTTTTAAAGATATTTATTTATTTATTTATTTGACACAGAGAGAGAGATTACAAGTAGGCAGAGAGGCAGGCAGAGAGACAGGGAGAGGAGGAAGCAGGCTCCCCGCTGAGCAGAGAGCCCGATGTGGGCCTCGATCCCAGGACGCTGAGATCACGACCTGAGCCGAAAGCAGAGGCTTTAACCCACTGAGCCACCCAGGCGCCCTCTGTGAATTTTTTTAGTTCTTTAATTTCCTGGTTGGCCCATTCATTCTTTATTAGGATGCTCTTTAGTCTCCATATATTTGAGTTCTTTCCAACTTTCCTCTTGTGATTGAGTTCAAGTTTCAAAGTATTGTTCTCTGAAAACATGCAGGGAATGATCCCAATCTTTTGGTACTTGTTGAGACCTGATTTGTGACCCAGGATGTGATATATTCTGGAGAATGTTCCATGTGCATTAGAGAAGAATGTGAATTCTGTTGCTTTAGAATGGAATGTTTTGAATATATCTGTGAAGTCCATCTGGTCCAGTGGGTCATTTAAAGCCCCTATTACCTTGTTGATTTTTGCTTAGGTGATCTGTCCATTTCAGTGAGGGGAGTGTTAAAGTCCCCTACTATTATTGTATTATGTCAGTGTATTTCTTTGATTTTGTATTTATTGGCTTATATAATTGGCTACTCCTATGTTAGGAGCATAAATATTTACAATTGTTAGATCTTCTTGCTGGACAGACTCTTTAAGTATGATATAGTGTCCTTCCTCATCTCTTATTATAGCCTTTGGTTTAAAATCTAATTTATCTGATATAAGGATTCCCACCCCAGCTTTCTTTTGATGTCCATTTGCATGGTAAATGGTTTTCAAACCCCCTCACTTTAAATTTGGAGGTGTGTTTGGGTCTAAAATGAGTTTCTTGCAGACAGGATATCGATGGGTCTTGTTTCTTTTTTCTTTCTTTCTTTTTTTTTTTTTAATCCCATCTGATACCCTGTGTCTTTTGATTGGGGCATTTTCATTCAGGGTAACTGTTGAAAGATATGAATTTAGTGCCATTGTATTGCCTGTAAGGTGACTGTTACTGTATATTGTCTCTGTTCCTTTCTGGTCTGTTACTTTTAGGTTCTCTGTTTGTTTGGAGGACTGCTTTCTATATTTCTTGTAGGCTGGTTTGTTGATCACAAATTCTTTTAGTTTTTGCTTGTCCTGGAAGCTTTTTATCTCTCCTTCTATTTTCAGTGACAGCCTAGCTGGATATAGTATTCTTGGCTGCATATTTTTTCTCATTTAGTGCTGTGAATATATCATGCCAGTCCTTTCTGGCCTGCTGGGTCTCTGTGGATAGGTCTGCTGCAAATCTAATGTTTCTACCATTGTAGGTTACAGACCTCTTGTTCCAAGCTGCTTTCAGGATTTTCTTTTTGTCTCTGAGATTTGTAATTTTACTATTAGATGTTGGGGTGTTGACTTATTTTTATTGATTTTGAGGGGGTGTTCTCTGTGTCTCTTGGATTTTGATGCCTGTTTCCTTCCCCAAATTAGGGAAGTTCTCTGCTACAATTTGCTCCAATATACCTTCTGCCCCTCTCTCTCTTTCTTCTTCTGCTGGGATCCCAATTATCCTAATATTGTTTCATCTTATGATATCACTTGTTTCTCAAATTCTCCCCTCATGATCGAGTAGTTGTTTATCTCTCTTTTTCTCAGCTTCTTTATTCTCCATCATTTGGTCTTCTATATCATGAATTCTCTCTTCTGCTTTATTTATCCTAGCAGTTAGAGCCCCCATTTTTTATTACACCTCATTAATAGGCTTTTTGATTTTGACTTGGTTAGATTTTAGTTTTCCAGAAAGGAATTCTCTAGTATCTTCTACGCTTTATTCAAGCCCAGCTAATATCTTTGTAATCATCACGCTGAACTCTAGTTCTGACATCTTACTAATGTTCATGTTGTTTAGGTCCCTGGCAGTCAGTACTGCCTCTTGTTCTTTTTTCTGAGGTGAGTTTTTCCATTTTGTCATTTTGTCCAAAGAAGAATAAATGAATGAAAGAACAAAATGTTTAAAGGGTAATAACGACCCCAGAAAAACATACACTAAACATATCAGAAGAGACATGAAACTGGAGAAAATAGGAACCAAAAAAAAAGAAGAAGAAGAAGAAGAAGAAGAAGGAGAAGAAGAAGAAGAAGAAGAAGAATATAAAGAATATGATCGTCAGGTGAATAGAACAGAGCCACACACTAGAGTTGGGTGTATTTTGGTCTGTTAGAAGAAACAGTCTCACAAAATTTTGAAGAAAGAAAACCTTATATCTATACAAAAATAAGGATAAATATGATGAAAGGAATGGAATATGACTGTAAAGATGAAAATTTAAAAAGGTTTTAAAAAAGGAATTGATAAGATATTGGTTGAAAAAGGAAAGAAGAAAAATTTTAAAAAATAGAAAAAGAAAAAAATAAAGAAAATTTAAAAAATTAACTTTGAAAGACTAAAGAATCATGGGGAAAAAGCTGTGATTTCTATATGCTGTATTCCCCTAGTGCTGGAGTTTTGCAGTTCTCATTGAACGGTAAGCTTAGTCTTGGCTGGATGTTCTTGCTTTCTTCTGGGGGAGGGGCCTATTGCAGTGATTCTCGAATATCTTTGCCCGAGGTGGAATTGCACTGCCCTTGCCAGGGGCCAGGCTAAGTAATCTGCTGGGGTTTTCTCTCGGTAGCTTTTGTTCCCTAAAAGCTTTCCATACAGCTTTTGGAGGATGAAAATGAAGATGGTGGCCTCCCAATCTCTGGCCCCAGAGGAGCAGAGAGCTTGGGGCCCCCTCATCAGTGAACCTTCAGAGAAAAGCAGGTAATCACTTCTCTCTCCCTGGTCTCTGGCTGCACTCTGTGCTCACCTGGCCTGTGACTGAGCATTTCTGTCTTTGGCACATGACCCTGTTTGGAGTATCCAAACCCAGTTTGTACATTGTATTAGGATATATAAGTTTTACAATTTTCCATTTTCTTCCATAGTATTTGTTTAAAAGTTGAATTTCCTAAATATTAATGTCTTGCTTTTGCTGCTGTACCTTATTCCAGGCAAGAATTGTCCTGGAATTGTCAAAGTGGAGGATTTCATTGCATCGTTTCCTTTTCCTTGAGGAGACCCTGGAGGTCACATAGGAAGAACAATCACTGGAAGACATAAGGGCAGGAGCTTGCCAACAAACCAGATTTGTTTACTTTTGGGAATTTTAGTGTCATGTATCATTGAATACTTTCCACTTGCATTACTTTTTTTTTAAGATTTTATTTTATTTATTACACAGATGGAGAGAGATCACAAGGAGGAAGAGAAGCAGGCAGAGAGAGGGGGAAGCAGGCTCCCTGCTGAGCAGGGAGCCCGATGCAGGCCTTGATCTCAGGACCCTGAGATCATGACCTGAACCGAAAGCAGAGGCTTTAACCCACTGAGCCACCCAGGCGCCCTCACTTGCATTACTTTTAAGAGTAATGCATAACCGATATGCCTGTCTGTGTCTGATCAAGTGAATAAAAGTACATTCACAGAACTACTTTTCATGAGTAATTGACTGAGTCTCTGATATGAATGTTTCTATCTGGATTACATTATGTTTGTGAGGGCAGGTGAACATGTGCACACCTCTTCCTTTCTCCAGCATCTGCAGTACTTTTTCATCTGATGATGAACTGTGTCACTGACTTGCTGGTTTGTCCACCATCTCTCCTGTGATGCAGTCTTTTGGAAAGCCAACATCATGTCTCACTTTATCTGTCTCAGCTTCTTGGATAATTTTAAGGATTACAGGGGTCAACATACCTTTTTGAATGAATAAACATATTTCTCTTAGCCTGTGCATTGTCATTTACAGCTCTCTATCAACCCAACTCAATAAATCCTATTTTACTTTTTCCAATTTATTTACAAACAAAATGCTTCTTCATTCCCAGGGATTACTTTTTAACATGTTTTCCTACGTTGCTTCTTCCTGTCCCAGACCCAGAGGGCTCACCTGGTGGCCACTTCACACAGGTATACTCTTCCTCCAAGACTCCCTTGTCTGTCTCCATTCTCTCTTTTGCTTCTTGGCAATTTCCTGTGCCTGTTGTGGATTATACTAGTGCCCATTTATTCTGGTTCTTGGGGTAGATATCGATGGCCTTCATCTTCAGGGCCATTTCATGTGACATCATTTCTGTGTTCCTTTCCATTTGAAGTTCATGACCTTTTGCTCTATTTCAGTTGTTGACTGCTCTTTCTTACTCTGAGGAGCCTTACTCCAGCCATGGATTTGTGCACCCTTTCTCACTTACCCCCCACCCCACATGTTTACTGCCGCTGTCTTTATCTTCATCTTCAGCTTTGTCCTTAGCTATGTCTCTAACCTTATTTATCACCCCTTGGAGTCTTCTGTCTCATAGTTGTTTCTCTCCATGATGCTGCACTGTCTTTTGTCACCTGATGTCGACTACTTAGTGGCATATCCAACCTGGGTCTACATATTCCAAAGCAGTGTTCCACCTCTGCTAAGAGAGTTTCAGCCTGGCAGGCTAAATCTAAGTCTAGAAATTCAACTTTTTAGTCGCATTCCTGAACTTAATTTCTATTTTAAGTTCTTATTTACTAGGTGGTAGAGCCTAATCTTGATCAGTTCAAGGTTCCATATTTCCCCCTGTTGCACCTAAGTTCTGGGTTAGGGGAGGGCACACTTATGCAGAGTGATAGGGAGGGTCTGGTCCTTGTTAACTGTCCATGTTGCATAGATTGGGTGTTCCTGTTTCTGTTTGACTCAGTTATCAGCCCAAGTTTCTGCTGTGCCATCTTTTGCTCCCAGTAGTGAGTTCTTTCTGTCCATAGTGTATTCTGTTTCACCTGGAACTATAGAATATTCCAGGAGGCTATCTAAACCTCTTTCTGCTTGGACATAACACACAGTCAATTTTTCCTCATGGTCTTCCCATACAACTCAGAGATTTATCCTGAAAAGGCTCATAGGTTCCTCTCCTCTCAGATTTCTCAAACCTACCTGGGAATTCCACCATCCCCACCCATCTCTCTCTACCCAGTTCTCCCTCAACATCACATTCTCTGTGTAGGAATCTTTTCTCTAGCCCCAGGGTGGGATAGTCTAGTTCTTTCTCTTCAAATTTGTATTTATACCCTGAGTTCCATCAGAATCCAGGCTTTTGAAACACAAAGCCCTTTTCTCTGCCTTCCCTGATATAATGAACACAACAAGATTGTGTATGTTGGGTGAGGGTAACATAGGAGAGGAGAAAAATTCTAGAAAGAAAAAAATTAGTTAATATATAAAAATAATTTTGCTCATCAATCTGACTTTTCTCTCTTTGATCACATCAACCTATCTTTCTCTTCTTTCCTCTCCAACACCCTTGCTCTTTGTTCTTAGCCTACAGAGGGAACTATAGCCACTCACCCTTGCAATTGCACTGAGAGCTTCAATCCCCCAAGGCTACACTGAATTCCCTGAGCCTTCCAGTCTTCCAGGAGTCAGTACCCTCAATGCTGTGGTAAGACTGTGGGACTGGAATTGCAAGGCCCATTCCAGTCATGGCTTCAATCCTCACTGACTCTGAGATACTGTGATAGTGGGCTTGTCCTATGTTCTTTCTTATATAAATTTCTTATATGTAAAATAGCAATGATAGTATCTCTTTCATAACTTTATTCTGGGAATTTATTGTTAAAATGTATGTAAAAGTGCTTTATGAATGGAAATATTTACATGAATTTTTATTCCTTTCCTATGTCCTTGACTTTTTGCAATTCCATGGCACCCCAATCCGGACTCTGAATCTTAGGATGTAAACAATCAAAAATAAGTCAGTTAATGAAAAACTTCTATTTTCTTGATACAGACACAAGAACTGAAGCTTTGACTCACCTTCAGCTGTGTTCTTCACTCTCAATCTTGAACTGGTAGAGATTTAATTGAGCAGGATACAGAATTATGGTGATTGGGTGTGATCCAAGTTCAAGTTATAGTAATTTTTTTTGTCTCCTTCTGATTTCCCAGTATATTCTCACTGAATATCTGATTGACATTCAACTATTTAACTCTCAGCTTCCTTTTCATTTCCAATTGATAACTAACTACACAGCACTTAGCATACAGTAGATGTTCATGTCTTATTTTGAATAAATGTATGATATCATCCATTTTCTTGATTTTCCTCCTTTTATTTTCTTTTTTTAAAAAGATTTTATTTATTCATTTGAGAGATAGAGCGAGAGAACATGAGCAGAAGGGAGAGGCAGAAGGAGAGGGAGAAAGAGGCTCCCCACTGAGCCAGGAACCTGACATGGGACTCCATCCCAGGACCCTGAGATCATGACCTGAGTGGACCTGAGATGCTTAATCATCTGAGCCACCCAGGAGCCCCTTTTCCTCCTTTTCTGAATTATCCTATCCCCTTTCTTTCCAATTCCATAACTCTTAGTGCTCTTTCTGATTCTTTCATCTTGTTCTTGTCTTTTCTTCAGTAGAGAAAACTCCTGGATTTATATCTTCAAGGTTAAGTCTTTCTCTTGAGTCCTCAATATATGGTTCCAACTTTCTACTGAGCATCTTGAGTGGCCTGCCTTCAATCCCAGACCAGTGTTTTGACATTTCCTAACTCAACTTCCAACCCAGTAGACTCTCCATTGAACTGGACCACCATGATACCCATGTTGCAGACTTGTTTGGTTAGACGGAAATTAGATGGTCACTTTAAACTACTCAACACAGTGCCCAACACATTGTACGTGCTCAGTAAATGTTTGCTAATCCTGTTATTATGTAAATGGGTTGAGGGGCTTCTAAACACCTAGATTTGTGAGGTTAAATGTATCTTTCATGATGTATATTTCATGATGATTTTTCAAGAGCAATTGTTGTTTTTTTTTTTTAAAGATTTTATTTATTTTATTTGACACAGAGAGAGAGATTACAAGTAGGCAGAGAGGCAGGCAGAGAGACAGGGAGAGCAAGAGCAATTGTTAATAATAGCAGTTATTATTATTTAAAATGGAAAGTTGAGGGAAGAAAAAAAGAAAGAGAAGAATGTTTAGGCTAAAGCACAAACTATAACGAGTATACACTATTTTTCTAAAGGTCACTGGAAAATTTTCAGATCTTTGCATTAAGCAAGGGAGATCCTGTTCGCTGAGCACACTAGATGAAAGGTAAAAAACCAGTCAGTCAGGGCATTCATGAGTATCTGAAAGTGTAGAAGGAAGAGATTTTTCTTAGGCTGCATCAGTGATTAATTGATAATTAAAACTAGTTGACATTCTGGGATTAAATGATGATAGGATATATATAAGGAAATACTAAAAAATTATTTAAAAGATTTTGGAAATTACAAAGACTTCAGAATTTTTTCAGTTTTTCCAGATAATTATTGGTTTGTAAAAGGTGAACAACTATTTAGTTGTCTGTTCTAAATAACAAGTAATGATTGAATGAATGAGTGAGTGAATGAATGAATGAATGAATGGATTCAGGAATGTATGAATAGATGAATAAAGTTGGAAGTTTAAAGGCCGATGGTATTGAATTCTGTCAACATAATTATTGTAACTACTTACTTATTCTAGCCTTGCTTGGCAGTGCAATAAAGATACATTTTGGTAAAAAAAAAAAAAATCCAAAACCTCCCCTACAGTCACTATATAGCAGATTAAATCTAGCATAGGGCAAAATTACCAACATTAACTTGAATTTTTAAAGTAAAAATTAGAAAGAGGGAAAGCTAGAGCATTCTTCGAATCTTTCATTTGAGATTTGAATCTTGATCTTAAGTTTGCAGAGTGCAGAGAGCATTCTCCAACGCTACGTCAAGGTCCCTCTTCTCAGTCAATTTTATTTATGTAGAATCTTTCATCAAAAGATCACAAAGAGCTGTCTAACCAGCTATAAAGAAACATAAATCAAAAAGAAAATGAAATGCTCAAACAATAAAATTATACATTAGAGGCCCATTTAAAGCAGAACATTTTAAGATGAGAGAAAAGTCTTGGCTGGAGTATACAGAACATAAGTTATAATGGGAAGCTATTTCATAATTTGGTGAAAATGAAAAAGGTCCACTTCTAATAGTGGAGAGCCTATTATTAGGAATGATCACTTGCATACCAGTGCTTTAATGAAGGGGGTGAAGAGCATAATGACTTGAAGTGGAATTGACAAAGTATGGAGGCACTCTTCTTGCTGCTCCAGGAAGAAAAAAATTTTTTTATTCCATAAACGGGCATTGTGCCCAAGTATCATGCTCTTTAGCATGCCTATTGCTGATTGCTATTGTACCTTTCTCAGAAGGCTCTATGCTAAAGTCCCACAGTACATATATAATATACATATCATATTTATGATATATATCCACCACAGAGGTCTCAAGGAAGCCAAGGTGATCCTTCAATCTCTACTGTCATCTTTACTTGCTTCTTCAGCACAGATTAATTCAGTGTCCCCCAAGTCCCAGGATTTCCAATTTATGGTAGGAAAATATTCATATTAATGTCCCCAAGCATAGGGAAAATATAAGAAGGTTGTAATACCATCACTTTAACAAAAACCAGCAGAAGTCCTTTTAAGCTTGCTTATAGAAAGCAGCTAAAGAATCCAGATACATCAGTCTTTTGTTTTATTGGCATTAAAATAAATATCAAGAAAATGTTCTTTGGTGTAAAGTTTATAACATTCAGATTAAAGCCTACATTCTGAATTTTAGAATTTCAAATATCTCTAAGTTTCCAGTCTCCTTTTGTTCAAACCTGACTCTTCAGATAATTTATCTTATGGCTTGAGGATTATGCCTGACAACTTGTAGTAAGAAAATTTACACAAAGTGTGATATTTACACCTTTGTTAACGTTAAATTTCATGTTCAAAGTGATGTACACTCTGCATGCAATATATAGTGAGTGTAAATGATAGTGAAAGTGGATTTAAAATTTTATCTTTTATTCATTTATGATCTCAGGAATATGCAGTTTATTGTTTGTGGGCTTCCCAGAAATTAAGAATTGGCAAGTAATGGACTAATACACATGCAAAGGAAGAAGAAAGAGGTGGAGAAAACAAGGAAGCAACATGAACACAGGATCAGCTCTACCATGGTCTTTCTCAATTAGTGACATTTAAAGTAAGCCCCAGAAGAAGAAAAAGGGGGGGGGGAAGCACTCTCAGAAGAAAGAACTGTATGTACAAAGGGGAGGAAAAGATTCCAATATTTGAGGAACTGAAAAAAAGTCCGGTGACCCTGAATGCAGTCAGTGCTGGGAAAAGTTGGGTAAAAATGAAGATTCTCAGGCCAGGTATCAGTCAGGTCCTTGGCTGCAAACAATGGAAGGCAGCCATGGGTATTCTAAACAGAAAGGGATTTATTGTGACATAGTGGATAGCATATATGATGGGTGGAAAACACGGACAAATGGGCTTGGAGAATGAGCAGGAACTAAGGAAGGTTAGGGGCAGAATATATCGCTTTAGGATAATGCCAGTGTTTTTGCCTCCATTAGATAGTTCATGCTGCTAACTGACCTCAACAAGGAAGAATTTCTCACCTAGCTCTATAGCTTTTCAGCCTTCTCTCAGGATTCAGAATCCCAGCTGGAGGGGTCCAACTGGCCAAACATAGAAATGGCCGTGTGCCCCAGCGGGTCAGGGATGCAGGAGTTATGTTTGGACCCTTGGCTTCATGAAGACTCACAAAATAGGATCTGTCTCCCCATTGATAGCGAATTCAGTTGCTGGGCAGTCAGATGGCCACCAACGCATAGTAACAAATTTTGGTTTTATTTAGGTTCTGTTTAGGCCAATAACAGTTTTTACCAGGGAACTAGTATAGTTCCATGTCTTATATAAAGATCACTTCAGTGGCTGCTCTTGAATGTCTTGGGATAAATGAAATAACACTGTAATCTTTGACATAAGTAAGAAAGATATCAACCCCAGATAGTTGAAATATAATGTCTGTACAGGATAATCCCTTCTTTCGTATAGTGACTGGAATTGAAAACCCAATCAAGGAAGGTATAAGTGCTTTGAATATTTTTTCTCTTACATTTTAACTGCCTCTATATTCTCATCCTTTAAAGTCAGGAATTGAGGAGGGTTTATTTTGACCTCCACTTTGACTCTGAAGGACTAAAGCAGGGGATCAAAGAACAAAACAGGGACTATAGAAAGCACTGGAACCTACACCAAAAACTTGGTTAGGTTTCAGTAAACTCAGAAATGAAACTGGGGAGATTTTTTTTTTTTAAACAAAGAATACAAAGCTACAAACTAAACATTTGGCCCTGTGAATGCTGGTATATTAAAAATTGCTGCTCTTTTGTGTCTTCTTTGAATGCAATTTTGTAAAAGTAGAAATAATTTAAAATACCAGTTTTTTTCCTTGAGTCATAGATTTTCAAATCACCAGCAGACATGTTACAAATTCTTAGTGGATGTGTAAAAAACAGGAAAATTCCTCTGGACATAGAAGTGAAACTTGCTGCCCATTCGTTTCTCAAAGTGAGCAATTAGGATCACCTGGAAGGAAAACACCCCTGGTGTCATAGTAGTCAACTGCAAGTACATGATATATTTTAACCTACATTCATAATCTAATGAATTTGCCAAATGATTAATAATAATTCATAACAGTCTTTTCGTAAAAAGAAAATGAAAATTTTCCTGAATTTACACTTGAGATAAAAATAAATGGGAGGCATTTCATAGCATCAACTCTTGCCAGAAAAGCAAATTAAATTACAGTGTCACATGCAGCTTATTTCAGCAGGCATGCGTTCATGTGTGTGCACGCACACACATGCACGCACACATACACATGTGTGCAAGCACACACCTAATTCATACAACAAATTAGAGGCACTTATTTGATCGATTCGTCAATTGCCCTTTATACTACAGGTTTTAGAGCCAATCTGATTTCCATAGGTGAAGAAATTAAGAGCTCAGAGAAGTCAAGAAGATTTACAAGGTCACAGAGTTAGTATGTATGAAGAACTGAGATTCAAAACTAGTTCGGACTAGCTTCTCTGTTTATATTCTTTCTGCTATACTGTGCATCCTCCGAGAATTTAAAGGAATCAGCAGTTGCAATTTAAAGTAGAATGGGTGTTTGGATTAGATAGAGCCACACAAAATTCTAACATTAGATTGTTTTGACCTACAAAAATGGTAGTACTCATATTTTTAATAAAATTACAAAAATCTGCAAATGATGGTAAATACTCCATTTCAAGTATTAGTGAAATTAATTTTGGCTTCAATCATTATCTGGTGATAACATGACTTACATGCAAATAACATAGTGTGTACATTTTTAAATGTTAGGATGAATTTGTACAAACGAGAATGTAAAAAAGGACATAAATGTCAAAGAAAAGCCAGAATCAAAACACCAAAAGAGATAGATTAAAGCAGATAAATTAAATCTCCCTGATTTACCCGTGGTAACATGGCATTATTGAGCATTAAGTGTACTTGTATGAAATTGGTAACTAAATTTCATTCAGACATAAAATATCAAACCCATTAAGTTATTAAAATGATTATTTTAAACAAATTTCTCTGGAATTACAAAGGTTGAAACCAAAAGTATTAGTTAAATTTTTAAGGTGGAACTGATTAAAAATTCCAATATAAAAGTACTGGATGTTAAAACTGGTGAAGTACATTCACTTTTCTGATCAGTTGCATTAACTACAGAGGTTTTGAGTAAATCATTCATCACAAGCATGCACTGTATAAAAACTGATGGACAACTCAAATTTTAAAATGCATATTTTATACCTATTAAAATATTTGAACTAATGACCTGTGTAAGTTATTGGTATTGCATTGAAAATTAATGTAATAGAGAAGAAATGGTTTGAACGGTGTGTGAACTAACTCCCCAGTTTACTTGAAGGCATGTTGCTTTGATGGTAAATCTCAGTGACTCTAAGTGGGAAGTACTGATACATATTTGATTGGAACATCAATTCTTGAATTTTAAATTTTCTTCAAAAATTATTAAATCTTTAATAATTTAAAAGATTATTATTATTTTTTTAAATCTTTTTTTTTTTTTTAAGATTTCATTTATTCATTTGACACAGAGAGAGAGACTACAAGTAGGCAGAGAGGCAGGCAGAGAGAGAGTAGAGAGGAGGAAGCAGGCCCCCCGCTGAGCAGAGAGCCCGATGTGGGCCTCGATCCCAGGACCCTGGGATCATGACCTGAGCCGAAAGCAGAGGCTTTAACCCACTGAGCCACCCAGGCGCCCAATTTAAAAGATTATTATACTAATCATTTAAAGAATTAATTTGTCGGGCGCCTGGGTGGCTCAGTGGGTTAAAGCCCCTGCCTTCGGCTCAGGTCATGATCTCAGGGTCCTGGGATGGAGGCCCGCATCGGGCTCTCTGCTCCGCAGGGAGCCTGCTTCCTCCTCTCTCTCTGCCTGCCTCTCTGCCTACTTGTAATCTCTCTCTGTATCAAATAAATAAATAAAAAATCTAAAAAAAAAAAAAAAGAATTTGTCAAAAGCTTATTCAATACCTACTATGTGTCATCAGGGATTCAGAGATTAGCAAAACGTTTGAAGGAAGTTTCAAGCTGCTTGATCGAGAAAATGTGAATCCCTTTGTCCTTTAAAGAACACTTGGCTTATACCTTAGTGAGGAAGAAAGCAAAACTCTTAGAGGCATTTTCTTGCCACTTAGTAAGAGCTCAGGAAATGATAGCTCTTGCTGTAATTATAGTGATCAGGTATTACACGTACACACACACACGTACTCATTTATAAAAGAAAATCTTTTTCGGTGTATGGATTCCAGCAAAAGTCTCAGCATCACCCCTTCCCAAATGAAGTCCCACTGTGACCAGGAAAAACTAGCATTGGGAGGAGACTTACAATGGGAAAAAAAGATAAAACCTAGATTTCTGGTTTTTTTCTTTGATCAAAACTCGTGAAAGCATTATTTAAATTGTGAAGTGTTGTGTAAAACAAAGCATTATGATTGTTGTTTTTAGCAAAACATGTTCGTTTGCATATAGTGAGCCTGAGGCAGGAAGTACTACATTAATTACCTGTTTTGCAGTAGGATGACTTGAGGGAGGGCTCATTTAAGGAGACCTGAAAGAAGTCAGAGTTTGACTTTGAACCAGTGCTGGAGTGACTCGGCTGTCTGGTAAAATTCTTCCATCTGTTACACAAGACCTAGTCTTAACATTACAGTCTTCAGACTCACAGCTATGGATGCAATTTGCACACATACTTAAAAAAAAATGTTTGACATGTGGGTAGTTAGGGAGCCACTGCCTGAATTTTTCTCCTCCATGAATGACTTTGGGAATCAGACAGGGCTGGGGATTTGGAGGACACAGCCTTCACCCGTGCCAGGGAGCTCACAGACTCAGAGATTGGGAGAATCACACCTCGGAGCATAGCAGGGTGAGCACTGAGTATTCCTATGGGAATCCCAACCAGGCTCAGGGTGAGTTCTTTTATCCTGAGAATGGAAAGGTGTACCCGCAGTGAGTATCTCTTTATCATTCACTGTCCATAATTCCCAGTTCAGGAACCACTGTTGAAAATGTTCAGGTCAGTGCTTAAGAAATTCTGGCATCCTCTGTTCTGTCTTCTAGTATGATCCTCCGCCCTGTGAAAGATTTCTCAGAAACCTGGGTCAGAAGTTAATGGCCTTAATGTGGTGGAAAATTGGGTGAGTCTATCCTCGCTTGCTCGGTTTCAACTTTAGCGGAATAAGATTTCTTTCTTTTCTTTACTTTTTTTTCTTTTTTTGATCATAGTCTCCATAGGAAATTTTGAGGGAGTGTTTTCCTGCTTTGTCACATTGTGGCACATAAAATAATGATAATATTTATATATGACTTTGGGGAAAAGTTATTGAGGCTGCTCATGGCAGGAGGTGACTGAAGGCCTTGCTCAACTTCTCTGAAGACTGTGAATCTGTGTTTTCAGCATATCCATTTATAGCTCAGAGATTGGTAATTTTGTTTTAGGGGAGCTATGTCTATTACATAGTGAACAAATGGAGCATCCTACCTTATAGTTATGATGGCAAATACCTACTGTGTGCCAAATCCCTCTCTATGTGTTCCACATGCGTTAATTCATTTAATGCTTACTCAACCCATGAGGTAGATATTATTGTTATTCCCATAATATGAGAGGAAACTGAGGCCTATGAAAACCACCGATTGTCTAAAGGTCACATATACTTGTCAGAGTAATTGACAAAGAAAAACTTTGGACCTACGAAGTCTGGCTTCAGAATTATGCTCTTTTTTTTTTAAAAAAATTTATTTATTTATTTATTTATTTATTTATTTATTTATTTATTTATTTGACAGAGAGAGAGAGAGAGATCACAAGTAGGCAGAGAGCCAGGCAGAGAGAGAGGAGGAAGCAGGCTCCCCACTGAGCAGAGAGCCTGATGTGGGGCTCCATCCCAGGACCCTGAGATCATGACCTGAACTGAAAGCAGAGGCTTTAACCCACTGAGCCACCCAGGCGACCCAGAATTGTGCTCTTAAACACTACCTTATATTGCCTGAAGGAAGCAGTGACAAGAAGAATGGACAAAACCAATAATCCATATAATATGGGCACCAAGCCTTTTGGGTCCTGAATCCTTTGAGAAGATTCTAGGTAGCAGAAAAATCCCACCAAGAGCAGGCATTGGACCAAGGACAGGGTTAGGACCTGGAGAAGACAAATTCTTACAACACAAAATCATGACTGACTTTGGGCAGTGGGAATATGGAAACTGAATCCTCTGATTTTTGAGCATTCAATGAATAACCTTCAACAAGTAGGGATTTTTTTAGATCTCTAGATAGGAAGGAGGTCCTTAGGTAATTAGGAGATCTAGACTCAGAGGGAGACCTGGTAAGAGGGTCCTTGACCATAGAGAGATGGTTCTATTCCTGGCCCTGCAAAACAGATGCTGCTTAAATTCCTCTTGACAATCCAATGTGGAGCTGGAGAGTGAGCTGCAGGAATCCTCAGTGAGGGGCAGGGCTGGGATTTGGGAGGTGCGGTAATTATGTGGAGTCCTGGGGGCACTTCCAGTACTGTCTGCAGCTATAACTCAGCCTCGGAGGGCCAGGCCAGACTTGATTTAGTGACTCCTGTTTTTGTACAGTTCCCTATGACAGAAACAGTCAACCTGGAAATCCAAGGCTCTTTCTCTCCCTCCCTGCTCCCCAACCCCGAAATCATCCAGCTAGAAGAACTTCACTGCTTCATGCTGATAAGGATAAGGAAATGAGAGGGAGGACAGCTTATGGCTGATAGGAGATAATATCAACAGTTGATAACTCAAAGTGAGTTAATTAGTGTCTAAATTACTTCAGTCTTAAATTAGCCCTGAGGTTTGTTCAGGAACAATTTCCCTTGAGGGTCATGAGGTGATTGTGGGAGAAACTAAACTAATATATGATCAGCAAAGATTTCTTCCTCCTGGGCACACAACCTGACTAAGCTCCACTTCCATTCCATGAGACCATGTGACTTGAGTGCTGCCAATGGGATGGACAGGGAGTAAGGTACATCCTTTCCAGACCAGGCCCCTCACAAATGCTCTCACAACCCTCCTTGCTCCCTACTCTCTTTCCTGATCTGCTGGCCAGAGAAGATCCAACAGTTGACTGGGGGATGGCACGGACACAAGAAGGAGGGTGCCTGTGTTGCGTCACCACAACTGGACTTTGTGAAGGTGAGAAATGAATTTCTAGTTTGTTAAACCACTCAGATTCCAGAGTTGGCATCTTGCCATTGCTGGCATTGTCTAATCCAGTGCTGGTGAGAGCAGAAACCACCACCACGGCTTCTACAGGCCAACTAGGCTTTACTTATATTAACTCAATTAATCCAAATAAAAAAATACATATATAAGGCAAATATTTTTATTATCTATGCTTAAAGTATCTTTATTATCTATGCACAGTCAATGTGGACTTGCCCAAGGTCACACAACTTGCAGAATACATAGTATTTGAACCTGGGCAGTGTGGCTCCAGAGACTGTACTGAAGTTTAGCATCTAAAGAGTTCCCCTGACAATGTAAAATTCTTTTAGAAGACAAAATAAGTTCCTTTTAATTAAGAGAATGTGGTATGATTTTGGCCCATGCATGAGTTTCCTGATTGCCACGGGCTTCTGAAACATGAACCCAAATGAGAGAGTAGAGGAACTGGCCTAGGGGAGGGAAGAGGAGGGTCACAGTGTGGTGAAAAGAGAAAATGAATTAAGGTCTGAGCTTCTGGAGCTTTGAAAGAACTGGGAGTAGGGGCCAGAGGGGTTGGGTGAGCAGTACGCAATGGCCCTAGACTTATCCCTTGGAGAGCCTCCCCTGCAGAGAAGAGCAAGGTGAAGAGGGGAGGGAGGGCAGGAGCTGGCATTCATTGTATCCAGCTGCTCTGCGCCCCTATTATTCCTAATCTTAAAAGTGTCAGGTGACCCAAGACCCCAGCTCATAGAAAGCATTTCTGAAAAAGCCAAGGGGAGAAGAAATTATGTCCTTCTCCTTTCCTTTCTGGCAACTCTCAAGCATCAAGGATCCTGCCAGTATTGGCCCCTTGTTCCAGGACGACAATGTACAACTCTTGCTCCTAACGGATACCTTGGAAGAGCTTCCTGGGGCAACAACCAATGATGGCAAGTTCTGCTTTTCAGGCCATTCCAGCAGAGCCAGCTTGCTGTGGACCCAAAAGAACTTGACAGAAATTTGGATAAGAGGTATCTGGATATTGTCGGGTTGTTGGAAATGCTCGTTTCTTTCCACTAACATTAAAAAAATAAAGATAGAAAAAGAAAAGAAAACTCATTCTTGTAATGATCTAGATACAGGTTCTGTTAGAACTGAAGATGCAAAATGTAACATTCTTCCTTTCGACGCTTATGTCTTGGAATACATTGACTGGATTTATTTAGTCAGCTCTTATGAGAGCCTGTTACCGGGGTTCACCTAGCCCAGTAAAGCTTGGGTAGGTGCTGTCATTTGAGGGCAGTGGTGGAATATGCTGGCTATGAAAGCAACAAGACAGGATTTCTTACTATTGACCTGGTGAGGAAGACATGCACAGTTCATGAGATGAAATGAATAACAAGGAAATGTGGGCAGGGAAAATGCTGAGTATGAGTTAAGTACTAAAGCACTCTTTAGTTGTTCGAAACTGGTATTTTGGGGCATTTGTGTGTTGGGACGGGCTGGGGACAGTGGGTCAGGTGGTTGTGATGAGTCCTATAGAAACCTGACCCAGCAGCAATCAGTGGGGCTAGTAAATTGCCCCAAGGACACTGATTCCACTTGAGTGCACCCCTCCGCCCCTCTCCCCTGCGGGAAGTTCCTGTGCAAGTAACTGTATCAAAACTTTAAATGAGGAATTTTCTCTTTCTTCACATTAGGTGTGAGTGGAGCTCTGTGACTGACAGTGAGCTGCATATGCAGGCCCTCTGTTGTGGGAGGGAACGCTGGAGAAGATATACTGTATACTTCGTGACATTTCAAGGAGGTGTCTGCGTGAGTTACTGCAGAGCGCTCAATGGCTGCCACGTTTGTTTATACCATCCCAGGGTCGGAATTCATTGTTTGTTAAAGCTCTTTGGGATCATTTGTATATGAAGGATTCCATATAAAACAGTGTTTACTCCTTTTTGTGTTATGCGTTTGGAGCCCGACACATAAGGGTGCTTTTAGGTGGCATGCAGGAAAGTAAGTCCTCAACTCTTATTAACACCACTAGGAACTGGGCTCTGGGTGGTCTACCTGGGGGCAGTGGAAAGGGGCTCACAGGTATGCAAGTAAATGGAAACAAAGACAGGGCAGAACTCAGGTATTTATTCAGCTGTTGAAAATTTTATGGGCAACCAGACAACAAATAATGTGTGTTATTTTACTGAGAGTTTGCTGAAGAAATGGAGCTTTAACTACCCCTTCATTTTATTTGTGAGTGGTGTGTGTGAATATTAAAACTACTATTCTCAGCATCTTGTTACCTGGAAATTTCCATTAATTGACATAATTGCGGTTCATTGAAGAAACAATGCTATTAATCTATATTATAAAGCCTGAGACACTGCAAAATCCTTAAATTGAGTCTTATTGAGGCTTGATGTTTATTGCTTTTGAATTCTTTGAGCAGAGATAGTTTCTGTGACATGTATGGTGACTTCCTAAACAAAATATAGAACTACTCAAAAATATTTCACATTTAGAACACGTTGAATAAAAGAGATTATACTAACAGGCACACAAACATGTATCTCATGATGAAAGCATATAAATATTTCATGTTCTTTAAAGACATGCAAACTAATAAATTATTCTTGCCTTTATATATAATGTAATATGGTCTATATTACACTCACACACACTCATACAGCTGACCATTGAACAATAGGGGTTTGAACTGCACAGATCCATTTATATGGAGATTTTTCTATGAATATGGTACATACTGTAAATGTATTTTCTCTTCCTTATGATTTTCCTTTCCCTAGCTTACTTTATTGTAAGAATATAGTATATAATACATATACAAAATATGCATTAATTGTTTATATTATTGGTAAGTCTTCTGGTCAATGGTAGGCTTCGTAGTTCTTTTTTGGAGAATCCAAGTTACACTCAAATTTTTGACTGCGTGGAGTGGAAGTCAGTGCCCCTAAACCCCCTTTTTCAGGGGTCAACTGTATATGACAGTTTTGTGGTTCATTTATGACACAGCAAATCAAAAGTGTGTTGGTTGAAGCTTGCAAATTGTGGTTGGTCTTTCTTACCTGTTGTCTAACTGTTAGGACAATTTGGTTATAATAAAAAATGATAATACAGCAGCTAGATGGTGTCAATGAACTGTAGATAGAGACCAAGAGTGATTTAAAGTCTGATGTACATGTTGTGATTCCAGAAATGTCTTCCCGGGCGCTCTAGACCCACTGTAGTGAATAGTGAAGTATGCACACAGTGTGAAGTTCCCATTTCTCAGTGATTTTAAGGTAATAGATTCTGATTTTCCCATGATAACCTTGGGAAGTGCTGTTTAACTCGTATAACCCAGAAGTTCACAGACCTCATCAGCATGTGGATTCTAATGAGGTCACTTATTGATGTTATAATCACAATACTTGTGTGACTTTGGGAAGTCACTTAACCTTTTAAAGACCCAGTACCTTATCTGTAAAATGAGGATAATAATAGGAACAACATAATTTTGAATATGGATCAAAGAGACTGATCCATGTGAAGATTTAGCAGAGTGTCCAGCATATAGCAACTTAAATACTACGAATAAAGGTATTATTTTATTTATGATTGATTTACATTCTATTTTTTAAAAATGGTTTGAGGTGAGAGAATAAGAAAGCAAAGGAAAAGTAGGGATTATATGCTAATTTAATTTTTTTCCAATGAAGTTTCTTCAGAGCAAAAGATCTAAAAAGAAAACAGGGGTCATTGGAAAAGCAAGAGTTGTCGGCGTTTCAAAAACTCATTTCAAACACGTCTTAAAAAGTTGAATCTTAAAAGGCGAACCATTTAATGTATCTTTAAAGTCAGTCAATTTCTATAATTTGAAGATAGATTCAGTTTCATAGTTCTTTCTTGCCTGCAACACAGCTAAAATACAGAGTTTTCATTTTTTTCTATCCAACTGAATTGCTATCAGATTTTTGTAAACCATTCACTCTGGAAGAATGCTTTGTTCTGGAAAAGGCAAGTGCTGGGAAAAACTCAGCAAGACTGCATAGCTTATTCTTTGAAAACTAGCACTTGATAAGGGTGTTAACTCGACATGTAATTCCATTTAGTAAAGGGATCATTGAACAGAATGGATGCAATGATTAAACCATAATTATACACTGTAGCTATAATTATTTTGCAAAGAAAAGGTACATATAACAAATAAAGGAAATATTTAAACATAGGCATAGAGAAGAAGAAAAATCTATTATTTAGGATGAGAAAGGATAAATCTGTGTGAAAATCAATGGAAATAAAAAGCAGGTTGGAAATGTTTGCATTGAAATAATTGGAAGAATAAAAAGCATCCGTTATGATTCCTGGATCACAACAAAACTCTCTTAGATAAGATATTTTATAAATCAAACACTGAGAAAATGGGAGGGATAAATGTTTGTTGAATGAATGAATCAATGAATGAATGAATCAGTGAACTGAAGAGGAGACCGTTAATAAAGTACTGTGCTATCAAGAGAAAATAACCAAATTAAGACATGAAATTTCATATAAAGCTCATTTTACATTTTACCACATTGAGGGTGTTGAGCTAATTGCTTACATCTTTTCTTTAAGGACCAAAAATAAAGGGAATAGTAAGCAATATTGACATTTGGGAAAAAAAAAACTAGCAAGGAAGACTTTACAAAAAGAGCCATTAGATTTCAGTGAATAAGGGGGAAAAGAGAGTTTTCTAGAAGTGGCGATTGCTCTCGTTATCAGGTGTGGCAGGTTTCACTGCAAGAGGCTGGGGTGGCCTTATAGAACTCGGGGACCAGGTACGGACAGGGCTAAGGTGTGAAGAAGCAGCAGAAGTGCAGACACAGAGGAACACAGTGAAGAGACTACATTAGGGGTCAGGAAGGTACAATATGGAAGAGTGGGGTGTGGGTCTTTGGGGTTGGGACTCAGCGCTAGTGGAGGAGTAGGGAAGGATGAGCTAGCTGTCTAACCAGTTCACTGGTGGAAGGATGATCTGATCTGAACAAGGAGGTTACACTTTTTTTAGAATCATTATTGGTCCATTTCTTTCATGACTGTGACCAAGAAATCCCGAACACTTTTCAAAATTTGGGGGAGGGGCGTGAGTCTCAATAGGTCTACAAAGTGCCTATGATATTTGAGTACTTCCTGGTTTCATCACTAGAGCTTTCTTTGCACTTAGATTTATTTTTTAAAAAGATAAGGACTTTCAAACTGGAATAGAATTTTGGTCTAGAAGTGTGAAGGTTTTTTTTTTCTTTTTCTTTCTTTCTTTCTTTCTTCCTTTCTTTTCTTTTCTTTCTTTCTTTTTTTTTTTTTTACCAATACATGATTATTAGCTTCCAGATCCCTCTCGAGGCTTACCTGAGTATGAAGTTCCATTCTGTAAACAGTCATCGCTTTGCCTGATACAAGTCATAACCTTGTTCCAAAGGGAGCTATCTAGTCAACGGCGGGGGTCACTTCTTCAGACCCTGTTAATGTTCATAACATGCTGACAGTTACCACATTCAATAAAGCCAACAGGATTTTGTGTCCCTAAAGCAATGAGAGAAATGAGTTTACAGATAACTCCCCTGCCCTGTGCTCGGCGGCCGTCATCCTTTCTCTCCCTGCCACCAAGACCACGCAGCTAACCTCTCATATCTTATGGTTTAGAAGGTCTGGCCACCCCGGAAAGAGAAAGAGCACCCCTGCTGCCTGCTTGTCCTCTTTCTGCTGAGGCTGGAGAGCCCGCAAAAATTAGAGTTTCGCTGTGGCTCCTTCTGGTCGTTTTACAATTTGCCAATTTCTTGCAGTGCTCCGGATTGCTACAATCTTATCATTTTCAAAAACTCATCATTACTTGTTCTCTCCGTGCAGATCATTTGTAGTTATGAGGAAACCCTCCCTCTGCTTTTAATCTCACACTGGGGTAGGGCTTCACGTTTTCCTTTTCAAGTGCACTTCCACAAAAGAGAAGTAAATAGGCATTCTGATTCTCTCAAGACCAGAATACTATCATAACTTTTTATCTTTTACTGCTCTACACTCAAAGGTGGGTAGAGAGGCATTTTCTTGCTCTCACATGGAATTACTATTAAATATGAGTGTTAAATTTGGATTGACCGGGGGAAGAGGCAAAGAAGCTAAAAAGAGCTCCTGAATAGTCTTTGTCATTAATAACTGCTTGTAAGAAACAGAAATATTTTTGAAAATGTAGTTACATTTTCAAAAATCATGTATATCTTATATATATATATATCATGTAACCACATATGTATATATATATGTTTGTGGGCATATATATGTGCAATATACACACATAATATGCAATATAATGCACATATATGCAACACACACATATGTAATATCATATATATAAAGTGTGTATATATATATATTTGCAAAGGAAAAAATAGATGTTTTTCTTATTAAACTGAAAGCTTCATAAACAGATATACCTTGTGAAATAAACTATTACAACTCAGGTAACAACAATGGTAGACTTAAGGTAAGCCCGACGTGAGGGACTTCACATATTTGGCACTCTGTTGGAAGTTTCACTCCAGCAAAGCATAGCATCTAATCTGATGCATTCTTTAGTGGGCTTGCAAAAATTGGGTTCTATTTGTGAGGTTATAACTATTGAAACCTGAGTGACCCTTTCTTTTCTTGGTTATGACCCTAAATATTTGGTCCCACTCAAGAAAATTTGTTTAGGGGTAATCTAGGGATATCCTGAGAAACGTTTGTGTGTGTGTGTGTCTGGGTATGGAGAGACCTGAGGGGAGTGTTGAAGTGGGTGGGTGTAGAAGGAGCCACTTAGGTCGGTTATTTGGAGTAATAAGGAAGAATAGTCAAGAATGTGGAAATTAATGGAACTGTAGGAAAAATTACTGTTCGTCCTAGAAATTTAATATGACAAAGGGCTGGAAAACTGCACATTGTCAGATAAAATTTAGACTTCAGGAAGGTAAATTCCTTAAAGCTCAGAGATAATGTAGATAGGATTCTCTGGCCAAAGACTCCAAAGGGTAGCAACTTAGGTAAGATGAGAGATTCTGTTAAGGAAAGTCTGATGTGATATTAAAAAATTATTTCAATTGAATAAAGGGTAGAGGCCAAATAGCTAATGAGGTGGTCCTCAGAGGAGCTACAGGTATGTGCTAAAGATGGGGAGAGACCACGTTACGAATGTGACAGTGACGTGGTCTTACACACTATAACAGTGACTTCTGGAAAACACAAAACAGCAACACAAGGGGCGCCTGAGTGGCTCAGTGGATTAAACCTCTGCCTTCGGCTCAGGTCATGATCTCAGGGTCCTGGGATCAAGCCCCACATTGAGCCCCACATCGGGCTCTCTCCTCAGCAGGGAGCCTGCTTCCCCCTCTCCCTCTGCTTGCCTCTCTGCCTAATTGTGATCTCTCCCTTTCTGTCAAATAAATAAATAAAATCTTAAAAAAAAACCCCAGCAACACAAAACACTTGAAGGATAATTGTTTACCTTTTCATAAACGTTTGAAGAATGAACAGAGGCAAAATTCTCTTTGCATCTCTTGTTTTGCATCTCCATTCAGAGAAATAAGTTCCAAAGCAGAAAGGGGGGGAGGTGTGAGTGGGGGAGGGGTGGGAGATAATGATTCGCCCTTGTGGATAACTGGTAATTTGGTGATAAATGGTTAAATTAAGCACTGACTGCTTTTGCCTCTACTAACTCCTTTGTCTTTCTGGTAATAAATTACATACATCTTTGTATCTGTGTTGTTTTGTACATTTCTTTCAAAGGGAAAGTTTTCTATTTTTGTTATCAACAGCCATTTTGTTCGAGCATATCTTGTGATGGACATGGTTTTGAAGACTCTGATTTTCCTTCTGTTCTCACTTCTGTTTGGACAGAAAAGTCTGAAGCTTGATCTTCAAGAATCTGAGATAAAAAGAAATCCAAGACTGGCCACTGAAGTGATTTCTTCACTGTAGAGAAGAATTACCCAAGAAACAAATGAAACTTGGGAAATCATGATATTCTTCAATTCTTCAGTTCGATAGCTGATCGGCTAGGGAGAGCTCCATGTCCAGTTAGACTAAGAAGGGTCACAGGAGTATACAAAACAATGAACAAAATGGTCCAGAAAAATCAGAGGTGATTGAACTTTATGTCCCTGCCCAAATGCGGCATTATTCAGAATTTACGGTTATGCAAACCTTTGCACCCTCAAAACATTTCCCCAAGTATTTTAGGATTCTCACATAAATATTGCTGCAGTAAGTATCATCAACATCTAGTAGCTGTTTTTCAAGAAAAGCCAAGTGACATTATTATGGTCTGCCATCAAACCAGGGGAGGTGTGGAGGAGGCCAAGAGAAAGATGATATTTATCAGATGCACAAAACAGAGTTTATGCCAAAGAATCTGTATATATTTCCACATATTAGCAGCATACTAGAGTCTTCGGTCTGCTTTTGGTACAGTGCTACTCATATGTTTCCATCCAGATTTTTTTTTAGAGAAAGAGAGAGAGAGTGAGAGTGGGTTTGGGGGGGGGTGTTGGAGGGAGGGGAAGAGGGAAAAGGAGAGAGAGAATCTTAAGCAGACTCCACACCCAGGATCACACCCTGAGATCATGACCTGAGCTGAAATCAAGAGTTGGATGCTTAACTGACTGAGCCTCCTAGGCACCCCTCCATCCAAATAATTTTTTTTAAAGATTTTATTTATTTGTCAGAGAGAGAGGGAGAGAGCACAAGCTGTCAGAGTGTCAGGCAGAGGCGGAGAGAGAAGCAGGCTCCCCAATGTGCAAGGAGCCCAATGCAGGCCTCGATCCCAGGACCCTGGGATCATGACCTGAGCCAAAGGCAGCCGATTAACCTACTGAGCCACACAGGCGTCCCCATCCAAATCATTTTAATGAGATAGGGGAGTGAATGTGTATCTACTCATAGATACGTTTTTTGAGGTCTATTTTTAAAAGCCCATGTGGATTTTGAATTAAATTAAAAAGGATTATAAAATACTATTTTGTCCTTGTACTTTTCCTAACTGTCTTAGGAAAATTATCAGCGGTTCTCACACTATAGCGTAAGTGAGGATCACCTGGAATGCTTGTTAAAAATGTGAATTCCTGGTCTCTACACTCACCTCCTGCCCCCAGATCCTGATTAGGTGAGTGTACAGTATGCCTGGAAATAAGGACCCTAGGGGGCTGGTTCTGTTATGTTGACCCAAGTAGGACACTAACAGAAATTTGGCTCTAGAAACAACCTTGGGGTGTCTTGTGACTTCATTTTGAGAAGCACCTCTCTAAATGTTCTAGGAGTTTTCACCACAGAAATGGATAATCCAGTCTCAGTTTTGTTGCCCATCCCTGCTCTTCACTAATACTGTGCTCAACCAGTCAGAACTCCTTCTAGCTTTCTTACAGGATCCATATATCTCTCTCTGCAGTATTTTCACCAGAGGGATTCTCCCAGCCAGTCCCCATGCCTGACTGGCACATCTTCAAATTCTATTGGTATTTCCTGGCTCTCAAACACTGCCACCTCCAAGACCCCATCCTTCTCCACCCACTCAACTTGCCATTACTTTTCTCCTAAGTGTTCTTCACTCCTTGTCTTACTATTTTTATACATGCTTCTTTATTCGCCCTAATTGAGTCTGCGTTCCAGAGAGAGAGTCCACGTCAGATACATCCCTGAGTCTCCAGAGGTACCTACCAAGGTCCTCTGAAAGCAGTACATGCTCAATAAATATTGGTTGAATAGATGACTTGATGAGAAAAGACTGATATACAGAGTTGAGAAGAACGTAAAAACAGAAGAACAACAGCTACTCCTTACCTCTGGTAATGTGGTGATCAATTGCAACATGTCCCTTTTTGTATAGGTATTTCTCTTAATTAGGTGGAAAGAAAATCCAAAAGTCATTATAGCAGCGATGCAATGAAAAAATGGATATTTGGACCTATAGAATGTACAACACAAAGAGTGAACTTTATTTATTTTTTAATTTAAAAAAAAATTTTAAAGATTTTATTTATTTGATAGAGAGAGAGACAGTGAGAGAGGGAACACAAACAGTGGGAGTGGGAGAGGAAGAAGCAGGCTTCCCACTGAGCAGGGAGCCCGATGTGGGGCTCGATCCCAGGACCTTGGTATCATGGCCTGAGCTGAAGGCAGACCCTTAATGACTGAGCCACGCAGGCATCCCGAAAGTGAACTTTAAACTATGGAATTTAGTTAATAATTATGTATCACCATTGCAACAAGTATACCACACTGATGGAAGGTGTCGATAATAGGGAAATCTAAGTGGGAGGAGTTTGAGGGGATATATAAGTCTGTACTTTCTGCTCCATTTTTCTGTAAACCAGAAGCTGCTCCTCAGATAAAGTCTAATAATTTAAAAAAAATTTTAAAAATGGGTATTTGGTAATGAAAGAAAAAAAAAAGAAGCTGAGTAACATGTAATGATAAGAAATTAACCTAATCAGTAGAATTCACCCAATGTTTGTTACGGCTGACATTTCAAGAGTAGGAAAACAAGGCCTGGCTTGCTATGGGTTGGGGACACTCTCTGATGGTTGTTTACATGTAACACTTCTAAAGAATTTTCTTTTTTTTTTTTTTTTTTAAAGATTTTATTTATTTATTTGACACAGAGAGATCACAAGTAGGCAGAGAGGCAGGCAGAGACGGAGAGGAGGAAGCAGGCTCCCCGCTGAGCAGAGAGCCCGATGCGGGCCTCGATCCCAGGACGCTGAGATCATGACCTGAGCCGAAAGCAGAGGCTTTAACCCACTGAGCCACCCAGGCGCCCTAAAGAATTTTCTGAATGTAGCTTTTTCTTTAGTGAAGTTAGATTTTCACGTTGAGAAACATTGGATAAAGCAAAAGCATCGATAAGCAGGCATGAACCTGATAATACTATTCCTAAGAATTTGCTTTGTTACAAGTTAGAGTACAGTGGGCAAAGTAGGTGCATTTATAAGGGCAGAGGTGGAACAGAGCTGTAGGGAGGATGCATTCTACCAACGAGTTTAAGGAATACTGTCAGTGGAGTGAGGAGACATACGATAGCATCAGCCATTCGTGGGTTGACATCAAGAGTGATAAGGGGAAGAGAGAGAAAGAGAGAGAGAGAAAGCAAGAAAGCTTTATAGAGCTGAGCTCACACATATTCAACAGTTCATTTCAGAAGAAAAAAATAACAATTTTCAATTTATGCACACTGTATCTAAATGATTCAATGTAGGATATCACATTGCAGACTCCTTCAGAATAATACAGTCAGCACCACCCGCAAATTTGAATTGTTTTGTTTTACCCTTTATCAGAGTTCTCCACCCTCCGTTTAGTGGTATAGCAACCCAGGATCTGTCTCTATTTTGTTGCTAAGCCATTTTCATGTGCATTAATACATATAAAATTATAGATACTTTGTATGCATTTCTCCATAAACCGAAAAGAGATGTTTGCACCTAGTGTTTTTATCCAGTCTTCTTTTCCTCTGTCGATATGAAGAATTTCTTTTGTAGTTTACAAGGGTGCACTGTACCTACAGCAGGCAAGGTGGTTTGCTCTCAGGGCAAAAGTTCTAGAAGCAACCGGCTCCGGCTCCATCTTTTTGGAAACGTGTACCACAGCACAGCGCAGTTTAGAGCTTCTCAATCTTTCATGTGTAAGCAAACCATCTGGAGAGCTTGTCAAAATGCAGATTCTGACTTGGTAGGTGCGGGGAGGAGTCTGAGAGCCTGCATATCTAACAAATCCCCCACGTAGCGGGTGTGAAGGAGCTGCCTCTTAGCCCCATGATCTTTCTTTCTTTTTTTAACACTTGATTGTAAGCTGGGGACACCCCCGAGAGGAAGGAAGTCTGATATTTCTCATTGATCCTTTCAGATGCCCTAAGGATTAACGTGTTGTTTGGTTCTTTCCTTCTGTCTACGAGGCAGGTGGGTAGAGGAAGTTTGCGTGAACACCTCCAAGCCCCGTACATGCTCCAGCATGTGCCGTGTGTAAGAGAGATTGTATGTAGTCAGATAATGAATGCAATCGTCAGGGAAAAAAGGCTTCTTTCCTTTCTGAGAAAGGCAGATCGAGGGCAGCCAAACTGACATTTGGCTCTTTTACATAGCAAAAGAGGAATTCTTCATGATGATTTTTTAAAAGGTATAGAGATGATGAACTGACAATTAAAAATAGACATTTTCATGAGTTTAGAGATGATTTCTCAGTGGCCTTTTCCTAAGGGAAACTTCTGCCCTCCGCCAATTTTCACACGGTTTCATGACTAAGCTCTATAGAGACGATAGGGAACACCTTATTTCGTCTTTCTTGTGTGAATATGTTTAGCGTAAACAGACTGATCAATGAACTCCCGAAGATTGTCTGCAACTCCAAATTCTCCTGCCAGTTGAATGCTTTAACCTTCAGCAGAGCAGCTGAAGTCAGAGTAGGGGAGGGGTGGGCAGAGTGAGAATAATGGCAAGGAAGAGACAGCTTCAGCTGAGGGAATTCACTCCAGAGGAGGAAAATGTGTTCTGCTCCCCAACCTTGCAGGTAGCATGTTTGGCTGCCACAGGAGCACATTATTTGTTCTTTTTCCCTGACACTGAACTAAAGAATGCATTGTGGGAAAACCCATCGTGACATATGACACAGTGCAAAGGAAGATCACAGCGTGAGGCAGCATCAAGGGGTTGACATGGCCTTGATGCACTCGGGCACAGCACGGGGTCGCTGGGATGAGTGGCTCTTCCAAGGGAGGCCCGGGTGCAATTTGCACAATTCTCCTGAGAGCTCCCGGTGAAGCCCCAAGCCCCCGGTAAACTGGGCCAAAGAGGAGAGCAAAGACCCTGCCCCCCGCCTGGAGACAACAAAGGGAGGCATTTCAAAAGGAGCTTAGTTAAAAGGAGGAAAAATTATACACAAATATTAGAGGAAAATTGAAATGGATTTAAAAAAAAAGAATCTAACCGTTAGAACGGGAGCAAAGGGGATGGGAAGAAAATGGAAAGTACAGGGAACTGGCGGGCAAAGCACATATCAAAGTGAAGTGTTCAACTTTCTTCTTTTTCTTTTCTTAAGGGAAAGATGCTTGGGAAAGCTACAAGTGAACCTGATTTGTTTTGGTTAAAGAGTCTTCCCTCCCCTCACTCGCTCGGAACTTTGCAGCGCTGTCCACGTCCAGATGAAAGTTTGCACGGAAAGAAAGGGAGACCCCGCCAGCCCCATCAGGCCTGCTTTCTGCTCAGTCTCCCAGCCAAACACCCTCCTCCACTCTTCTCCCTTGTTGCTCCTGCTTGTCATAATATGCCACTTTTTGTTCATCAGATTTACATTTCAAAATTTCTGTATTGCTGCCATACATTAATTATTAATCTTCCACCAACCCCTTCTGTAGACGCGTTTTAAACTTTGATTTTGCTATCCATTCTGAGGAGAATAAGCTTTAATCATGACCCCTTTCTACTGGGTATTTTCATTTTCTTATCCTACAAAGAATTTACTCTATTGCTAGATAAGTACGTACTTAGAAAAACCTCATGGATTTCTTTAATTGATTTTTAAAACTAATTTTTAATTTTTAAATTTTTAAATTTTAAATTTTTTAACTTTTTAAATTTTTTACTTAGGAGGCACTCCGCCCAGCATGAAGCCCAAGGCGGGGCTGGAACTCACCACCCTGAGATCAAGCTGAGACAGAGTCCGAAGCTCAACTGACTGAACCGCCCCAGCACCCCTCTCACGGATTTTTAAAAAGCAGCCTAAAAATGCTTGAGTTTGAGAATAACCATTGTTTTCCAGAATCATTGAAAGCTCTTTTGAATAATTCCAGGCAAGGATTTTACTAAGATTTAATTGGAATTGGTATAGTAAAAAATTAACCGGTTTGCCTACTGTTCAAGTCACCACAAACTGATAGACTGATTGTCAATGTGGCCCCTGCCTTTGAAGGGGTCTTCCCTCTGCTTGTAACTCCAGAGGTTGCTTTAATGTTGTTTATCGATTTCATTTCACATTTAATCAAAGGGCCCAGATCAAACTTACTGTTTCAAGTGAGCTTTCAATATGACTTCTTTTTTTAAAAAGATATTTTATTTATTTATGTGACACAGAAAGAGAGAGCACAAGCACGGGGAGCAGCAGGCAAAGGGAGAGGGAGAGGGAGACTCCCTACTGAGCAGGGAGCCCAATGATGTAGGACTTGATCCCAGGACCCTGAGATCATGACCTGAGCTGAAGATAGATGCTCAACTGACTGAGTCACCCTGGCACCCCTCAGCATGACTTCTTGATGGTTATGATTTTTTGCAACATTTCTGTCTCTAAAATCAGCTTACTGCCTATAATAGCTATTCTTAATATTTTAAGAGGATCACTTACCTCTAAGAGCTTTGTAAAAGCTATAAAGGTGAAGTATGTATGTATAGGTATATGTGTGTGTGTGTGTGTGTATGTGTATACATATACTTTTTCTATAGTATTTCAAAAGGTCCATAGGACCCTGAAAGATTATGCATGAACTTTTTAAGTTTCTTGGAACTTAGATCAAGAGTTCATGATTTGATATAGAAATTCCTGAGTTTTACTGCTCCACTTTCTGACCTCTACCCACCACGAGTCCCAGCTGAAGCCTGGGTTGTATTTAGTATCACACATAAACAGTCCTAACGTGATGTCTGTGTCAGTTGCAGGGTTTAGTGGTTGTGCAGAATTTCTCATATCAACTCTATTAGTCTTTGGTGTTACAGCTGGATTTACTTGGTGTTATATTCTACTGGTGGTCCTCTTGATATCACTTTTGCTTTTGAGCGATATGTTTGATGTTGCAAAATACCAGTTGAAAGATCACAGCCTAGGGTACCTGGGTGGCTCAGTGGGTTAAAGCCTCTGCCTTCGGCTCAGGTCATGATCTCAGGGTCCTGGGATTGAGGCCCACATCGGGCTCTCTGCTGAGCAGAGAGCCTGCTTCCTCCTCTCTCTCTGCCTGCTTGTGATCTCTCTCTCTCTGTCAAATAAATAAAATCTTAAAAAAAAAAAAAAGAAAGATCACAGCCCATGGAGGAATAGCCATGTGACAGGAGTCAAGTGAGATGGCTTTAAAGGTTCTTGCTATGACATAATTGTGTGACTTTGGACAAGTCACTTCATCTTTCTGGGCTTTAGTTTTCTAGTAATAGGTGTGTTACTATTGATGGTGTACGTGCTGTGTTGGGTAAAGAGTTTACATATATTATCAAGTTTCATACTCACAGGGGTCATAAGAGACAACTGCTGCTTGCTTCAGTTGAGAGTTGAGAAAACTGAGGTTTGGAAAGGTGGAAAGGTCAGAGCCTGGATTTAAACTGAAATGAGGCTGACTAGAGAGTCCAAGCTTAGTGACTTTTGTCCTCTGTTTTGCACGCAGCTTACTGTTTAAAATGAGGCACTGGGACTAAACCAACTCAAATGTCATACAGTTCCAAAAGAGGCCATGGGGAACCATACTGACTAGTATATATCCTAGTCCTTTTTTTTTTTTTTTAAGATTTTTATTTATTCATTTGAGAGAGAGAAAGCACTCTTGCAAGCAGGAGCAGGAGAGGGGCCAAGGGACAAGCAGATTCTCCCCCTGAGCATGGAGACTGACACCAGGCTGGATTCCAAGGCCCTGAGATCAAGACCTGAGCCGAAATCAAGAGGTGGCTGCTTTAACGACTGAGCCACCCAGGTGCCCCTCCAATCCTTTTTTATTTTTTTTATTTTTTTTATTTTTTATTTATTATTATTATTTTTAAAGATTTTATTTATTTATTTCACAGAGTGAGAGAGATCACAAGGAGGCAGAGAGGCAGGCAGAGAGAGAGAGGGGGGAAGCAGGCTCCCCGCTGAGCAGGGAGCCCGATGCGGGCCTTGATCCCAGGACCCTGAGATCATGACCTGAGCCGAAAGCAGAGGCATTAACCCACTGAGCCACCCAGGCGCCCTCCAATCCTTTTTTAAAAAAGATTTTAAAAACAGCTTTATTAAAAAAAGATATTAAAAACAACTGGCAAACAGTAAACTGTTTATATTAATGGTATATCTTTTGTTGAGTTTTAACCTGCATATCCATCTGTGGAATCATCATCACAATCAAGATAAAGAATGTACCCATTTCTCCCTAAAGTTTTACTTGCCCCTTGGTAATCTCTCCTTCCCGAACTTCCCTGTACCTCCTCCACAGTCAATCACTAATCCACCTTCTATCACTATAGTTTCCACTTTCTGGAAAAATTTTTAAGATAAATATAAGTCTCTTTAATGATTTAATATTCATTTCCCCAGTATGCTCAGCATATTCTTATGTGTATTTGTCATGATGTACTTTCCCTGGTGAAATGTCTGTTGCAATCTTTTGCCCAGTTTTTGAATCAAATTGTTTCTTGAATTTCGAATGGTATTTACAAATTCTGGACCTAGGTCCTCTATTAGCTCTATGATTTGAAAATATTTGATCCCAATCTGGTTCTTAGAGCTTTTTGTACAGCATATGTTTTAAACTTTGTTGGAGTCCATTTATCAATTTGTTCTTTTATGGATCACATTATAGTTGTACCTAAGAACTCTTGACCTAACCTGAGGGTACAAAGTTTTCTTCTAGATGTTTTATAATTTCAGTTTTTACATTTAGGTCTGTTGTCCTTTTGAGTCAATTTTTGTGTATGATGTGAGCTATGGATCAAAGTTCGTTTTTTTTTTTTGTATAGAGATATTAAATTTTTCCAACAATATTTGTTGAAGAGTCTATCGGTTCTTTACTGAATTATCTTTTTTACATTTGTCAAAAATCAGTGGTATATAAATATGTAGGGGTCTATTTCTGGACTCTCTTGTTTCACTAATCTATTTTTGTATCTATACACATTGTCTTAATTCTAAGATCTGTAAAACAAATTTTTAGATGAAACAGTGTTATCTCGGGCGCCTGGGTGGCTCAGTGGGTTAAAGCCTCTGCCTTCGGATCAGGTCATGATCTCAGGGTCCTGGGATCGAGACCCGCATTGGGCTCCCTGCTCAGCAGGGAGCCTGCTTCCTCCTTTCTCTCTGCCTGCCTTTCTGTGCCTACTTGTGATCTGATCTCTCTCTGTGTGTCAAATAAATAAATAAAATCTTTAAAAAAAAAGAAATAGTGTTATCTCAGTTGTTAATAATAATAAATAAATAAACAAATAAGGAGAAATTTACTCCAACTTTTTTTTTACTCCAATCTACTCCAACTTTTCCATCATGTTGAAGAGGAGTAAATACTTTTCCACTTTTTCTTATTCAAAGTTGTTTTGGTTACTTTTAGGTCCATAGAATTTATATATGAATTTTATTATCATTTCGTCAACTTCTACAAAATGCATGCTGAGATTTTGATTGGGAATGTATTGAATCCTTAGATCAATTTGGGAAAAATGAACCTCTTAACAGTATTGAGTCTTCTGATCCAGGAGCATAGTCTATTTCTGCATTTATTTAGCTGTTCCTTACTTTTTCTCAGCAATATTTCATGTTTCATAATTTTTAGTATATAAAATGTCACACATCTTTTGTGAGATTTATCTGTATTTTAAAATTTTGTTGCTGTTGTAAATGTTACTGGTATTTATTTATTTATTTAAAAAATTTTATTTCTTTGAGAGAGAGTGAGTGAGAGGGAGAGAGAGAGAGGGAGAGAGAATCTGAAGTAGACTCTGCACTGAAAACAGACCCTGACATGGAGCTTGATCCCACAGCCCTGATATCATGACCTAAGCCGAAACCAGGAGTCGGATGGTTGACAGACTAAGCCACCCAGGTGCCCCATAAATGTTACTGAGTTTTAATTTTGATTTCTGATTATTCAATGCTAGTGTATAGAAACAATTGATTTTTCTATATTAATGTACCTGCAATCTTGCAAAATCCACTTATTAGTATTTTATGTGTTTTTTTTTGTGAATTCCATTGTTTAGACATCTCTTATATAGGCAGTCATGCTGTATATGAATAAAGATTGTTTTATGACTTCCTTTCCAATGCCATGTCTTTATTTCTTTTTCTGACTTTATTCACAAGCTGGACTCTACTACAATTTTGAATAGAAGTGGTAAGATCAAAGTTTTGCCTTGTTTCTGACCTTAGGGAAAAAATCATTTGGTCTTTCACCATGAAGTATGATATTGCTGCAATTATATCTATATCTATATCTATCTGTATCTGTATCTATGTCTATATCTATCTATCTATGTGTATATATGCCTTTTTTCAGATTAAGGAAATTTCTCAGTAGATTTCTAATTTGTTATGAGTTTCTATAAGAAACTATATAGTGAGAGTTTTCAAATACCTATTTTGTTGTTTTCTGATATTAAAAAATCTTTTTTTGGGGGTGCCTGGATGGCTCAGTTGGTCAAGCATCTGGCTTTTGATTTTGGCTCAGGTCATGATCTCAGGGTCCTGGGATTGAGGCCCTAGTTGGTCTCCCTGCTTAGTAGGGAGTCTGCTTGTCTAAAATAAAGAAATAAATCCTTAAAAAATCTTTTTTGTTGCTTTATAATATTAAAATGAAAACCACTAAAAACAAAAGTATTTTTAATAATATTATGTTTTGTTTTTTAATTGCATTAGTTGGTTATTGATTATTAAAGCAACCTTGCCTCCTAAGGGGAATTACTTCTTGGTCATGATGTATTATTTTTTTATATGTTGTTGGATTTGATTTGATAAAATTTTGTTTAGAAATTTTGAATCTGTATTCATGAGGGATATTGTTTTATAGTTTGTTTTTCTATTGCGGTATCTTTTGTTTTGCTATCAGGGTATTAATGCTGGATTTATAGAATGACTTGGGAAGTATTTGCTGCTCCTCTTCAGTATTCTGGAAGAGTTTGTATAGATTTGGTATAATTTCTCTTTATTTATTTACTTATTAATTTTAAAAATTGAGATGTAATTGACACACAACATGGAGTGAGGTTAAGGCATACAACGTGTTGATTTGAAATATTTTTATATTGTAATTTGACTCCCACTATAGCATTAACCAATACCCCTGTCACATCACATAATTAGCATTTCTTTTTAATGGTGACATTTAGAATCTAGTCTCAACTAACAACTTTGAAGTATATAATATAGTATTGTTGACTATTATCACAATGTTGTTGGTTGGTTCTCCAGAACTTACTCATCTTCTAACTGCAAGTTTGTACCCTTTGACCAATATTTCCCTGACATCCTCCTCCCCGACACATAATTAGCCACCATTCTACTCTCTGTTTCTATGAGTTCAGCTTTTTTAGATCCTACTTTCAGGTGATATCATACATTATTTCTCTTTCTTTGTGAGACTTATCTCACTTAGCACAATACCCTCGGGATCCATCCATGTTATAGTAAATGGCAGCATTTCTTTCTTTTCATGGCTGAATAATATTCCTTCACATATATACCACAAATTCTTTATCTGTGCATCCATTGCTGGACACTTATGTTGTTTCCAGATCTTGGCCATTGTCACTATTTTTGAGTAATTTGTTTATGATATGTTTTGGTGAAGTTATCTTTTTGTTTCTTATGCTTGGAGTTCTGTAAGTTGCCTTGAATCTGTGGGCTTCTAATTTTCATCAATTTCATAAAAATTTTGGCCATTATTTCTTTAAACATTTTTTGGTGCTCTCTTTCAATTATATTATGTGTATAGTGCTCTGCTCATTGTTTTCTCTCTGCATTTCATTTTGGATAGTTTTAATTACTATTTCTTCAAGTTCATCAATCTTTTCTTCTGCAATGTCTAATCCAGCTAATACTACTTTTAGT
This sequence comes from Ailurus styani, assembly GCA_002007465.1. Taxonomy (NCBI): domain Eukaryota; kingdom Metazoa; phylum Chordata; class Mammalia; order Carnivora; family Ailuridae; genus Ailurus; species Ailurus styani. The sequence continues at coordinate 7,291,740 of LNAC01000034.1, read as the reverse complement.
GAATTTTTTATTGAACACATTGTAGTTTCTATTTTCTGAGTTCAACTTAAATCTATTCATTTCTAATGTCTTTATATATTAATCCTAATATCAATATCAGATTTCTTGATTTATAGGTCATATTTATCTGCTGCTTTGCATATCTGCTGATTTTTTATTAGGTGTATGATCTTAGGAATTTAAACTTATTTAGTGCTAGAAATTTTTCTTTCTTTTTTAAAAGATTTTATTTATTTATTTGACACAGAGAGAAAGATCACAAGTAGGCAGAGAGCCAGGCAGAGAGAGGGGAGGAAGCAGGCTCCCTGCTGAGCAGAGAGCCCGATGCGGAGCTCGATCCCAGGACCCAGAGATCATGACCCAAGCTGAAGGCAGAGGCTTTAACCCACTGAGCCACCCAGGCGCCCCAACTATAAATTTTTCTATTCCTGAAAATAGTCTTACATATATTCTGGGATGCAGTTATATTATGTGGAAACAGTTTGATCTTTTTGAATTTTACTTTTTCTTTTTCATTTGTTAGATGGGTCTGGAGCAATGTTCACTCCAGGGATAATCATTCTCCTTTACTGAGGCAAGACTTCTACCAAATATACACTCTACCAAACACACTGTGAGCTGTAAGGTTTTCCAGGCTGGCCGTGAGAACGGGCATTATTCCTAATCCCATATGATCTCTGGGCACTATTAACTCTAATTCCTTCATGTCATTCTTTCCTGGACAGCATGTAGTCCATTCATGTACAGGAACTCAGCTGAATACTCAAGGGGAGTCCCCTGCCAATCTCAGAAGCTCTCTCTCTGACTCAGAGGCTATAATTATGTAGGAAAGTGGGACTTGAAGGACGGGTATGCTCTATGTGGGTGAAGAAGATACTGCAGGGCATCTAGGCAGGAGAATCCCCAGAAAACAGGAATGTTGAGGCCTAAAAGAACTACCTAAATAAAAATTCCTGAGGAGGTAGTGAAAAGACGCATTCAGTTTGAACTGAAATTTCTTGCGTGAAAGAATGCAGTCCTTTTGGAAAGGTGGGCTACGTCCTCTTCTAAGGACATTTAGTCTAAAGCAATGAAGGCCGAAGGCAAGTTTATCTCTTTAACTAGAGTATCTCCAAGGTCTAGACTTCAAGGTCTAGACAGTGGGTGGTCACTGGGACCTGTGTTTCCGTCCCAAGGAGCTCATCTGTCCCAAGGAGTGGGCACTATAGGTAGAGCAAAACTCAAATTCAGGAGTTTTTACTGTATTCCTTAGAGCCTAGGGATCTAAAGACTGGCTTTGCAAAAGACCTGATGAAATGAAAGCCATGTTTAGTGAGGATCTGGTGGTTGTGTGTTATATGTACAGGACATGGAAGAGCCTGGGAAAATCAGCAAGAAGATTTCACAATTGGATGTGAAAGTCTTGGATGGAGGCAGAGACGTTGAGCAAGGAAGGGGCAAGTGTGGAAAAAGAAGAGTTGTCGGCATTCGGAAACCAGCTTGCTATGCGAGGTAGGGGCAGGAGGCTGCCCAGGATGACTTGAAGGCTTTGAGGAGGCTTGATTGATAGAAGGCTGGTACCAGGAATAGAAGTAGGGATGACAGAAGAGGAACTTGTTTCAGAGTGAAAATGACAAATTTATTTTTAGGTGTTTGAATTTTGAGGTGACAGTGGGATACCAAAGTAGATATGTACAGCTTTTGGTTGAAAATATAGGACTGTAAGGGGAGCTCAGGGCTCAGGATACAGATTTGGGGGGTCATCTGATGAGCTTATAGCTCAATTCATTCACTTATTTATTCATTTGCCAAGTGATCAGTATCAGCAATTTGCCAGATGCTGGGCTTGGAATTGGGTTGCAAAGACACAGAAGTGTGGTCTCTGTCCTTGAAGGAGCAGGTAGGGAGATGATGTAATGCAGTTGGCTAAGGGCTCAGAGACTCACATCTGCGGTAGAATGTCAGTGCAGTGCAGAGCACAGCACAGAGCACTCAACTTAGAGTAAGGAGTTCAGGGAGAGCCTCCTGGAGGTGGTGTCACCTGAGCTGGGTCTTAGAACAAGTAATGGTTAATCAGGAAAAGAAGGAGATAAAGAGTATGAAAGACCAAGGAAACAACATGTGAAAAACTATAGAGGCAAAAGGAGCATGGACTATTTGGGATCTGGTTGGAGAAATGGACCCATGTAAGGGAGAGGAAAAAGATAAACTGGGAGAGGTGGGCAGAGGTTAAGCTATGGAGGGTCTTATAGAGCTTTATGTGACTTTGAGCTGCTTCATAGAACATCCCAGTGGGATGGCCAAAAGCCCCGGACTCTGTCCTGTGGGTTACGGGTTTCTCCGACTAATTTAAGCTTGGAAGCAACGTGCTGAGCTTAACAATTTATGCACCTGGAAGACATGTTAAGTGACATAAGCCAGATACAGAAAGGAGAAACCTGCCTGATTTTACTTATATGTGAAATCTAACAGGAAGTCAAATACATCCAGGTAGAGTAGACCAATGGTTACCAGGGTGGAGAGGTGGAGGAAAATGAGGAGATATTGGGTGCAAAGTTTCAGGGATGTAGGATAAATAAATGTAGAGATTTGATGTATAGAAGGATGGCCATAATGAATAATACTGCACTGAATATTAGAAATATGCTAGGAGAGTAGATTTCAGGTGCTCTCATGTGAGGAGAAGACCTGTTCATTAGTTTGAATGTAATCACCATTTCACTATATTTGTATATTAAATAATCATATTGTATGGTTTAAATATATACAATTCTTACTTTAAAAATGAAAGAAATAGGAAAACTGCTCCGGCAGCAGGGTGATGAATTGACCAGAAAGAGGAAAGGGGAAAGTCAGGGGCTCTTCTTATACTATTACTTCAGTTATGAAGGAGGAATGAAGAGGGCCTGTTTTAAGAAAGTGTCATCGGGAATGGGGACAAAGGGATAGTCAAAAAGGCTGAGAGGTCTAACAGGCAGGATTTCATGACAGATTGGAGAGAAGAGTTTTGAATTTATTCAAAGTTTATTAGCATAAAAGAGAAGTTTGAGGCATATGAAGGGAGGCACTGTACCAAGGAGTGTAGTGAAAAAACAAAAGACAAAAAACAAAAAACAAAACAGGAGGCGAGGCTGAAATCTCAGATACTCCCAGTCCTGGAATTCCTGTGACTTGATAGGTTTTCTGAGGAAGATGGAATGAAGATAAAGGAAGGAAACTAGATGAATATCACCATCTACTGGAACAGAAAGAGGACAGGAATTATCAGAGGAAAGAAGAGAGGGAGGATGGTGCCATGTTGGAAGCTCAATAAGAGTCTCAGGAGAACAAGTGTGGTCAGCAGCACTGTCAAGGAAAAGAGGAGCACCTTTTGGACATTAGGAGGTCCTGGGTGACCCCAAGCAAAGCTGTTTCAGCAGAATGGTGAGGGAAGAAGTCAAATAACTCCAAGAGGGACTGAGGAGATTTTGAGGAAGTAGATTTAGTAAGTGGAGATGACACCAGTTCCTGGATGCTGGGCCTCCAGCCTACCTCATCATCTGAATTATAACAGAATCTCACATTTTAAATTTAGTTCCGATAGTCTGTGAGAAATAGGCAAAATCTGAAATAGAACCAATTATGAGTACTCCAGTGGAAGATGAGCATAATGGTGTTTCCCGAAGTAGGTGTCCCCTGCAGTATTAAGCATATATTTTTTATGGGAAATAATCACAGAAAATAAGAATAAACTTCTTTGAGGAGTTGAATACAGTTTAGCTCAGACTTTGCATCAGCAGCATTATTTCCTGAACTATTGATGGTCCACTGTTCCTAGTTTCTTTTAATACTACATTTTCGCTTCTCATCGCCTTTCCAACAGAGACTTTCCTAAACTGAAAAAAAAAAAAAAAACCCTTCTGTGCTCTTTATCACTTTAGTTTATTTCCTGACTTGTTGGAGAGCCTGTTCCTTCTGTGTGAAGCAGCAGATGGCAGAGTCCCAGACTGGAGAGAGGCAGGTGGGGGGGGTGGCCATGTGGTGTCAAGGCTATGGCCCCGCATTGTAGCTGGGGGGACCTGGCAGCTGTCCAGACTGCACCAGCCCAAACACCTGAAGAAACCCTCTCTGTCCCCCTTTAGGTCCAAGGGGTTTCTGCTCTGATATCTACTGTCATGTAGAAAATCTTTTTTTCCCCACTTTTCTTTCTTTCTTCCAATCTTATATTCCGAGATCTGCAGTGATATGAAGTTGCTGATGATATTGATGATAAAAAATGATATATATGGACCATTTTGTAGTTTAAAGTAGTATCTTACATACCTGATCTCGTTTGCTCTTCAAATAAAGATATCACTTCATGTTGCATAAGTGGGAAATACATCAAGATTTTTTTAAAGCTCTTGGTTTTTATCAAGATGATTCAGTAAGAAATATATGACCAAAGTACATTGTCTGATTCCAGTGTTGGAGATTAGGAAAGCTACAGAACAAATTTTTATACTGCAAACTCTTGAGAAATTATTTTGGAGAAATCAAGGCTTTGTGGCAAAAGGTAAACACTATGGACTGCCCTGAAGACATTTTTATACTGTAAAAACATTTAAGAACTTAGACAAGTACAGGAAAAAAAGGAAATACTTCAAAACTTAATTTTTCTCACTCTGGTTTTTGGTTTAGAATTTAATTTTTTTGGTGGTGGTGACAAGTTTAGCTATTCACTCTTTCTCAGTCCTTATAATCAGGACTAAATTTTCATACCTAAAATAAATCGGGATGTATGTCTGGCAAGTTCAGACATCTACGGGAGTCGTGGAACAGCTATTGGAAAGCACATTTAGAACACGATTTAAGTCGAGTGTATGATTGGGGAACCCAGTTTTTCTCTTTGGACAAAATGAGCATAATGGGAACTGGGGACTTGCTGATGTTATTAGTTAAAGGGCATTCTGCAGAAGGGGTAGAATGGCTTAAAGAATGGTGGTAAATTAGAAAAAGTAAAATTGATGCATTAAGACCAGTAACAAGCAGAAAAGCAGCTAAACCAAAAAGTAAGAGACATTTGTGGATGATATTTTTGTTCCATCATCAAAATACCACATATCTTTTTTAAAAAAAATCATCAGATCATTAACTTGTCATTGTGATAATTTTAACCTCTACCCAACTGCAATGAATCTATGTTAAATAGATGTATTATTTCTCGTTTGTTTGTTTTCTTCTTTTTTGAAATTCCAAGTGTAGTCACAATTCACTAATAGTTTAAGAAGAATACCAAATTCAAATCCAATGTTTACTGCTTTCTGGTATAGATATCTCTGCCAGTTTTTTCCTATTGATTACAAAAATATAAATGAGTTGTTTAAGATACAAATTACAAACATACATAATATTCCTGGAATGTGTTTCAGTCTCTAGTTTATGTGCTCTTATAATTAACTAGATATCTTCAAAAGAAAGGATTCTAGTTCAGGGCTCAAATTAAGAGCAAGTAACTATAAACAGAGTGCTTGATTCATAAAAATAAACAGCACATATGGGCATCTGCTGCAGATGTTATACCCTGGAGTGTGCCCTGATTTCCTTCTAGCTAAACAAGAATAGCAGAATCACATAGATGTGTAGTAATATATGAGTGTCGGTTACATTAGAATGCACTCCATATATAAATCAGACAAGAGCATTTTTCAGTAGACTTTCCTAAACTCTGAAACTAGAAAATGTTGGTCCTATTTCCTCTGGCTGTATAGAGAGCCATCTCTCCCAAACCTGCTGCTTCCCTTTCTCTCCCACCATTCCATCCTAAGGGGTGCTCTTTGTTTGTACAGAGCACACACATGTATGAGCGCTTTCTGGTAGGAAAGATAAAGAAGGAACATTTTACCGAATACCTAATATGTGCTACTTTCTTTTTGCCTACATTCAACTACTGTTTCTATTTTAAGAGATTCCCCGAAGCCCCAAGATTTGTACCATTTCTAAGACAGACACAGCTTTGCTTTGTCCAGATTTCACTGACTAATTTGCAAAGTTAATTTAGTCCATACTATAGCCCTTCCTTCTACAAACCCTCATTGAATGCCCACTCTGTGTTTGATGAGTATCATTACACTTATTGTTCCAGAAAAGCAGACCCCAAGAGGCTTGTTGCTGCTCTTGGCAGCATGGTGAAGATTTCAATCCAGGCCTGTCTGACACCCAAGCCTAATCTCTTTGCTGAGCACAAATGATGGGACAACCATACATGCCCAGCAAGCTGCTCCTCCTCCTATCCTCCACCAGAAATGGGGGGGGGGTAAAAGGAAATCACGGGTGGTAAAGTGATGGAGGGGGGTCTGATCACCGACACTGTTTTTAATGTGGTGATCTGAGTAGTCAGCTTTCTTATCTAGTGGCTGGCCTTCCTCAGAGTGAAAATTCCAAGAGACCCAGATGAAGCTGGAAGTTCTTCTATGACTTGGTCTCTGAGGCCTTGTGGCATCACTTCTGTGGCATCCTACTGACCAAAATGAGTCTCAGTGGCCAGTCCAGATTTAAGAGGAAGAGATGTACTGAGTACACGGTAGGAGGCATGGGTCACTGGGGAACCAATGTTAAAGACTAAAACCACAGTAGGACAAGGATTTTTTTTTTTTAAATTTCTGACTAACGTATGTTCTTGGCCTTTAGTAAATAGCCACGATGATCCTGAGGGGATCTCCAGACTGAAAACAGCCATGGTGATCCCATTCTATAGGCACAAACCACTACTCATCCCTGAAGTACCTGTTTTAAAAAAGACATAGAAGTCTGGTTCTATGAAGAAGAATGGTTTGGTTCTTTGTCAGAATTTATTATTTTAAAACTGGCCAAGACTATCATCTAGGGGCATGATCCCAGACATATTTCGAAGTCCAGGCCTATAAACAAGGGAGCTATGCTTCTGAGGTCCTACACCTGGATAAATTCCTGTCCTCACAGACATATTACTTGGCATTAGATAATAAAGCAAAGCAGAAAACAGAGGAGTGAGGGCTATTTCTATGCCCCATGCTCCCTTTGTGACATCCATTCCTATCACAGTGTGGAGGAGTTTATTTCTGAAATCAGCTTGTCGGCACCTTGGATCACCCGTCATGCTCTGAGTGTGTGGGGTGTCAGACAGCTGGGTTGTGTGTGGGGCAGGGAGGAGTGAGCAAGGCCCGGGCCATGCAGTGCCCCCGAGAGACTGTCTTCCCAACCCCCCAATACTCACTGAATCTCTGCTCTTCCTAAGCTTCCTCCTCATTTCCCCTCCTTCTTTCAAATTTGAATGATAATAATAATTACGATGAGAAGAAAAACAGCATAACAACAAAATACCAACAATGGAGAAAGAGGGAACACAGCCACTCAGAGAGAATTCTGGATTATAGGAAATGTACTTAAAGAAAGGATAAACCTATATATGTACAGTTTCTGGACACCTTCACCCTGGCGAATTTCATGCCAGGAATGTAATTTCAAAATCAAAGAAACAGATGCCCTGGGATGGTCACAGGAGAGTGCGTAGAATAAAGATCAACTTAATGAATGCATTGTGTATACAGTCTCTGAGGGTCATGATTTCAGGAGAGTGAAATAAGGGAAAGAGCAAGGAACAGAGTGTGGCAGAGAAGAAAATAAAGGGAGAAGGGGGCAGGGAGCATCCGAGAAAAGTGGAGAGAAATCTGGGAAGAAAGAGGCTGCTCTTGGGGAAGAAAATACAATCACTACCAAACATGTTCCTTTCCATTTAAATGTTGAACATAAAAAGATATGTAAAGTTCACAATAGTAATTTTTCTGAAAGACAGGAGTAGAAGATGTCAGAAGAGAGGATTGTGGGATAAATATGCATAGTCACAGTGATATAGGGAGAAGGTCAAGGGCAGCTTATTGTTCTATGGTGGCTGAAAAGCAAAAATCTTATGCATCGGCCTCATCTCCCCACTTTTCTAGCCAATAGTTTTGGTAATAGGTTTGCAATAAATGGTCCTGCCTGAAGAAGAATTTTTCACTAAAAGAAATGCGTTTCTGGAAACTCCCTCTGAATGAAGATGTAACCAAGGAAATAAGGGGTAGTGTTTCATCGCATGGTTTGGAGTCAATCCTGGCTCTGCCCCTTAGCAGTGCTGTGACCTGAGCGAGTTACTCCTCCTCCCTCAGCTTCGCGTTCCTTGTCTGTAGGATGGGGGCTAGCCCTGGACCACTCCTCGGAGGCCTGCGTGCGGGATTCGGCGGAATGTGTGTGCAGACTGAGCACGTTCACACAGGACCACAGCACACACCGGCTGGTGTTCTCACGACACTGCCGCTATTGAGTACCAACAACGCATTTCCACCTTCTCTCTTCTGTGCTGTCTGAAGCCCCTCCCCAAGGAGGTACTCTCTGACCAGAAAATCAAAGCCTCGTTCCCCGCGCGGTACACTGATGTTAGTGAAAAACTTCGGAGAGGCCACGAATGAGACTGTTTTGGCAGAGACGCGGTGTTTACTCAGATACACATGTTAAGCCACACGAAACTTTTCCATTTTCCTGCCCCTCAATTAGCTCCAATTCTTGACTCCGCTGCTCCTGCTTTTGGAGTGAAAGTGTTTCCGATGGTCCACTGGGCCGCTGGATTAAGCTGTACTTAAATTACTTATATGCAGAAATAAACTCATCTTCTTTCCTCTTATCCTTCCGTACAATGGCACATTCCTACTAATTACATCATTCTCTGTGATCCTCCAGGGTCCTCTGGATAACAGGGAGAAGCAATGTTACAGGACATAGACTTTTATGCTTTATTGGCCTCTGTTATCCATGGGCCTAGCCCTGAAGCTGAGCCAACAGTCCGGACCCAAACGTGAAAACCCACTGATTGTCAGTCGCGCGAAGTCTGAATTTGATTAGAGTGCCAATTTCCTGCCCTTTCCTCTGTGCTCGTAGAGAAAGGAGCAGCTCCGAAGTCCCTAAGAGATGCTGCTTGATTTAAGCCCTGTGAAATTCTAACCAAAAGGTAATAGAAAGGAGGAACCAAGCTTATCAAATTTTCCTTAGGAGCATCGGTCTGCTTCACCTGTGGTAATTGGCTGAGTTCAGGCCCACATTCCAACATGCCACAGGAAGTTGCCAGAAAGAACTACCGATAAATAACCCAGTGCTTCGGGAAACAACTTTTATGCTCTCTGGTATTGATTTAGAGGAGGTCTAAGAAAAGTGTATGAGCACACAGGGCTGGTAAATGAATCGGGGTGACTTTTTGTGTAAGTCGTAGTTACTGGTTAATCAGGAGAAGAATTCTGATGCCGCGAGGTCGTTAATTGGAGGAGGGACCCTGTACGAAATGAAGGTTGGTTTCTATTAGAGCAGTGTCATAGGCGAAGAAGCCAATGAGAGGTAGTCCTGGCTTCTCCTTCAGCTACAGATAATTTAACCTATTTATTGGAGCATTTCATAAGAAACAAAGGAGAGAAAAAAAAAGAACCTCACTGGTGTCCTTTTAATTTAATCAGTGCATTTGATATCGTGACCAAAACTGCTTAGGCGGCAGGGCCTTCTGCTAAAAGGGCACTGCATAGAACCATCCTCTGGAAAGCTTTCGGGAATGAAAGTGTTTAAGGCATAAATAGGGAGATGAATCTTAAATAGCTTACTCTGAAAATCTGATATGAAAAATAAGAAAAGCCATCCAAGCATTGCAGGTGGGTTTCACGGCCATATCCCAGCCCACGTCCGCTCTGCCAGCCCTGATGGTCACACGCACATGGCAGCCCACTATGGCTCGGTGAGTTCTGGGGGAAATTGAAAATCGGGGTTGAGGATAACTGGGTTTGTAGAGAGGACCCAGAGATCAAAGTGTTTCTGTCCTCAGCGGCCAGGATGAATTTGGCTGCTCTTGAAGACAGAGAGGAGTGTGGGGAAGATGCAAGCAGACATGTGTACCGACAGCTTTGCTCGCCCAGCATGCGGAGCGGGGCAGAAATGAGCACTGGTTCTGTCTTCCGTCAAAGGGCCGATGACTCTCGGCTCAGTTTTTCTTTTGGCTTCTGTCTCATGCGCCAGGTGCGCTTCACATCAAAGTAGGAAAGGAATTCCAGAAGTGAGTTTTAATTCAATGCTACAAATATTTATTGAGCACCTAAGCACCCGATGCCGCTTCTGTGCCTGCGCATGTGGGCAGGTAGAGATGAAGGCAGAGACCCATCAAGAGCAGACTGTCCCATGCCTCTGGCAGGGAACATCCGTGTTCTGGGCAACGGATTCCAAGATGTCCTATGCCGGAGGCAGCCTTCTGACTTGAGAAGTGTTCACAAATGGAGCCGTTTCTCCAGCACTGTGTTAATGGAGGCACAGCCCAAATGCCCCTTTGACGGAATTTAGTACACTGGCGAGTCATTTCGATCTCAGTGAACAGGAAGGGAAAATGATTGCTCTTTATTGCGGAAAGTGGCCCCGCGAGGAGATGGAGGGACTAGAAAAGCAGCAGACATGTTATGAGGAGAGCCAGATCCTCCTGCTGTCCAAGGCTAAATCCTGGCAAGAGCCAGCCTCCACCACCAGGAGCTCTGGCCGTTGTCAGCCGCAGTGACACTACAGTTCCTTTGAGGACTGGGAGAACGTGCTCGGGATAACAAAGATACACATGTAAATTAGAAGCCACTGGGGTTTGCAGGGTTTTGACAGTTCACCACTGTCCATTTGTTGAATTCTGCATTAGTGAGGCAATAAGAACCGTCTCTGACCTTTGGTTATGAGCAAGAGGACCAACTGGGGGCCTGAAATGTACATAATGACAAATTGGCAATAATATTAACAATAAAACTTTTGAGAAATGAGCCTTTTTTTTTTTTTTTTTTTTTTCNCCCGTTTCCATCCTTAGCCTGGGCTCCCTGGGTTAGAAAAGCATGCATCCCGGCTTTCTGTCCCTTGGGAGCCACGTGGTGTGTGAGCTGCCGATTGGCCATCTTTCTTCTGGTTCTTCCTGCAGTTTGCCTGAGGAGGAGTTGCTATAAATCCCCTGGGGAGGCACTGGGCCCAATTCCTGGCTTCTGAGCGCTTTCCGAGTGAATAGGGATCACAGTTCTGAATGGGGAGAACTGCGTCAACATTTTAGGGTTTTTAACACTGGAATCCAGAGAGCACAGAAGACTATGCCTCTGTTTCTTGAATTATGTCATTCACTGGACACTGAACACTTAATCATTTGTCCTGTTACTTACCTGTCTGGGAACAGCTGTGTTTTTTTATGATTATGAGAGGAATCCAGGCTTACTGAAAAATCTTAGACCATACAGAAATAAAACTGTAAGGGATAAATTAAAAATCATTGGTCATTTCATTACCCAGAGGTAGCCATTGTTGATGTTTTGGTGTTCATTCTTGAAGACTTAGCTTTTTGTTGCTACACACATATTCATTTTTTAAAAATTCAATGGTACCATGCAAACTATTTAGGAAACTTCTTTTTTCCCCTATATTAACAGATCTTAATTAATTTCTCATGTCCTCATAGTATTCCATTATGGAAATGAATCAACTGACTGACTCAAGCAATTCATTGCTGGGAACTAGATGGGTTGTTTCTGATTTTTAAAAAATCTTTGGTCCTATATAAACACAGTTGTGGTGAACATCTATGTAAATTCTTTGGGACTTTCCTAGTACTGTTTTTATCTACCTCCTATAGGTAGGAGCTCTTTATATGTTAACCCATTATTTGAAATATTTGTTTGTATATACACACACACACATTTTATGTTTTTTTCTCAGTTTGTTGCATATTTTATAAATTTACTCATGATGTTGTTATCACCACTTTTGGCTCTTAGTAAGGTGTTAGATATTTATTTCTTTATTTTTAAAAATTATTTATTTATTTATATGAGTGAGTGTGCACTAGTTGGGGAGGGGCAGGGGGAGAAGCAGACTCTCTGATGAGTGCACTTCCCAGTGTAGGACTGGGTCCCAGGACCCTCAAACTAGATCATGACCTGAGCCCAAGCCAGATGCTTAACCGACTGAGCCATCCAGGTGCCCCTAAGGTGTTAGATATTTACGTGATTTTAGTTATCAGCAGTTTCCTTTATGTATAATACAGTGTTTAAGAACTCAGGTTTTCAAATCACACAGCCTAAATTTAAATCCCATTTCTGCTGCTTATTACTTGCGTTGTCTTGGGCACATTATTTACTCTACTCGTGTGTCAATCCCCTTACCTGTAATGTGGAGATGATAGTGTTACCTATACCTCGTGATGGACATTAAATAAGATAATACACATAGAGAAAAGTGCCTGACACAGTATGGCTATGAATCAGTAAGTATTAACAACTATTTTTGTTGTTATTTGAGAATAAGTGTGAAAAAGAAAATGACAAATAAAATATGTTTGTAAGTTTAAGTTCAAATAGTATTTTAGAAATAAGTAAAACTAACCATTTTGGGGGAAAACAAGTTGTGCAAATCACCAAGCCCAAAAGTACAAGGAGCATGGAAAACAAGTTTGTTTAATACTATCTATAAGCTATAACACAAAAGAAACCTCTGGTACTTTGACCATTCTAAGTCCAGAAACAAAATATGGTTTGCACTCGCTTGGAAGAAAAAAAATCTCAGCACTGTCTTCTAAGAAGAAGTGTCTAGGCTTCCTATAAGAAAACCTGGGACATCAAAACATGCCCTATATTAGGAGGAAAAGGGCATACATGGAGGCGTCTGTATGATCCAACTTGGGGCAAAGCAACTGGTAGCACTTGGGGGCTGCCTGGCATGGTCAAGGTCGCCTGAAAGGAGGTACTCCAAGGTAGAAGTGGCATGGAATCAAAAGTAAGAACAGAGGAGGTGGGCTTGGTTTTGAATAAATATGTAAATTAAACAGGCATAGTTGAGCATTTCTGGGGTGCTGTAGAGTCATGACTCTCCCTGCTCATTTCTTGCCCAGTCGGCATCGGTAATCAGAAACCCCGAGCAGGATGAGGGTGAAGGTGATTGACTTCCCTCATTGCTCGGTTGCGCTCCTTCCCTCGGCCCTCACTGGAAGGGCTGTGCCAGTTCAATTCCAGAGTGGGGGTAGAACTGGTAGTCTACGATTTTTATTATTGTCACCACTAGTATACTAATCGTCGTGGTAAATAGTATTAGTTAGGGTTTCTGTCATTGGTGCCATGCTTAGACAGACCTTCATCATGCTGAGATTGAAAAACATTCATCTGTGCTTTCTTTTCTTGTACTTCTGTAATTGCATTGCTTTACTTTGAATTTTCCATGCTGATCATTTTCACATATGTGTTCTATCTCCCTGACTTCCTTTCTAAGCAACTGGAGGTCAGGAAAAATGTCCTTGTTACTCTGTGGCTGGCCTTGCACAGAGCCAATCCTGGTGGGCCTTCAAAATGAGTCTGTTGATAATGAAGGTGGTTGATTACAAAAGGCTATTTTTCCTCTGTGATTTTGTTTGGAAGGTTTTGTTTGGACTTTTCAGATGGTGCTCACTGTGACTGAGGAAGTCTGCATTGGGCCCTCTCAGGAAGTGGTCAGTGTCCTCCACACTGGGGAGGTTGGCTCAGGAGGGTGCTCTGAGGAGAGGCCTGTCAGGTAGTGAACAGACATCAGGAATCTAAACCACGACAGGCAGGAGTCCCTAAATCGTTGCCTCCTTGTAAGCATATGAAGTGTGTGTGTGTGTGTGTGTGTGTGTGTGTGTGTGTGTGTGTGTGTGTGTGTGTGTGTGTGTGTGTGTGTCTGTGTGTGTGTGTCTGTGTGTGTGTGTCTGTGTCTGTGTCTGTGTGTCTGTGTGTCCCATCACTTTTTCACTTCTTAGGGCACTCAGGCACTAAAAAATGAGAACTACCTGAGGTAGTTGCTGGATTCCTATGAATTTTGAGGTCCCCATTGTCCCTTGTCCTCTCCCCAGCTTGTCTACTTTGCAAGGAGAGGCCCTGAGTGAAGCTGGCTCCAGAGACCACTGTGGACCCTTAGTGGCTCCGAAGGCAGATAAATGCTCTGGCTTCATTTTGCTCTTTGTCTTACCCACAGCCTCATGGGAGGAGAGAGAAAAAAGAGAACTCAGAGAACCATCAGACCAGGATGGAGTTCTGAGACCCTCTTTTCCCAGTTTGTTTTTCTTATCACTGCCTGAAACAATGATTTATTTCTCCACATTTATGTTTAAATGTATCTCCTTATACCAGGTTGTGAATTATGTGGGAGCAGTGGCCTCATCTATCTTGTTCGCCACTTTATCCCCGACAAGAAAAATAATCTTTGGCACGTAGTAGGTATTCAAAAAAGGCACATTTTAATTAATATGTGAACAAATTCATGTTGAATTTTTTTGACAGCATTAAGTATGTCCACTTAGCTGAAGTCCTTAAAAAGTGTTAGATATCATCAAGGACAGGTAGTGTTGATATGTCCATTCACACCCACACAGCATCTGGATACGTGTGTCGAACATACTGGGGACCCAATGCTTAGAAGACACAGAGCCCATATCCCCTGCATACTTCCCGAAATACTGTTTCCAGGAAGTGCAGTTTATTGTACAGATATAGAATAAATATTTGTAGGTGATTAATTGAAGTCACAAGCACACAGTTTATGCTTATCTAATCACTACTAAGTTGGGATCTACTTTGATGATGCTCAGTGTCATGTAGTAGCAATTCCAGGAACCATTGTCCCACACGCAACACCCTCGCTCACTCAGAAGGCTCAGGTCCATGCCATGAGGAAGCGAGGGCTCATCATTTCATCTCTCAGTCAACTTCCTGATTATTTGTCTTTGCAGAGTCTATGACGTTCTGGAGTTCTGTTAGAGCTCCTACCCCCGGGGGTAGAGGGACAAGAGGAAGGGAAGAAGAGAAGATTGACATTTCTTTATCTAAGAGAATTTATTCAGTGCTTCTCAGTGCCAGAGACCGCTGGCTCAATATGGGAATCCGGAAGAGCTGAGGTCGTCTAGCTCGAGAGGGAAAGCTGAAGCAGGGAGTCAGCATGAGCTTTCAAGCATAAGGTGAGGTAGAGGAGGTGGTGGTGAGTGGCTTTCTTCATCTCAGCTAAGGATAAAGCAAAAGCCCCAACAACAACCCAGCAACATTTGGAGTAGAAGTGACTGAGGTAAGTACAGGGCCCATATTTTCTAAACTAGAAATTGAGACACATGGTCTGACACAAGATTGGACAGATGGATGGAATATTTTGGCTTATGACTGTCCCAGAAAAATCTCTTACAGATGGCTTAGGTGTAATACACAGCCATCGACATGTTATGACTTGAGGGGCACGGAGAAAATGTCATGCCCTTCTTCAAAATATCTTTTCCGGTGCCGCACATTCCACTATTAGAGATTTATTTCGGTGTCCTGTGGAGGCTTTTAGATGATTCCATCTTGTATGTAAGATCTTAAACACTTGTCAAGTTATCGATTTTCAGGGGGTTCAGTTTTGAAAGTAAAGGTAAGCAGGAACGGGAAACTTGTCGGAAAGAGCGGTGGGGTAGGAGGGAAGAGAAATGTTCTTATGTTGCCCAGAGCTGGCTTCCTCTGCGAGAGTTGCCAGACGGTGTCACAAATACCCAGAGAACTTGTGAATTTCTTCCATGGAGATTTGAAAGGAGACATGGCTGGCTAAGGGGCAGCCTTGCCTGGCAGGCCCAAAGTCCCAAGCCAGCAGTGCTCAGCTCAGAGGTGAGCAATGACTATCTTGCATAACCAGCACTGGACCATCCTGGGCATATCCAATTCTGTGACTCCTGAAAGCACGTCCACAGTATTGTCATCTCAATAAAGCAAACTCTTGCCTTTAAACTGGCAGACTTTGGGGAAGAGGGCAAAATTTTGTGAGCTCATGCCAGAATTTCACATTCTTATTTATGCCTCATGCCTGCCATGATTAAATTTAAAAACTATCATCTCTTATAGAAAAAAGAACGAAGAAAAATGACCTTGAAAGATGTCAAGTTTGGGAATAATTACTTCATAAATACACTGGGGTGGAGAGTGGCTGAATAATCAGAATGTTCCCATCCTGTCCCATTCACATGCTGGCCACAAACTACTCACTATGGACACGGCATCTCTGCAGACATTTCCTAATGAGACTTTTCTTAACGAGCTTTGCATGATCATCTGTCTTGACCGCATGCTGCTTTGTTATCATACAAAGGCAAACAAATGCAAGAGTCAAAGATACACTGTGCATGAAACAGTTGGGGGCAGCCTCCTCTGCTAGAAAAGAAGCTGCTTGAAGGAAGGGTTCAGGTTTTAGTTCTTTTGTGTTCCATCCCCTCCTCCAACCACAAAGTGATTTTTAGTATGGTAGGCCATTATCTAATGCATCAATGAATGACTCCATAAGGCAGAAGATCTTTTTATTTTCTATTTATTTTTTTAAAAGATTATTAGTTTGTTTGTTTGACAGACAGAGAGTACAAGCAGGAGGAGCAGCAGAGGGCGAGGGAGAAGCAGACTCCCCCCTGAGCAGGGAGCTCGATGCGGGGCTTGATCCCAGGACCCTGTAATCGTGACCTGAGCTGAAGGTAGCCGGTTAACTGACTGATTCACTCAGGTGCCCCAGAAGACCTTTTTAATCAAGGGATTTTCCTAATACCTTCCTATGACTTTGCTGAGATTTGTTTTTGGACTTCTACCCACAGTAACACTTGTTCAACTCATGAAAGAAAAATCTCAAAGATGGGCCAGAATAGGCCATGTTAAATAATAAAAGGAGGAGGCCTCACAATGTCCTCACTCCCTGGATAATTCCTTCTGTAGCTATCAAGGACTGCTGAGTACATGGCTGCTTCCAGTCCCGTGAACCTGTGAAAGCTCACCCTGCAATACAACTCCAGCTGGAGAAAAAATTCAACCCTCGCTTTCTTTACCTAGAGCTGGGAGCAACCGGTAGGCGGAGAAAGTCAGGGTACTCAGCCCGCTGCCTAGCATCTAGGGTTGCTCAGTATTTGTTTGTGAAATATACAGAAGAATGAGAACTTTTCCAGTGGTTTTAGCATGGATTAAGAATCCTTAAACTGCCTTGTGAAAAACTTTGAATAAATTATTATCCCTATTACACATGGTTATCACTTTCGGCACCTCTGAAAAGCAGATCGTGATTTCATTTTAGGGGATGCTAGCATGGCAGGAAATACAGAGGCATGACAGTGTGGAACATCCCAGGGCCTGGGCAGCTTTTGGACTCATAGTGGGGGCTTAATAAATAGGCTTTACATGAACATAGATGTGTGTTAATGTTTAAGTTTATGTGTGTGTGTGTGTGTGTGTGTGTGCGTGTGCGTGTGTGTTATATGTTTCTCCTCAACTGGGATGTTTAATATAACCTCTGAAACCTCAAGCTTGATAAGCACAAAGACAGTGTTATTACTCTAAGTGCTCAATGGTGGGCTTTCAGAAACTAGTAATACATATTTTAAAAATTATGGATCTTTGGTTAGACATGCTTTCATTGAGATGGTTTCTGTGGTAGAGGTGAGCTCTTGCGAGCTCCTTCAGGGACAGAAGAGGTCTGGAGTGCTGGGAACTGGGAGCCAGAAGTCATTCAACATGCGCGGCAGTGGTGGGGAGCAGGTGTTCAAGAGGGCATGTGACAGCTGAGTGAAGCGGCTTGTCTTCGGTGGGGAGGGGGGCTGAAAGGCATGGACTCTGGCTGGGGTTTCTAGCTCCTCTATGTCAAAGGGAAGCCCAAAGGCCATTTCTCTTATTTTGCTAAGACAGAAAATAAGTTACTGTGTAAATCAAAGTCTTCAGGTGATAACTACATAGTAGGTAGTAAGGGATTCAGGATAATTGGACAGCATTTAAGTTGATTCACAAGGGAGAGGTTGGATCCTTACTGTGGCCTATTCTTTATGGGTGAAAAATACACTGGTTCTATTGCCGAGAAGTGAGCTAGAAAGCAATGCAAACAAGGGTGTGTGTGTCCTGTGTGCGTGTGTGTGCGTGAACGCACGCGCACGCACATGCATGTGGTATGTGGTGGGTGTGCATGTGTACGTGTATCCTTGGTCTGGAGGAAATGTGTAGGGGGATCTTTCTGGTGGTAGGTTAGTCCTTTCCCACATAAACAAAGGGGTTTGATAGGAGATATGAATACCTTCCTAGCTTAAGAAAAAACAGGCAACGTGCTGCATTGTGCGAAGTATCTGAGGAAAATGAGAGGTAAAAACAAGGGAAGAAGAAAGAGACAAGAGAGAAGCTCATTAAAGTATGTGTTCATCAGGATTCTCCAGGGAAACAAACAATGGGATGTCTGTCTGTCTATATCTATCTATCTAGAAACTTATTTTAAGATTTATTCTGAAGAATTGGCTCCCATGGTTGTGGAATCTAGCAAGTCCAAATCTGCAGGATAGGTCAGCAGGCTGGAGACCTATGGAAAAGCTGATGTCTTAATTTTAATCCGATGCAGTCTTTTGGCAAAATTCCGTCTTCCTCAGGGGAGGTCAGTCCCTGAGGACTATTCTATTTAGACCTTCAACTGATTGGATGAAGCCCATCCACATAATGGAGAGTTAGCTTTCCTCAAAGTCTACTAATTTAAATATTAATCTCATCTTAAAAAGCCTTCACAGAAAGATCTAGAATAATGTTTGACCAAATATTTGGATACCTTGGTCTAGCCAAGTTGACACACAAAATTAACCATCACAGAATGTGTTTAAATGCAGCTCAAATGAGGTTTCTTGGCTGCACATAGTATGCATTTGTGAGCCTCCTGAAAGACATGTGGAAAAAGATATTTCCACCTCTCCAGGAGAGAGAACTAGAGATGTTCTGCAACTTTGTAGGCAAGTATAAATCAGCCCAAGACCTAGGACAGCTGAGATATGGGCCAGTGTAGGACTAAGCAGTCCCAAATAAAACTTCTATTTGTACTTACTGGTTACTGATATTGTGATATACCACACTTTTATAGTTACTTTAGTTGTCTATGTGTAATTTAGATTTTTAATAAGTTTTAATTGTAATGTCATCTAAAATGTGCATTAAGTTTCACATAATCCTCAATATATTTTTGTACCTTCAGATTAAGAAACTCAGAGTAAATGGGCTATATCTAAGTTCCAACAACTCATGTGGTCCTAAACCCTGCTCAGGCAGAATTGGACTAACTCTGGCACAGCAGAAAAAACACAGGGTTTGGATGCAAGATCTGCATGACAGATGTGGCATTTAAATGATAAGACCACCCGTTATGGTTTCAGAAACTCACTGTTTCCATCTGTTAAATGGGGATCGTGATATTTCCCTGATGGGTTATTTAGAGTATGAAATGAGATCATGCAACCAAACCATCTAGTATGGTTCCTGAAAAAAAAAATGTTGGTGTTAAATAGTTATTGCTTATCTTCCTCCTGGGTCAGTCAGTTTGGGATATATGGCAAAAACTGTTAGTTGCCTCCCTAATTTCCCTTTTTTTTTGGCTCAAGCAAAATACAGTTAAAGAAATCCATTTTCCATTCTCCCTTTGGTTATGAGTGTCATTTAACATGTTTTGTCCAATGAGACAGAAGTGGAAGCTATCTCCTTTGATGATAAAGATGCTACCTCTTTCTCTTTGTCACTTCCTCTTCTCTCTACCTGGTATGAAGATATGATAGCTGGAGCTTTGGCAACCATTTTGTGACTATGAGAAAACAGGCAAGAAATCTGAAGGTCTCAGCAGCACTGACCGGTGCACCACTGAACCAATACCAGAAACTGTTTTATCAGAACAACTTTTATTTGAGTAAACATAAGCTTCAATTTTGTTAATCTACTATTTAATTGGATTTTCTGTGAGTAAAAGTTGACTACAATCCAGCTGATATGGGGGTTAATCTTAGCAATAGGAAATATGATTTTTTAAAAGTTCTGTTAGGAATATTATGACGAGCCAGGCAAAGTGTCACTGTAGGTATTTATTACTAGTGTCAGTAAACATTGCCATAAAATCCAAAGCATCTTCCCCCACCCCTGTTCCTCATGCCCCGCTACTTTAAATATTTGCCAAAACCTAGTGGATTCCCCTCCTTACCTTTTGCTTCTTCCAAATTGTACCCACCTTAATTTTTACTCAAATCACCCAGAAGGAATTATCTCTCCACCATTAACCTCTATTATTACATGCCAAGAGGAAAAAAATGATCGATAGTTTCCTGCTTTCACAAAAATAAATTTAGGCATTTCTATAACATGTAAACTAGCTTTCTAAAAACAGAATTGTATGCCTTCCATTTGAGGAAGACTCATAGGTATGAGGTATGAAGTCTAAAGCATTACTAATGATTACATATGACTGAAAATTCATTTTTTTTGTATTTAAACAGAAGTCATAGTCCATTATGAATTGGCAACTTGAAAAAAGATTTCTTCCTTCCTCCCTCCTTCCCTCCCTTCTTTCTATTAAGACCATAATGGTTTGAGAAATACTGCTGTAATGGGTTAATACCAGGTAGTATAAAAAGTCATTATGGAGTTTATAATTATTTTCAAAATTAACCGTTTTAAAATGACAGTTTTTTCATTATGTGAGAAACAAACTTACTGAGGGTTTGGAGAGTGAGGACTTGTCAGTTACTTAGTTCACACGCACACACGCACACATGCACACATGCATGCACACACACCTTCTGTGGGTAGGAACCAAAATGAATACTCACTAGAACAATAGCTTCTTATTTTTCTTAAGTAAATGTGATTGCCCCTTTGCTTATATAAATTAATACTTCAATACACAGAATGGTAATGAATTATTCTCAGAAGTAGGACATAATAGTATCTACAACACATCAAGAGAAATTTAGAAATAGGACTATCTAAGATAATGAGAGGCAATTGGGAATCCGGGGAAGAGGGAAATTTGACATATGGAAGTAATTATTATGAATTTTAAATTATTTACTAAGTATAGCAACATCGAGATGCTTTTGTTAACCAACTTAGACTTTTTTTTTAAAAGAGAATACCAAAATGTGGAACAACTACAGGTATTTTGTATTCTAAAAAAAAAACCACTTCAATCCTGTAACACTTCTGAGACAATCTAGGACTGATCTGGATGGATGCATTAGTTTGCTTTGCTGTGATACAATCATTATTCTGAGAAAAACTGTGAACCATGTCAGCCGGATGATATAGGGTATCCTTGGTTTGTAAGTTCGTGCCCAAAGCTTTCTTGTTTTCTTTAAAAAGAAAAATATTTGTGTGCTGTTTATAAAGACTTCGGGGTGCTGCTTGCCATTTTAGCTACTAACACAAACAACCTTGACAATCATAATCTATTCTTTTATCCTTTTTCGCCTCAGACAAGTAAGCAGTCATCAATTATAGGCCCTCACATGAAATACAAATTTAGCGCCATGGAAATGAAAACTAAAGCAATTTGTACCTTTACTATTCCAAAGGGAATCATTCTTGGCCTATTTACTATGAAATATTCCCTCTATCTTATACTCTTCTAAGTTATATCAATGTCATCGACCATAACTTGAATCATAATGAGTAGATGATACCCTTGCATGACTAGAATCATGTCATCATTATTAGATGACCTAGTTAGCATATGTGGTTAAAAATGCCATTGCCTTTTTATTTATTGACTTATCTCAGAATGCCATGGGTTATTTCAGGACTGGGATCCTGATGTGTTCTTAGAAATGGTATAGTGTTTTGTTGATTTTTTTAACCCATATCCACTAACTATATACACTGAACCATTCACACTATTTTAAAATATTTCTTTACACACCATATTTTTTCCCTTATGACTTTTATTATCCATGTCCCTGGAAAAAAATGTAAAACACAGGCAAAGAAATGTGATAGTCTGGTTTCAAAAGCAGTGGTAGATTTTAGGAGGGACCTCAAATCAGGAATGATGTCAGCGGGAGAAACAAACCTTTCTTCCTGAACATGTGGGGGTCGGATGGATGCATAGTATGCTTGTCTTCCCTGAGGTCCGTGTACATATGTGAGGGAAGGACTAGGTGGTTAGTACTCTCCAAGGATGGGTCCTGATACCATCACATCCAAGGTCAGAAATCTTGGTGCTACACCTGGTCTTATGCTGATCAAGGAGAATGTATAAAGGAAAAAAGAAGCATTTGCTTAGTAGGAAGGATGCCAGAATGCATCCTTAGTTGGATTCTTCCACTTCTGAAATCTGTATTTGTTCTTGATCATTAATTCCTGCTGTTGCAGTTCCCCTGCCCCTAACCTTCCCAGGCCATTGCTCTCTGCTCTTCGGGGTGGATCGAAATGCCTCAGACAAGTTATTCTCTCCATTTTGGAAGAACTTGCTGTCTTAGGTCCTTTGGCTTCTCTGGCTCTTTGTTACTTTTCGAATTCCATTCAAGTCTCACCTTCTGTTTCCCAAGCGTTCTGTGGAACTTGTTCTTAGTGTTTAGGGGTCTGTTTACTTACTTGCTAAGTCTGCCTGCACTGTTTCCCAGGACTTAAAAGAAATTGGGGTAGATTTTTTAAAAAAATTAGTCAGCATGCCTGATGAACAATTGAATATTTGAATAGGCTTTGTCCTCTTATAGATGGTTATTAAAGAATTTCAGTTTGTAAGGAAATTTTGACGTTTTCTATCTATAATATGATAACATCAGGTATTTTACAACATACTAATTTTCTGACTTGCTTAATGATCATACTAGCATAGTTGTGTGATACCTAAATAGAGAGATAGGTGGGAGTTTTACCAGATAACATAATGATAAATTAACTAGAAACTGGTCGGGTTAGCTGAGCTGTCCTTGTATGGCCCTGGTTATCTGTATAGACCCATACTGTGGGTAACAAGAGAAGGTGGGATTGAATGGGTAGTATTTCTAAAGTTAAGGAGATGATGGATGGAGTACAAGTTAAGTTAAATGAATACGCTTTTTACGTTTATTGTATAATTAGGAGAAAAAACTTTACCCTCTGAGCCATATTCTCACCCTAATGCTCATTAGCTCATGATTAAGTTTTACTGTAAGATGCCACAGCTTGTTTTTCGACTAAAAACTTAGTTTACTGAAACACGACTTATCCTTGATTGACAATGATCTGGCTATTTGAATTAATTCCCCCATTCTCCTATTTCCCTCAGTAGCTTCTTCTTTCTTCAAAGTATTAGTGCTTGTGTATGTGGCTATGATGCTCATTCCAAAATCAAATTCAGATCTATTACCAAGGAAATCATATAACTCTGATTCCTAACTGTATGCCCTCTGACTCATGTGTTTTATTGCAAACTTTTTCTTATATATGTTAGTCATTGGACCAAATTTGTTGTTTTTATTCTTGAGCATGTGGCACAGTGAGTTGCAAAGATCTCTAAGACGATTCTCACTGTCCTGTGCAGAAGGACTTGCATTTCTGAATAGAACATACACCAGAAATAAAGGTCTGGATTGCAGCTTTGATATCAAAGCAGGGTCTAACTAAGCAGGGTCTAACAATTTGGATAAAAGCATGCAATATAACAATTACTGAACTATAAAAAAACCCCTCATTGAGCATTAACCCTTCGGAGCACATAGGTATGTCTGTGCGTCATAAGCATTTCTTTAGGTGCTAATATGAAAGCTTTCCGGGCCATGTTATGTTATGATTAAAGTTTAAAATTTGCTGTTTATACATACAGAGGTGGAAAGCAAGAAATCTGATTGTAAACTCCACTGCTCTGATTATGAAGTTTCTTTAAAGAGAAATTTAGAACTGAGATAGAAACTGGACTATAGGACAAGACTCACTCCCTCAAACAATAAATGTTTAATAAATAGCTTTCTTGTGTGTAGGCCTATGTTAAGGTATGGTAGACATATTGAAAAGGGTCCAAGTCATGGCCCCAAGCCTCAGAAATGACAGTAATAGAAGATAAGACTAGTAGTTGTGAAGCAATTTAAGAGTTAACGGTGTGACTTTGAAAGCACTGAGCTCAGAGTAGAGAGGGAGAGCATAATCATCTGGGATAGTAAGGGAGGGCTTTATGGGACAGATGGGTCCTGATCTAGACTTTAAAGAAAAGGCTGCATTGGGATCAAGGGAGACAAAACTGAGTTGAGGCCTGGTAAAAGGGCTGAATATGATTGTGTTCACAGGCATGGGGGAGACAGACTGGGCCAGAGCTGAAGAATGAAAGCAAATGAACACAGAGCAGCCTGATTTAGTGCCCTGACATGGCACTAGCTAGCAGAGTTGTGGATTGAGTGACAAACTCTGATTCCCGCTGCTGCTGATCCAAAGGCTAAAAATGAGCCTCTGTTGGCAAAGCAGATGGGGAGCCATTGGCGTCATAGAAGAGGAGCACAGACTCCAGAGCTTGAGAGTTGAAGAGAATGTCAGGTCTGAGGAGAGAAAGGCACAACCTTTGGGCACAGAGGGCTGGCTCTAGACTAGTGAGCGAAATACGGACGTTTCTCTTTGGGATCTCTCCTTTATCTCTCTCTGTGCTTCTCTGCCAGAGTCCCAGTGTCCTGCTCTGACTGCAACTGCCTAAGGCTCCTCTTTTGCTTTGCCTTATTTCAGACAAGTAGGACTTTCATTTTCCTGAGCCTCTCATCCTGAAAATTAGACTCCACCAACCATTGCATGTACACCAAAGAAGGATAACATCCTGTGCCTAGCGACCTTGGTAACAATCTCTCTTCCCCTTTTTTGGCCAACATTTTAATATTTTTTGGTTAAAGAAATCTTTCAGTGTCCTTAACATCCAATCCTATTCCCCTCCCAACTTAGTCTTTGTATAGCACTCATGTTCATAAACTTTACTTAATTAAAAACAATCACCAAGCCCTTATTAAATTATATATATATGTGTGTGTGTGTGTGTGTATATATATATATATATATATATATATATATATATATATATATATATAAAAATTGGTGTTGGCTGCCTAATTCACTTACTTAAATCATGGTATTAAGGCAGAGTTTCCCAGTATAGGCCATTTAACTTTGCAGAGATAATATTGTTATTCTGTGCACCCAGAGTTTATTCCTAGACTTAACAAAACAAAACAAAACAAAACAAAAACGTACAAGAGCCTTGTAAAGGGGTTCTGGGTGGTCTACTGCCCCAGCCCTCACCTTCAGTTGTGTGTATTATGGTGACATTTCAGGGATGGCAGAATAGAGTGGTGGCCAGTAACATCAGATGTATGTGTATAAAATCTCCTTTCTTTTTGGTCCAGGACTTTAAGCCTTTCATCACAGAAAATGATTCGCAATCCCCAAACTTGCTCCATGAGTTCTGCATTGGTTATTTTAAAAAATAGCACAGCAGGTCAGCAGTCTGAACAATTATGACCAGATTTCAGACCTGAACTTTCCTCTAAGATTTAACTTTTGGGAAAGAACATGGAGAGAAACGAGTATAAGAAATTGAGTTTCGAGAGTCTGGGGTTATAAGAGGAAAATAGCAACTGCGTTCAGTTTCACAACTCAACAGAGTTAAATTTCTCAATTAAACTAGGGTAGTAATGATTAAAAAAATGTCAGTGCATAGTGTAAGGCATCATACAGCTGTGAGTTGCCAACGCCACTGTCAAATTCTGGCCTGGTAGCTCTCATCATTTGCTCAGCTTGTGCTTCTGAACACAGTGATCCACAAGGCTGGTACCCAATGCAGACTGGTTTACTGAATAACTGAATGACTGAAAAGTGAAATTTTTATTCTAGTTGATGAGTCGGCATTTATAATTTTCAACACTTGACATTAAGAAAATTGAAAACAAGGCATATCAAACACAAATCTAAATGCTAGTCATTAGCAACCTCTCTGCTCTCATGTCACCAGAGTTAAAGAACATTTCTTAAGATTAACTAGAATTAGCTTTTTTCTTTTTTTCAAAGTTGAAAAGTCTATATAAAACTGTATTTAATGCTTTAAAATTAATAGACTAATGTATTAACCTATTTTAAAATGACTTACAATTAACCCATGAGAAGTGCAGTATTGTTTAAGTATTACATGTTATTTTAGAAAAGCCATATAATTGAGAAGACTTTGCTTATATGGTTTCATTTGAATTGACCTTTTCTAAAACATGTTACTATATGTTTCTATATGATGTATGAAGTTTGATCAGTTACTTTTTACTTCGATAAAGCCTGGTGATTTCTGGAAGGCATTTATTGCAGAAATGTAGTCAGTTCATTCTTTTAAAGATTATTGTCAAGTCATGATACATGTCATTGTTGACATAAGGGTTGGCCACAAAAATGGCAACTCTCATTTATCATTTTAAGGCTCCTCACTAGATATTCCAGTGCAATTTATTAAAAACACGTCATCTTAAAGTTAAACATTATATATAGATGTTATACAGGAAAAATCATTAAAACATTGAATTCTCAGTTGATTCTTCATGATAAAATGTCTCCAGACATCACATCCTGTGTCATGATCTAAGGCCAACGCCATCTGAGTTTTTGTTTCATGAGAGAGCTTTTTGTAACCCATGGGATAAAGCATCACTTCATACCATCTTGTGTGCTCCTCAGTGTAGGTAGGACCCCTCCAGCACATCGGGAGCAATCTTTAAGTAACCTGGTTTAAATATAAATTTCAGAAAATGGCAGGCAAAAACATGCACATAAAATTTAATCTCCTATTTCAAACTGGTTCTTTTTGAAATTCAAACTGACATTCCTTTTCAGATAGGCACTATTTTTACCTAATACAATAAAGATCCATTTCCTTTCAGAAATTCCTGTCACAGTAGACTGTTAGAATAACGGCCTCTGATGAATCACGCCACCTCGTGTCCATGCCGCTGGTAATACAACGCTGCTGTTCCTGCTGTTGAGAGGTAGACTCTGTTTCTCCACACCGTTCCGTCTGGTTTGCCAATGACTTGTTTTGAAGGATAGAAGGTAGCAGAAGTTACAACTGCAAGAGTTCCAAAGATATTTTGAAGACTGGGCCTCACCCCCTTGGAACCCTGAGAACTGCATAGAACCCCCGGAATGAGAGCTCATACAGCGACAGAGTTCTGGTCGTCCCCGACAATAGTCAGCCCTCACGGTCAGACATGGGAGTGAGGCCACTTTGGGATATCCAGCCCAGACCCGAGCTAACTGCACACGTGAGCCCCGCGGAAACAGCTGAAGAACCACCCAACTGACCCGCAGAATGATGAGAAATGAGAAACTGTTCTGGTGTCAAGCTACTAAGTGTTGGGGTTACTGAGATGCCTGAAACACCAATGAAATACTAAGATTTGTCACATTAGAAACACCCTAACTCTATCAGAGCCTAAATAACATTTTACACTATTTTTTCCAATTTAGTTATGCTGATCTTTGCCAAAATCATCTCGCTGGCTGGAAACCTTCAACATTTCATGAAGGATTGTTGAAGTTTAATTTGCTGCAGAGACCATTCCAGGACTCTGTATTTTTTTTTGTTGTTGTTGTTGGGCCTTTGGCTGCGCAGTGGAATGTGCTACAATTGAACTGTCTTTCATATCCAAGGTAACCCAAATTACTTCACAAAGGAATGCACTAAAGGGTAGTGTCTATGCAGGCTGTAAAAGGACGATTATGTAATAGCTCATACACCACTTAGGATTTTAGAGCTTGTCTTACTTAGAGGAAGTGTAAAGAAAAGAGAAAATAAATGAAAACTGAGTCACAAATATAGAGAGGAAGTAATATATTAATTACAATAGTACCCAAACTTCCCAGGCAATCTTTATACTTTTGCAATTCTTTTTTAATTGACATCAATGAAATGCTAGTTAAGTAAGTCATAATTCAGTTCTGGAAGTGTTCTGCATAATTACATGCATCCCCTACTTCCATGTAGCAGGAAATAATAAGGAATAATATTCCTCATATTATTATTTTGAATTAGTTCATGCTACATTTCTTTAATGTCTTTAATTTACATTACAATGAAATTTACCTACATTCAAAGTACCTTCTGATATAGCCCCTATGTATTGTTGCTGTAGAAAATAGAGCCATCTGTGTCACGCATTCACATAATTCATACTGCAACAAAATCACGAAAATGTGATTTTCGTGGAGTATATATTTCCCGTTATCACCCTTTTAAGTAAATTCTATAAAAAATGTAGAAAAACAACAGCTTCTGTGTCTCATAGCACAACTGAAGTAGAGAAGGATCCTAGTACCAGGTGCTCTAGACTCTTACTCTTATCCCAGGCACTGAAGAAGGACAAAAAGTATTTCATCTGAACTAGTTTGTTGTCAACTCTGAAACAAAGCAGTAGGTCTACATCTGACAGATTAGTTTGGGGCCAAGGTTTTATTTTTTAGAGCTCAAATCTTGCCTCCTCCCCATTTGCTCAAATAGTCTCGTTCTAAACATGTATGGATTCCTTAGTGCCATTCCGTGTGCTGTGTTCGTGCATGAGAGATAAAGGCTGCCAGAAAGTTTTGCAGTTAAGCTCCAGCTGGCAAGTTGAGGGAAATGTCTGCACCACAAAGCCCAGGGACTCAATCGGCAGCCTATGTTCTGCATTAGGCAGATCTGACAACCCTAAAACGCCAAACAGCTCGGTTCCTCACTAGTCCTTAAAGAACTGTATTCCGTAGTCCTTAGAGAACCTTTTCATCCTACTCTTCCTGGTTACATGTTTCCCCAAAGTGTGCCACAGCTTGGTGTTCTTTAAAGGGCTCAGGGGAGAACAAAGGGGAGAGACTTACCTATCTTACTAAACTGTAAGTGTAGTAAGGCAGGTAATAGAGAGACAGATAAAGTGCTAACAGTGCAGGAAAAGGGAGATTCTGGGGCGCCTGGGTGGCTCAGTCAGTTAAGCATCTGACTTTGACTCAAGCTGTGATCCCAGAGTCCTGGGATCAAGTCCCACGTGCTCAGCGAGGAGCCTGCTTCTCCCTCTCCTTTTGCCGCTCTCCCTGACTTGGACTTGCTCTCTCTCTCTCAAATAACTAAGTAAAATCTTTGGGGAAAAACAAAAAAAAAAAAAGAAAAAGGGAGATTCACAGAAGAATTGATGTCAAGGCACCAGCACAAGTTTATGGTGAGAACTGTCCAAGTTGAGGGGAGGACGTGTGCTGAAGCACAGAGTTAGACCCCAGCGTGAGTTGTTTAGAAAACAGAGAGAAGCTTCTTGGGAGGGACTTGTGCGGCTTCAGATTCTCAGGGGACAGGGGACTGGTGGGAGGTAGGGTGTGTGAGGTAGACCAGGGCCAGACTGTGAAGGGATTTTCATGCTATAATGAGAAAGAAAAAAACTTGGTTTTGAACCCAACTTGTTAATGACTGTGCAACAAAAACTTGACCCCAGAGTATTGAGCTGCCTGTAGTTCTTTATAGGAGACTCTGCTTCATTATGCATAAAACTCAGGCAAAAAACAGGCAATTAGTTGACATAAAATTATTTATTGTTCAATTATGTGAAATCATGGTGGTAAGTATTCAAGAATTTGGCTTTCAAAAAACGGAAACCCTAATAGTTAGAATGATATATAACATATAGACACAAATTAAAAGGTTGTAACTAATAGATCTGGCACTATTATTAATTAAGGATAATTAAAGAATAGGGTCATTCTATTGAAATGAAGGATTGAGATAAATGTCTGGATAATTGACACCCAGAACCCTCGTTGACCTGAATTACCTGAGGTTTTTGGCTTTAATTATGCGATTAGTTGCCTCCAATTCCCCATTTTGCTTTGCCAGCATGCTACAACATCGTGACTAACTAGGCCACCAAAAGAAAATGAAATTCTCAGCAGAGATGATCACAAACAATTTCAAAGGTCTCCTCCTGACAAGCCAGGGAACAGTAGTTATGGGGTGAACTCCAAAAGAAAATAGCACTTTATTCTCAATGCTGTCAACTTGAGATAAAATTACTTATTATTTTAAGGAAAACCGACTACCTTAATTGTGCTTCTTTTGCTGTAAAATTTTAAATTATTCCATACCACATGAGGCCAGCTCCCTTCCCCCTCAGTTCCATTCCCTAATACAGTTTTGCACATGGGTATTTCTACTTATGAATGTTGTCCTTACCTAAATATTTCGTTCCCACTCTCCCCTCTGGAGATGCACTTCTCATTCTTGCAAAGATTCCGTAGAGGGCAGTGATCACGTGACTCTTACTCAAGTGCTTGCACACGAAGAGAGCCACTTAAAGCAAATATCAAATGGTGACAACTTATGGTGCAGACAGGTTTTAAATATATATATATATATATATATATATGTATATATATAATATATATTTGTGTGTATGTGTGTGTACTTTTAATAATTGACTCTTACTTAGAAAGTAGAGACCGAAATAAAATGTAGTCTCTGCTTTTTTCTCCTTGGTGTATCAGAGTTAGGAATCGAATCGATATCATTTCAGTATGAGATAGTGGAGACAGCACGTGGACATCAGCAGAGTAATTAAAAAACCAATGAATTTACTTGGTAAGATGTAATTTAGCCATAGTCAGTGACTGCTTCCAAGAAATCTATTTACACCCAAGTATCCTCAGGCATGTATGGGAGAGTGTAAAATGATTGAGTTTTAGTTATCCTTGTAGTAGCAAATTTCAATTATAATTTCTACTGTAAAAAAATTGTTATAGTAATATTACCTTGAAGTTCTCTGAGCTTACAGGCACCAGAGACTTAAGAGAAAGAACATTTCTGTTTTACTAAAAACCTGTTTCTCAAAACCTCACTTTATAGATTTTTTTTTCCCCCTCATTGGTAACAGATTCCTTGATCCAACTCACAATTCCTGCTGTTTTGGGAGCTTAAATGGGGTACCTCCTCAGAAACAATTTGTAGAAAGCAACAAAACTTTGCTTTTGAAGTTTTTTGATAAAGTGTATGGATTCTCCAGGGAGCTTTTCACCCCCAATTTAACACATAATGAGACCTTGCTACTTGTTTTGCACTTTATATGACAC
The DNA here is from genome assembly GCA_002007465.1 of Ailurus styani. Taxonomy (NCBI): domain Eukaryota; kingdom Metazoa; phylum Chordata; class Mammalia; order Carnivora; family Ailuridae; genus Ailurus; species Ailurus styani. The sequence goes on along the minus strand of LNAC01000034.1, from coordinate 7,260,898 downwards.
ACTTCGGAAAGACCAAGGTATGCACAGCAGCACAGAAGTCAGAAAATAGGTTTCAGCTCAAGTGCGGATCCCAGTAGACTGTTAGTGGGGCCCCGTGTTGAGCAGGTCACCAGGAAAACACAGCACAATTCATTAACAATGTCTGCCGTGCGAGCAGGAACTGGGGAGGCCGCCGCTCTCTGTGCTTGGCTCATTAGAACGGGCTTTTAAGGAAGCATTTCAAAGCGAGGCCATAGATTCTCATCACTTTGTCTTTCTTCCAGCCTTCAAGAGTCATGTTCCTCTACTTTACCTACAACACCTAGGACAATCCTTTGAACATGAACACCTGTGACAAACACTGCTCTGATTACTTCGGCGTCCCTAAGTGGGAAGTGATACCATCGCCGGTGATTTGCCATCAATGCCCCAGGCCCTAGCTGGGATTATCTGCTGTGTTAGAATAAATCCTTTCATTTTAAAAGTTCTGTGTTGTTGTGGCAGAAATGTTCAGTATAGCTACGGTTTTCAAGAGAACATTTTCTCAAGTGTAACTGATTGTAACCACATTTCATACTCCCGTCTTCTTGGTATGTTTTACATTTTTAAAAAAGTCTTATTTTCTTCAACAAGAACCTGTAAAATGCTGAGTGCCTTTGGAAAAAGTTTAATTATTAGCTAGTTTGCTTTACCATTTCCCACCTGAAAAATAGAACGTTAACATTTATCATTCTCCTCTAGAGGTGCGGGAACATTGATCAGGTGAATACACTTCATAGGTACCTGATAGGGAGCGCGTCTGAGATATTTTCGGGGAAATTCTAGAGCTGTGCCCTTTTTACAGGCAGAGGCCCCCACAGGGCTGTTGAGTTTCTAGTACTAGAGCAGCAAGGGCAACGTCTTTTTCAAATGATACCAAACACATCTTGCAGAAATGCGCTGTCCCATGGGGAAGCCACCAGCCGAATGTGGTGGTTAGAGTCAGAAACTTAATTAAAATGAAATAAAATTAAAAATCCAGTTCTTCAGTTACAGTTGCCACATTTCAAGTGCTGAGGAGCCCCAGGTGGGGATGGCTACCCGCATGGCCCAGTGCAGAACAGATACATAATGTTGTATAATATACTGGTAAAAATTCATTTATTTATGCACATTTCTAATTTATACAATTTGCTGTATCTTGGAATCCTGAAATAAATCCATTTTTAAAAGGGACCCACAATAAATATAACAACAGTTAAGGAAATCAAAAAACATTGCCCTCATCATAGAGTTCTATCACAAGACCTGTTCCAGGGGCCCCCCTGTTGGCAAAGATGGTGGTGATTTAATTCCCTACCCCTCCCTTCATATAGGGTGAACATCCATAGAGTAGAGATGTAGCTGGAAAGCAGATTTTCCTAGTATATTCAGTTTTCAGACTGACCTTTCTCCTTTGATTGTGCTTTTGTCTCACATTGTTATCTGTGTCTTTTCTTACCAATGAGACTGTGAGTTAATGAAGGCAAGGGTTGTGTCATTCCCCCCAACCCACTCTTTTTCAGCATTAGTGCCAAATAGACATTTGTTGAATCAGACTCCTTTTCTGACTAAAGATTCTAAGTTCTAGACTGGGATACTCAAACAATAGTGATTTTTTTCCCAGATGATTATAGTTGGGAGTAGATACCAAATATAGTAGCTTAAATTTTATACGTATAAAATTTTTATTTTTAATTGAAGTGGAGTCGATATACAACATTGTATGTTTCAGGTGTATTACATAGTGATTTAACAATTATAACATTATAAAATGTTCATCTAAGTGTGGTTATGGTCACCACATAAAATTATTGTAATATTTAAAATATATTTTTTGAAGATAATGTTTTAGGGCATGTTGTTAAAGAGCCTCATTAGTATCAAGGGGAATAAAAAGGATCAAAAATTGTTTTTGGAATTCTCTATATTTCTGACAGATAATGAATACACACGTATTTTTATACACCATTTGGACAGTAAATAAATCTGAGGAAAAGAATGCAGTAAGATCATCACATATACTGTATTCATGCCTTAAATCGAACAATTTAACACTCTGAAGCTGGTTAAAAAAAAAAAAGAACAGAGGCAATTCTTTGAAGTGGTTGTATGTGCATAAGATTCTTGTCCCCTTGAGCAAAAGAGAAGAAAAAAGGTTACATTTATTAGGGATTGGAAAATATTTGTACTGTGGGACAATTGCTTGTTTTGCAGCATTAAGGAAAAGTTATTAAAGTGTTTTATTTGCAGTTTTAAAGTCATTCTGACTTTTATAGTCAGTTCTGCAGGTTGAGATGGTCCCACACCCAAGGAGCACCACCCGCCCGAATGAGAAGTCTGGGTCTTTGCCTGGCGGCTGGCGCGGTGGCCTCTTTGCTGCTGCTGGAGCACATGTTCGACATCTCCCTTGTCTAGAGACTTCTGTGAGGTCTACAGATTAGCTGCAGCCAGAAAGTCAAAGGCTGAAAGGATGGTTGACTGACTCAGTGAATAAAGCTCTGGACATTACATTACCTTTGGCTTGGAGCATACGGAGTCAGTCCTGCAGCTCTCAGAGGGGCGGAGAAAGCGCCTTCCACAGCCTTGGCTCGGCCAGTCCGTGTGTGCTGAACCAAAAAGCAGACTGAACAAAGACATCTAAATTTACAGCTTGGGTTAAAGAGCTGAGAGGCTAATCCAGTACGGAAAAAGCAACATGCAAATTGCAGCTCTTTGTGTATGTCAATGTGTGCTTATCCCAGGGCGCAAGGAAATAGTATACACATATTTTTAATTAGGGTAGAATAAGAAAAAAAAAATATATAATGTGCCTAGTAAATATATACTTGAATGAATACTTCAAATATATATATATATATATATATATATATATTTTTTTTTTTTTCATTCCTCTGCCCCAGTTGTGGCGGGTCTCTGAGATCAACTGATTTCTGAAAAAAGTGGTATATGTCAGTAATACAGTACTGCTTTATTTTCCCCCTACGGCGCTGCTTTTTAAAATAGACTCTTCACACATGACTTGTAAATAAAAATCTACACTTATTTTAAGATAGCACTTTAATATTCTAGGGACACTGAATTTTTAGTATATAATTTGACCCCTTGATAGTTAACATGTCATGTAAGTCTGAAATTACAGATTTCCCATAACTTATTATTATCAGTCCTTTGTTGACAATGCTATTTAAAAACAAAAAGGACTACTTAGAAGTTGCTAAATGAACCTAGATGATTATGAAAACTAGACATTTGAGTTCTGAAATCAAATAAGTCCATTTAATAAAAGAGAAAACAGTAAGCTATAGTGACAATCAGGAACTCTGGATCCAGACTGCCTAGATTCAGACTCTGGTCTTGTGTTTACTAGATTAGTGAAACCAGTCAAGTTACTGAAACTCTCTGTGCCTCAGTTTCCTGTAAAGTGGGGTTAATAATATTACCTATTTGATAGAGTTGTTGTGAGTGTTAAACGAATTAACACATGGAAAACTTTAAAGTAATACTTAACAGGAAGCCCCATCTACATGTCAGCTATTATAGTAGTTATGGTAAGTTTTACTTTTTAAAGTAGACATTTTGTTATGAAAAAAATAGGCATCACTGTAATTCAAGTGGTGATCCTTCTTCTCAAAGACTTGCCCAGATTAAGTTTGCTGTCCTAGAGTTAAGCACATCAAAGTTTTTTCCGAAGATTCTTCACCAAAAAGAAACGAGCCCATAAAAATTATGGTATTTCTCTTGATGCAGTCCCACTTACTGATTTTTTGCTTTTATTATGTATACTTTTGATGTTATATACAAAATTCATGAGCTATTACCTCACATAAACCTGTTAGAATGGCTATTATTAAAAAAGACAAAAAGACAGAAGTGTTGATGAGGATATGGGGAAAAGAGAACCCTTATGTGCTATTGATGGGAATGTAAATTGGGGCAGCCACTATGGGAAATGGTATAGATGTTCTTCAAAAAATTGAAAATTGAATTACCATTTGATCTAGCAATTCCACTTCTGGCTATATATTTAAGGGAAACAAAATCACAATCTCAAAAAGATATCTGCACTCCCACGTTTACTGCAGCATATATTCACAATAGCCAAGATATGGAAACAACCTAAGTGTCCATAAATTGATGAATAGACAATGAAGATGTGGTATGTATGCACACTGGAATATTATTCAGCTATGAGAAAGAAGGAAATCTTGTGATTTGTGACAACGTGGTCTGACATTGAAGGCCTAAGTGAGGTAAGTCAGACAGAGAAAGACAAATACTGTATGATATCACTTGTACATGGAATCTAAAAAAGATAAAGTCATAGAGACAGAGAGTAGAATGGTAGTCATTGGGGCTGGTGGGGGTTGGGTATTGGGGATAATTGGGCAGATGTTGGTCAAAGGGTGCATACTCGAAGTTGGAAGATAAGTTCTGGAGATCTGATGCACAACATTGTGATTATAGTCAAGAATATGGTATTATATACTTCAAAGTTGCTAGGAAACCAGATCTTAAATGTTCTTACCACAAAAAAGAAATGGTAATTATGGGATGTGAAAGGTGTAACCTCTAGTAATCACATTGCAATATATAAATGTATCAAAACATTACATCGCATACCTTAAACTTACACCATGTTGTTTGTCAAATATATATCAATAAAAATATGTATTTTTATATATGGAAATTTATAGGGTATTCTCCCCCCCTCTCCAATATCCAGATAATATATGACAATTCTCAGTTTGTAAATACATTTTTTTGGCAAGTCTTGAGTTTAATTTTACGTTTTATGTAATAATTTTTAAAACCTATTATTTCAAAGTTGTAAAAAGTTAACTTTATTCAAAATGTCTTTTTGTCTTAAATATAAACCTTCCATCTGACATTCACATTTTTTAGGTTAACATTTCATCTGACTTGTTATTTAATATAAAAGTTATATCTGTGCAACATAGACCATCTGGAAAAATAAAGCAAAGCTCAAAGAATCAAATGAGAATCAACCAGTTTCAATACCCATAGATGACTATTTTTCAAATTTCAGTGTGATTACTTCCTGTCCTTCGCTCCATGCCTATATGTGCATCTCTATAGGTGTAATATCTATAAAGCAAAAACAGGATCATACCACACCTACTTTTAGAGATATATGGTAGAGCACGAGACAGCAATGCCCAGAGGTTATGAATGGGGAGTCGGGGACAGACTGCCAGAGGTGAAATCCTCACTCTACCATTTACTAGTGGTCTGAACCCAAGAAAATCCCTTATCTTCCCTCAATATCATTTTTCTCATCTATAAATACAGGGATAAAATTGTAAAGATTCCTTAACGTGCTTCAAAAGAACTTTTAAAAAATTTGTAAAGATTATTATATTATATATTATATTATAAAGATATATTGTTAAATAACTTTTTAAAAAAGATTTGCTTATTTAGAGTGAGAGTGCACAAGTGGGGGGAGGGGCAGAGGGAGAGGGACAAGCAGATTCCCGTTGGGCAGGAAGCCCATAGCAGAACTCATTCTCACAACCCATGAGATCATGACATGAGCCGAAAGCAAGAGTTGGAGGCTTACTTGACCGAGCAACTCAGGCTCCCCTAAACAACTTTTGAAACAGATTTTAACAAACATAATTTTTGAATGGTTATATTACAACGTAAGTAAACATTTGTTTACAGTTACAGTAAATAGAACACTTTATTTTGACTCTAGGTAAAACAGAAAAACCACCTATAAGTGGCCTTAATGATAAGGATACTTCTTACTTCATATACCAAGGGGTCTTATGGACTTGTTTCAAAGTGGATTAATCCAGCAACACAACAACAGCATCAAAGTTCTTTCCATTTCCTTGTTCTTCTATTCTGAGCATATCTGCTTATTGTGCTAGGCTGGATGCTTTCATGGTTCCAAGACATTGGCACGGTTTCAGGCATTGCATGTAGACGCATCAATGCAAACTAGAAAAAAACCAGAAAATCTCTGACTAATGGTTTTTATAAGAGCAAGGGAAACTGCAGAGGCAGACTAGCTCTCATGTTTCATTGGCCAGAAACCTGTCACATGTTCATTTAAAATCACTCAGGAGAAGTGGCATCGTTCTGACAGGCTTCATCCGTCCTGACTAGAGAGGGCTCATTCTCACAGAAGCTCTTGGATGCCCCATACCTGAATCAAATTGGGGTTCTATTTAGCATGGAAGAAGGATAGAATGACTGCTCAACAAACATCCAAGCATGCCCAATACATTGTTATCATGTTTTTGATCATTTTTGTTAGTTGTACCTTTCTTATTATAAACATGACCATAATCAACAACCATGAACAAACTTATTTGTGCACATCTTTAATTTTTGAAGAATTCAAATGTCCGTAAATGGAATTCTTGGGTAAAAGATTCTTTGGTTTGAGTCTTTTAATGTATGTTTTAGTGTCATGTATGTATGTAACAAGAAAAACATGTAGCACATGTTCTTGAGTTTATCCATTCTCTCATACCCCAGCTAACATAAGGTATGACCATTAGGTAGATCTCTACTAGGTGAAATGAGTATCATTTATTTTGATTAGTATTTCTTTGATTACTCGCCCCCTTTCTAAACTTTTATTCTAATCGTCGTGTTATTAAACAATTAAACGACAATTAAATTAGTGACAATTGAGGACACTCAAGGTTGGGCTTCCTGGGATAACTCTCAAGACCATTGTAGAACTGGTCACCAAGAGCAAGCTGGTATGTCAAAGTGGGAAGATGCTGTACTCGGAGTTAACTCTAGAATCTTGTCACTTTTGCTCTGTCACTAGTGATGTACTAGTGGATGCCTCAAGCCTATTTTCTGTACTAGTTCTGAATTCAAGAACTCATAGAAGTACCTGGATGACATCTAGAGTTCTAGCTGGCTTGGTTTCCAAAAAAGTAAGTTTTAGCTTTTCAGCTTTTGTAGTATCAGAAGGCATTCAGGAAAGAGATTGGATTAGATATTGATGAACCAACTTCAATTTCTGCCACACTCAGCAATTCTACTTCCAGGAATTAATTTTAAAGAAATAATTATGAATGTACCCAAAAACATAGCTAAAGAGATATTTGTCACAGTGTTACCTATAACAGTGGAAGACTGGAAACAATTTATATGATCAAAAATAGAGGATTGATATTAGTTTTGGAATATTATGGAACCATTAAAAATAAGCCTCTAGGAGAAAATCTAGGTGACCTTGGGTTTGGCATTGAGATTTTAGATACAATACCAAAGGCACAATCCATGAAAGAAAAAATTGATTTCATTAACACTAAAAACTTCTGTTGTGTAAAAGACAGCATTAAGAGAATGAAAAGACATGACACAGAGTGGGAGACAATATTTGTAAAACACATATCTGATAAAGGACTTGTAACAATAAGAGAACAAACAACCCAACTAAAAACTAAGCAAAGAATTTGAACATGCACCCTCATCAAATAAAATATACAGCTGGCAAATAAGCATATGAAAAGATGTTCCATATCATACGTTATCAGGAAAATACAAGTTAAAAACGAAATACAACCACATTTCTATTAGAATGCTTAAAATCCCAAAACACTGGCAATTCCAAGTGCTGATGAGGATATAAACTATAGGAACTTTCATTTGTTGCTGGGAGGACTACAGAGTGGTACAGCAACTATGGAAGACAGCTTGGCAGTTTCCTACAAAGCTAAACACAGTCTTGTCATAGGATATTGCAGTCATACTTCTAAGTATTTACCCAAATGAATTGAAAACATAAATCTAGACAAAAACTTACATGCGAATGTTCATAGCAGCTTTATTCAATAATTTCCAAAAAATAGAGTTAACTAAGATTGTGTTTAAGTAGATGAATACGTAAGCAGTGGTACATCCATACAATGGAGTATTATTCAGTGACAAAAAGAAATAAACTATCAAGCCAAGAGAAGATGAAGAGGAAACTTAAATATATATTGTTACATGGAAGAAAGCAGTCGGAAAGCCTACGTACTTCCAACTACCTGACATTCTGGAAAGGGTAAAACAATAAATATAGTGAAAAGATTTAGGGGAGGGGAGAGAAGACAAATAGGTGGAGCACAGAGGACTTTTAGGACAGCAAAACTATTCTGTGTAATACTGTAATGGTGGATACATGACATTATGCCTTTGTCAAAATCCAGAGAACACAAAGAGTGAACCTTAGGGTAAACTATAGACTTTAGTTAATGATTGTGTATCACTGTTAATCCATCAATTATAAAAATGTACCACATTAATGCAAGATAATGATAGGGGAAACTAAATATATGGGGGAACTGGGGATGTACGGGAACTCTGTTCTTTCTGCCCAACTTCTCTGTAAATCTAAGACTTCCCCTAAAAAGTCTATTAATTTTTAAAAAGGCTATAAAGGATTATTTAGTGACGTGAAAAAATACCCACAATGTTTTAAGTGAATAAAGTAGATCACAAAATTCTACAATCCTATTTTTATTTAAAATACATGTACATGTGCATTCACACACACACACACACACACACACACACACATTTACCCATGGACAGAGATTTGAACACACAAACCAAAAGTTCAGTCAGCAGACATTGTCTCTGAGCTATGGAACGAAGTGCAATTTTTTGTTTATTTTTTAACATGAATTCCCAAAAATTTTACAATAGAGCTTGCATCACTTTTCTGAAAAGAAAAAAAGTGATTTTTTAAAAATTTCTATCAAAATATCTATGACCAGTAATTATTTTTAATTGGTAAACTCTATGGGTAAGTTCCAAAAATGGTGCAAACTTGTTTTTTTCTTCAGAAACAAACAACAGTTATCTAAAGAATATGCACGATAAATTATTTTCCTCTGGAGATAATTATTTTATAATGCCCACCTATTGTTTCTGGAGAGGTGTTAGGTTGCAATTTGAACCCCACAAAATCTGAAATTGAAGTCATCATCTTCCGGTCTATACTCGTTCTTCTGGCATTCCTTACATCTGAAAATTGCAGTGTTGCCCTCTACAATCTTCTACAAAATCACAGGCACTTTTAAAACTTCTGTTTCAGCTTCCACATCAAAATTCTCTCCTGACTCTCCAATTCATCCACCATCACATACTAGGCTTATTTTTTTTAAATCAAAATGTCCTTCAAAAATCACAGACAACTGCATTGTTTAAAGAATAGGACTCAAACTCTAATTGAGTGTCCAAAACTTTCCCTTGTCTGGCCCAATTTACCTCCCCAGGTGTATCCTCCAAGATGGTCAGTTTCCCACCCAGTGTGCCCTACACAAGATGACTTCCTGTTTCCTCCACATTCTGTATACTATAGTTTCTGTAACTTCATTCCATATTTCAGATTCTGAATCTGTTTCTTCTAACTAATTTCCCAACCCTCAAAGTCTATGGCTATTGAAATCTTATTTTTCCTTCAAACTTCTGGTTTCTTAAAACTTTTCCTTTTTTTTTTTAAAATCCCCATCAGAATCCATCCATTTTCTTGGTACTCCCCTAGAACTATGCTGAGTCTCCTTTACAGCACTTTTTAAAATCTCCATTATGTAATGTGAGTCATGCCTACATCCATTTTCCTCGATAGACCAAAATATTCTTTAGGATAAGGACCAACCTTTTGTATCACCTAAAACACACAAAGTGCAGATCTTTGCACAATAAATGGGTGTTAAATTGAATTGATTTAAATTACATTAGAAGTCATTTGAAAGTGCTAGCAAAATACCATTAATGGTGTCTGTGTAAGATGCTTTGAATTAAGTGTGAGGACAAATACATTAATGCTAACTTGCTCTCAAGCAAACACCACCGGCTCTGCCGTGAAGATTATCAAACATCAGCTTCTCTACCCAGGACCTGTGATTAGAATGCCTGATTCTGTAAGTTCAGAACAAGTTCATTTTTTTTATTTGAACCAAGATCAGAAGACCACATCATAAGATCGATGCAAGAAAAAGTGTAATAGATGCACAATTTGAAAAGAAGTGATCTGAAATCATTTTATGTATATGAACATGTTTGTGTTATTACAAAGAAGGAGTGGTGAAGGAAGCAGAGGAAATGATGTGTGACCCCCTTCTTTTCACCCTTCCCCCCAAACCAAATTAGCAAACACTTGATGACCCAGATCTTCCTTTTGTTGAAAATCAAATAATCCTCCTCTTAAAGTGGTTATTTGATCATTCTTACATATGGGAACATGGAAAATGTGGTTTGACATCCCGTCAAGAAAGAAACTGCTATGTTAGTACTTCAAGGTCCTCTGAATGTGTGAAGGATTTTAATAATAACCAATTTTAATTTATTAATAGAACAAACATCAAATAACACTGCTTATAGTGCATTTTTAAGGATCCACTATTAATTTCTATTATAGAAACATGCATTCATATGGAACCGAAGATGCTGTCCATGGTCCTGATGCTCACATAACCCTTACTACAACAGCAAAATTCCAGATATAAAAGAACCATAGGGGAAGCCTTCATTGTGCAGTATTTTCTTATAATCATTTAATTTTCCACTTGATTCAAGAAGGAATATTTTGCTTAATTTCTTATTTACCCATTTGCATACAAAGGTGTGGCCTATATAGACTATAAACCACTGACCCCTCTTATACCAACTGTTTAATATCATATATATATATTACAGTCTAGTTTTTATAGCTCAAAAATAAGCTTTGTGTAACAGTAAAACAACGAAACAAATCATTAACTCCTTAGAAGGTCATAATAGCCTGGTAAATATGCAGTGTGTATGTGTGTGTGTGTGTGTGTGTGTGTGTGTGTACTCATTTTTTATCCAGCTTCTGCATTTGGATGGATTTTGTTATTCTGTTGTGTATAGGGAGTCAAAGAAATAAACAAATAGCCTTTACTCACAATATACATCCAAAATTTGTTTAAAAAAACTTCTTTTAGTAAAAATCAAAGCAAATTTCTTTTGAGGTATTTTAAAAACTGAAATATCCCAATCCATAATTACAAATAAGTTATGGATCTATTATAGCACAGTTGCTTAGACCAATTATTTTTACTGTTATATCATAAATCCTGATAAAATTCCTCAATGCAATGAAAATAATACAGCAAGTAAATAAAATAATTTTAAATCCAGAAATAAAGCTCAGGGCTTAATTTGTCCCCGTGGTGAGGTATTCAGGGCAAGGTTGGACAGGACAGGTGATATGGTACAGTAAGCACTAAAATTTAGAGGCATGATAGCATCAGCTATAAGAGTGCTATGTTAAGTTTGAATTCTTTCCATTTATCATCTCGTGTCACACCTGAAATACTACCCAAATTCAGTGTATATTTTGTATGTGTAGTAATCTAACTTTATAGGGAATAGTCTAGTGATCCTCGTTTACTATCAAGATGTAATGCTGGTGATTAAATTACAGATGACACACCACATCAATTCTTATTAGAGATGTGCAGGCAGTAAAATGTTTACATTTCAGTAGATGATTTGAGCCATCTCTCTTACCCATTTTTCATTATATTAAACTTGGTGATTATCACTGGGTACTTCAAACTGCAATTGCCCAAGTTACACATTTGGCATCATATTAAGGCAAGTTTTTTTTTAAATATATATATTCTCATGTTAGTACGTCTGTAGATAGTTGTAAATATTAAGTGAGAAGGTGTGTATCAGAAGGGTTTGTACATTTTAAAGTCCTATAAAAATAAAAACAGCACATTATATTTATGCAACAAATATTTATTTAGTATCCATTATGTATCAGACATTCCTGTAGGCACTGGGGATAAATCAGTTGAAAAAAAAAAAACCCTACCTTCATGAAGCTTATATTCTAGTGAGGGGAGACACATCATAAGGAAGTAAAATAAATAGCATTTCATGACACTAAGTACTTTAGAGAAAAATAAAGAAAAGAAACAGAGAGCAATGTGGGAAGACATAAAGAGCTGAAATGTACAATAGAATACTAAGGAAAGGCCTTGGGAGAAGGCAACTTTGAACAAAGGCCTGAAAGAGCTGGGGAAGGAATTGTTGGAGAAAGATGGTGCCAAGAAGAAGGCACAGAAAGTTCTAAGTCAGGAGCTCATGTGGTGTGTTTGAGGATCATCAGATAGACTAGTGTAATGGAGCAGTGTGAGTGAGGGCAAGAGTAGTAAGGTTGCATGAGAGAGGCTAACGTGATGCAGGAAGAGGACAATGCAGAGTGTTATAGAACATATATATAGGTTTTGGATTGACAAATGACTAGCTTTAGCCAGTGGAATGTGAGCAGCAATGACATCATTACTCTGGGTAACCCATGTGTGCCTCACCTTCCTTTTCTTTTCCTCTAAACTGTGCCAGAAGATGTTAACAGTTGGTCGCTCCTATAATAACCTAGTCCTGAGGTATCTAAGATGAAATGATATGAAGTAGAGTGTTCACCTCACCTATAATAAGTAGGTACTATGAATAAGAAATAAGCCTTTGTTGTTTAAGGTACTGAGATTTGGGGGTTGTTTGTTACTATAGCATAATGGAGCTCCTTCTCATTTATACAGGATATCTGTGGAGATTTTTGAGCAGAGAAGTTACATAATCCAATTTCTGTGTCAAGTGGGTTATTCTAGCTTCTGTAATGAGAAGAGTCCATTGAGGGCAAGGGCAGATAAAAGAGATGAGAAGGGGACTATTGCACTTACATAACCAAGAAATGACTGCAGCTCAGACCAATAGCAATAAAGGCAGCAAAACATGGTAGGATTATAGGTATATTTGGAAAGAAAGCAAATAGAATGTTCTGATGTATTTGATATGGTGTATGAAAGCAAGAGATTTAAGAATGATTTTAGTTTTGGCTTGGACAATTGTAATGATGGAGTTTATTTACTGAAATGGGAATGACTGGTAAGAAATACGTTTTGAGTAGTAGAATTGGGAGTTTTATTTTGTACATGTTAGGTTTGAAATATGTATTAGCCATTTAACAGAAGATGTGAAGTAGGTAGTTCTCTATATAAGTCTGGAGCCCAAGAGAGATATCCAGGCTGATGATATAAATTTAAGAATAATCAGTAGAGATGGTATTTAGTTATTTAAAAATCATTTTTTCCTCCAACTTCAATATTTAGATCCTGTAAAAGTTGGTTTCTGTTGGCTGCCTTTTATTTCTCTCTCTCTTTCTTTAATTGATGCGCTATTTTCTTTTGACATTTCTAGCAATGTTTGGTTGAAAGCTAGATAGTATAAACTTTTTTGAAAACACACACATTATGGTAACTGCAGGTATTGTTATATCCTCCAGAGAGGATTCACCTCACACTTGCTTAGGCTAATAGCGTGGTGACTGGTCAGGTTGTTTGACAGCCCAGGTAAGGCTCAGCCTACCCCTCACTCCCCACTGGCAGGTCTCAAACTCGAATCTTTGCCTTGTGAGGCTGCTGAAAGCTCTGCTCTGTTTTTTAAAAGACTTTCTGCTTAAGTGTTGGGTCTTTTGCCCCATTCAGCACTAGAATTAGAAAAATATTGTGAACATCAAAGACCCCCATGCGATTGGAGCAGTGCCTGTGCATGAAGTTTCCTCAAGTCTCTGCCAAATCTCTGCTAATTTCCCTTTCCTCTAGAAATGGCCCCCTATGCATACAAAGGCTTAATTCTAAGCCTCTTATTTGTTCAGAATTGACAAGTGGCCAAAGTAAATGGCTAAGGAAATCAGCTCCCTTCTAGGAAGTTCTTACCTCTTCTTGGGTTTAGCACCTTCAGTTCCTATTCCCTCATCAGCAATCTGCTGGCTTCAGATAAATGATTATTGATTTCTTTTCTTTGGTTTCATAGTTGTTCTTGGTGAAATTCTGGTCTTCTGCTACCCACTCCATGCTATCCAGAAGTAAGAGTTCAAGTAATATTTAAAGTCAAGAGACTGGTTGAACTATCAAAAGGAAAGAATGAAATAGAGACGAGGATTGAATACCACAGTCTGGAGAATCCCCAAATTGAGAGATATCTACAAACACAAGAAATTAAATGATATTCTTTTTTTTTTTAATTTTTATTTATTCATTTGACACAGAGAGAGAGATTACAAGTAGGCAGAGAGGCAGGCAGAGAGAGAGGAGAGAGGAGGAAGCAGGCTCCCTGCTGAGCAGAGAGCCCGATGTGGGCCTCGATCCCAGGACCCTGGGATCATGACCTGAGCTGAAGGCAGCGGCTTTAACCCACTGAGCCACCCAGGCGCCCTTAAATGATATTCTATATGATGTTGAATAACACCCTATCTTACAATTTAATTGTCTATTCTCAATTTTGCTATATTTTCAGTATGGTACATTTCCCCCCCTAAATAATTAGTTGATTAATATTTAAATATGGGACTTCATTTTGCACAAATTCCTTTGGGATTCTTTTAATAATTCCCTTTTCTCCTCAAGATGAACTGACAAGGGGCATTTTGTTAGCAATTTTACTCATTGGTTAAAGCGCATAAAACTTCGAATATGTATTAAACTTAAATATGAATAAAATTGCAAAAGCTCTTGAAACCAATACATTCAATCTCTAGTGACTACTGTATAGATTAGTGTCCTGGTAGGAGTGGGATAGCATAGTTAAATGGGGATAAGTCCAGAAGAGTTTAATGAAGAGACAGTTTATAAAAAAACAGTGTTTACAAGGCGTAGTGGCTAGGACTAAATATTCAAGGACTAAATTGCCCTAGGACTAGAAACATAAGGCATCTTCTCACCCCTAAACCTGAAGGGGAAAAAGAAGTTACTAGAACCCAGGACGAAGAATGCCAGGTGGTGACAGAGAGTCTTCAGTAGCCCCATGGGTAAGCTATCTCAATCCTCCGCCCACCTTTTGCCTGTGCTTTCCAGTGGGAAGTCAGGAAACAATGTAACCTGAATCATTCTTACAGATCATCTTGTAACACAACACAGATCTCATTCTCTCTCTCTCTTCCCCTCCTTCTCTCTCTCCTTTCTCAGAATTGACACATGGCTCCAGAGTGAACACAGCTACAGTACTTGCAGACCATGAAAAATATAGCATGCCTTAGCATTACTCACAAAACTTTGTAAGTTCATTTAATAGAACTCTGATACCAAAGCTGATAAAACAGTAAAGATACAGATTGGACTTAACAACATACTTAATGAACCTGTCCTGAATACAAAATATCAAGTGTTTCCTCTTATAAACATTCTTCATATTCTTTTAAAAAAATCAATCTGACATGTAGCAAACATACACAAAAGAGTTTGAGAGTAGTTTGCTGATTATACATAACATTAAAAAACTAGATGACATGGAAGGTTGAGAACCAAATTGTTTTAATTTGGTCTGCATTTATAAAAACAAAATCTAGAACCTTTGAGACTGAATAATTTTCCCTTCACTTTTGCTGTTGAAACCTAAATTTTTAGAACCTTAGATGCATGTTTTAATCTCAGCTCACTCTTTGCATATAATTTATACTATGATGTAATTTCACTGTAAATAGAATGCTAATGGACATGGAGATTGAGCTGCAGGATAATGTGTTACTAGAACACAGACATACATTACAGTATATATACACGTCCAATACATACATTAATGCATAATTGATTTTGCAAATAACGCAAAAACTTGACTCAAAAAGCTACTTGATGTCTCATGATGAATCTGTTTCCGGGACTCTGATATGAAAGGAGAGGTCTAGAACTGAATTCATAACTCTTGAAAAACCTGCCCCTCTTCCTGTGTGGTTTTTATTTTATCAATGATATCATAACTCTCTAGTAACCCAGAAACAAATCACTGAAATTATGTAGTCACCCATCCATTTAATCAATAATCATTTATCAAGCATATATCATCCCGGAGATAAAGACAAATAACGAAGGAACTCAGTCTAGATGGTGTGATGGAAAAGTTAACAGTGTCACAAGTCCAATGATAGATCTTTGCTCAGCGAGCTGTTGAAGTCCTAGAAAGACACTAAAAGATTCTGTGTGCCTACATGTATGTGGGGGAGTATACTTCAGGGAACTTTTACTCCCCTTTTCTGAATAAAAATCACACTTATTTCATCTCTGAGATATCTTTTGAAAATCATTTTCTCTTTTTCATTATGGCTGCAATGACCCTAGTTGAGAGCTTATTATCTTCACTTCTGCCTATTGTAGTTGTCTCTTACTTGGGCCCTTAACTTCTAATTTCTCCTGCTTATAATAAAGCATCCTCCCAATTATTAGCACGTTATTTTTCCTGGAGCACAGTGCCCACACCCCATCTCACACCTGACCTCCTTACCTACCCTTTGCTCTAAGCTATACTCTTATGTGTTTACCTTGGTCTCTCCTGGAATGCTTCCTTCCTTCCTTCCTTGCTCATTCCACATTTCCATCTTTGGAAATAGTGCCATTTCCTTAAAGTCTAGCTGGAAGTGAATACTCTCTTTTAAGCTCCCATAAATTTTCTATTTTTTGATAGTACTATGATAGTCTGCTTTGCTTTATGTTTTATTTTTCTTGTTAGATTGTAAGCTTTTTGAGGGCCTCAGTCATACCATTTATTTATTTTTCTGTGTCTGTCATGGCAACTGGTGTGATGTCTTTATATGAGAGGGAGAAGCACTCAAATTTTTCAAAAATTGAATGATGCCAACACACCACAAATATTAGTGCAGCCTAGACAAAAACTCTAATTTTATCTGGTATGAACAAATTTTGGTGTTAGGGGAAGTGACACTGGAAAGGCGTTCAACTTGTCTCTCATTGGATACATTCAGTGATTAAAGAGTCATTTAACTGGAAGCAGAAAAGTTAGAACTTCTATATACATCAAAATCTCATTGAAAACATTTAACAGCCTTATATGTTTCTAGATCCCTGTTGACTTGTCATAAACAGGCTCCCTGGTAGCCTAGACATTGCATGTCGAAATCAGAGTCTTGAAATAAAATACTTCCTTTTAAAAATTTTTATAATTTGGTAATTTTTTTTCATGTAAAAAATTCACATGGAGTATATTTTATATTTTGAAATATAAACTCCCTAACTTAAAAACAATCCATTTCTTCCCCATGTAGAGCTGTCAGAAAGAAGGAGAGATTTGGCAAACTGCATGTCACTATCAGCCATTGATAGCCAGTGATTTGTTCCGAATCCAAAGGCTAAACCAAACCTCATGCTGCTGTATGTCAGATGCAATTGGTCCACAGTCAAAGTTTTACAGCTCAGACAGGGCACACTTTATCCTTCAGGCTGCTACTTAAGATAGCCACGACCCTGAGGAGAACCAGTCAACAAAACAGACAGACAAGAGGATGTGATTTGTATGCATCCCTGAGCCAGCTCACATCACCCCTGACCTACAGGTCAGGCTGCAAATGACAGCAGGGTGCATGCACCTGATCAGACAGAATATTCTCATTATAAAGCCTGGAAAGAGGGGGCAACTCCTCGGTGTTTACCCACACAGACCAGATGCAGTCTACCTAGGAAATGAGCAAAAAATACTGATTTAGATCAACAAGATGTGACCAACATGTAAGTACCTTATAAAATTTTAAATCAATCATTTATCTTAATAAACTTGGGTGAACGCCAAGTGATTATACAAAGGGGAGTTTATCAAAGGGAAAAAACAGTTTGTTTAATCATGGATAAGCCATCCAAAGGAAGCTAACCTGAAATGAGTAACCCTTATTGAACTGCAATAGGGCAACTTTATCAAATACAGTTGGCCATGATCATTTGTTTTAGAATAGATTTCGGTTAAGCAAGAGTCTGAAATGGTAGTGTAAACCCACAAACATAGTTTCTCTCAAATTATTAGATGTGGTGAAGGCTTTTATACTTTTAAAAGAAATCTGGATTTCCAAAATAATTTCTATTAAAATGGGATGTACTATGGAGGAAGTAGACCAAATTGCTACACATGGTAATTCTTAAGAACAGGGAGGAGAACTCTGTCTTGGATTATTGGAAGTAACTTTGCCTGAGGCTAGTAGAATAGAGGAGATGACCTCTGGAGGTCCCCGTGAGAGCTCTGATTCTGAACAGCAGTATCTTAAATACAGCAGAGATTCATCACAAAACTAATCAGACATATCATGAGTAGAATTTCACTGTCCAAATTGTAATAGTTACATACACAAAATCCATCATTACAGAGTTGGTCTGTAAAGTGGGTATCCATCTTGTTTCTGAAATATTTGAGTAGCAAAGGAGCTTTTGTATGTATACATATACATGTGTATGTATGTGTGTGTATATGCAAAATATACATATATATTTCATCATATACAATGTCTTGAATGATATCCACAAGAATGTTGAGATGATGAATGAAGTCATGCACACAGGATCCCTCAGGAAGCTTAAATGCAACACTAGTCAACAATGTCCAGTTCACATCTCTTTAGCAAAATGTGGTAGAAGGGTTGAGTGATTCAACTTTCTATCAATGAGCATTATCTTCCTCTTAGACTGTAATTTCACAATCTCACAGATGAGGGCTTGTTTATTTTTGTGTCCTTAGCATGCAGAGTATTGCCTGTTGGCTCTGAAAAAAACCTAGGCTTGAAGGTGTGCCAGGAGTAAGCAATAATCTACTACTACTACTACTACTATTACTACTACTAACACTACTACTACTACTACTACTACTACTACCAATACTACTACTACTACTACTACTAACACTACTAACACTACTAACACTACTACTAACACTACTACTACTACTATCACTACTACTACTAACACTACTACTACTACTACTACTAACACTACTACTACTACTACTACTACTAACACTACTACTACTGTTTTTTTATTAATGCAAAGCACGTCAAATTCCCTCTCTTCCCCATAATGTGCACTTTGTCCTCTTTGGATTTCTTTCTCTGCTAGGCTTACTCTTAATGTTTACATGAGCCAAACTTTTGCTTTCGTGTTTTTGGAGATACTGGGCTTTAGAAAGTTTATGGAAGTCAGGGAGAGAACATTCAAGTGGCCACATGAATGCTAATCTTGTGACTTTGGACAAATTACTTAAACTGGTAACCTGAGTCTCATCTCTTAGAAATTTGAAACACCAGAATGGATTAGGCTGATCTCATGAGATTATAATACTTTTAAAATGAGAATATAGGTGAAATTATTTGTAAAACATAAAATACTACTAAATGTGAATCACGTTATTTTATTCTTCCTTTTGGAGAGATCCAAACATTTAGGTTTTATAGTCAAGTAAGAAAATTTGACTCAGTAATTAGAAACCTTTGGTATTAAATAGGTTCTGCTGTATGTTTTGCATATTATCTCATGCTGTGATGTTGAATAACAAGAAATAGAATAAATAAAAGAATCTGGTGTCCTTTGGCATAATGTGACCAAATATAGCAGATAAAAATATAAGTAGTTAATTTTAGCAGAAAGTTACATTTCAATTTCAGATAAAGCATATCTTTAAAATGTAAGAACATCCTATGTAATATTCAAATTTAACTGGATGTCTTGTACTTTATCTGGCAAACCTACTTTGGCATCAGTAAACAATTTAAAACCTTGATTAATTATAACCCAGCTCTCTTCTTAAACTGTCTGTCCTCTTGATTCCCTTATTAAGTGAATCTTATTATGTTATCTTCAT
Source organism: Ailurus styani (assembly GCA_002007465.1). Taxonomy (NCBI): domain Eukaryota; kingdom Metazoa; phylum Chordata; class Mammalia; order Carnivora; family Ailuridae; genus Ailurus; species Ailurus styani. Next base: position 7,241,260 of record LNAC01000034.1, on the reverse strand, counting down.
TTTAATTGTTCGACTATACAGATATTTTTTATAATAAGCAATCTCCAAACATTTGGGGGAAATAGAAAGAATATGACCAACAGATGAAGAAATTGCAAAGTGTTCTATTAATGTTTGAATATTCCTTCCTCCTATCAATTGCTTATTTGATAAATATCCATAGGGCACGAGGTGGATGATAGGCATTGTGCTATGCATGAGCACACTCTTAGAACCACACTCCCCATTTCATTCTGTCCTCTATGCTACTGTGGTTGGATGTCTGCAGTTGTTCCCAGTTCCTTTGACATAGCTCACTTTCGGGTTTTTGCCTGTGAGATTGTACTTCCTCACTGGACAGTTGAGGGAAAGGGGAAGGGAAAGGCTATTTTCCTTTCCTTCAGTTTCTAGCAGGAGCAGTTGTTGGTTCCTGGGAGTGATTGCAAATGGCTATGAGCTTTGACAGCAACAGCATTAATTTCAGCAGCCTCCATAGGAGTTCAGATTCTTGATTTCTTGCCCTGTGGCAGCCCTGTGATTCCAACAGCAGTGGCAATCATAGAAGCCATGCCTGCAACTTAGTGGTGATGTGGGCCAATGGCCATCATCTTAGAGATGGTAGCACCTTCCTAATCTTTAGGAAAACTTTCTCATGCCTGTACTTCCCTGGCTTCTCCTCATATTCTTCTTCTTCTTCCAGTTCTTCCAATTAGTTTGTGACCCACTCCCTGTATTAAAATCCCGATGTTTGAAATACCTAGACTGGTTTCTGTTTTATTGACTAGATATTGACTGATACAAGAATTTATTGGTGGAAACGTTTGAGAATCACCACTCTACAGTATCCCTGCCTGCTTAGGCCATTTGAATCTTGTGATACAAAAATAGTGGAAGAATCTGAGAGGTCCTCGCTCTTTTTAACCACAGAGACCTTTTAGTGGGTATTTTGGGGAGGAGTCTACAATTACTGATAATCTAAATAAAAATCAGGTTCATATCAAAGGAGTCTCCACTTATATGACAAGCAGGAAAGTAAACATTTAAGGTAAAATTTTGTGTCCTTAGTCACCCATAAATAACAGTATTATATGTAATATGAGGGGGGGAATAGGTCTGTAGATATCATTAATATAAATTTAAAAAGATGCTGGAAGAAGGGGAATTTATTTGTGGGGAATCTGTATTTTACATGGTGATTTTGTTGAACTGAGTTTGTCTGGTTCTCTTCTTGGCTCCTAGAGGCACCAAAGCCTTGACTAATAGACAGCTTTCAAAATACCTCTTTATTTAATCTGTTACAGTAGTATTCCATCATCTTAGCGTCAGGACACTATATCTGATCTCTAATTAAATTTTCTCTCCTTGAAATTTCAGCCTATTTCCTCTTTATCTTTTCTTTACTTGAAAAGAAAAAGATATCTGGATTCTTCCCTAATACTCTGCATATTCCTGAAGATAATTAATCATTAGCCCTCTTTCCCAGTACTCTCCTTTTTCTAGGTGAAGAAATCTCAATTCCATTGACCTTTAGGCGTGGTTGTTTCTATCATGTTATGGAGTATTTCTCTGAGTATAATTGATGTAAGCCTGCCCATCTTTTCATGGCCCAAATTCCAGCTAAGATCTATCTAATCCTGTTAAAAAGTACTATCAAAGAAGTTATTTCAAGGAAAAATTTTTTTTTGCTCTTGTAAGAACACAAAAATTTGTGTGGAGAATATCTGACCAAAATATGGATGGAATTAAAGATCACACAGGACTACTGCTCTGACTTTTAGAAAACACTTTCTTAATGTATAACATTGATGGTCAGATGTTCTTAAATGATCTTAGTTCTTTTACAGAGGAACATTCTAAACTAAGCTTATAAGGCCAAATAAATTAAGTGTTCTTAGTAAGAACACTTGGTGAAAAATCTGGCTTGAGATAAAGCCTGAACTGAAACAAATAATGAAGGATTGGTCACTGGTTTTGTCATTTTCTCCTTAAATCACTATAAACCTAAAATATTTAAATCTCTAAGACCCAGCAAATAGACTTCCAGAGGGGGAAAAAAACCTGTATGTTCATTCCTGTATTTGACTTGTAGTTCCTTGCTCAGGGTAATGCACATAGTAGGTACTTAATGCATGGAATATATAACTAATTATTAAATAATGATAATAATAGTGTAATTTTAAAATAGTTTATTTAAACATTATAATAATAATAAATTTGAAATCTATTTGACAATTTTAAAATGTTCTATAAAGAATACCTGAGGGGGAGAAAAACCAATTATTATTTATGGCAAAGTGCTCATTAATGCTTTACATTGTAATAAAATCTTAATATAAAATATGCTACATGGATTGTATCATGAAAAATTGCTAGAACTATTTATGGATTTTTGTTTTTTAAAAGATTAATATGCTACATATTTTATATATGTACACTAGAATAAAGGTAAAGAAAACAAAATATTTTAAAAATATATTAAAAAACAAAAATAAAAAATGCATTTATCCATGTATAGAAATAAACTTTCAAGTATTTAGGCTAGTGGGCTTTTTTAAAAATACCATTAGTTAAGAAATTTTGGTAAAATGTGGTGTTCATCTATTGTGAAGAAGGTAATGTATTTGATTGGTAAGGTATATTTAGATTATTGAATTTTAAAGTTTGTGATGTTTACATAACTGCAGAAGTTTTAAAGTGATTTTTCTAGTCCTTGGTGAAGTACCAGTATTAATACTTTTAGATCAATATTAGGAAGATTTTTGTATTGCAGAATAACTTTTATCTTACTGGCCCGCTACTGTTTTCTTAATCTTCTGAGCTTACCAACTAATCGTCACTGAATGATGATCTGGTAGAACCTGGTTTTAGGAATTATAGTAGTGGAACAAAAGCAAAAGATGTCAATTAGAAATTGTGGAAGTTAAAGTACTCAACAATATTTTGAACTGGGTTTCCTTTCCTGTTTTCCATCCTCTTCCCCTCCCTGCTGCCCTCAATCTCTTTCCATCCACTAGCATGGAACATTTTTACTATTATAAATTCAACCAACCCTTTTAATTGTATGTAGTATAAAATCAAATGTGGTAATGATCATGGGTGGGGAAGAGAACTTAGGCTTTGAAGTCAGATTCACCTTGTAGTTCTACTTTTATGGAACCAGAGTGAGTCACTCTAAGAGTCTCAATTTTCTCATCTATAAAAGCACACAAATTAGCACCATTTCAGATTTTAAGGTAAGAAGGAGATAAAATGCTGAACACTATATGAGGCACAAAGTTTCTGCTGTTTATTATTATCGTACTGTGCTTCAGGTGCTGTAGATAAGTAATGTAAAGTGCTTCTCTCCTTTGACTTTTCTTTTACATATAATGAGATTGTTGGATGATCTTGAAATTTCATTCCAGCTGCGAAATCTGTGGATTTGTAAGTTACCTTCTTAATGATGGTCGTGTCCTAGGGATACCTGCGTGGACAGCTGGTCTTTCTTAGCTAACTTGCAGATTTGTTAAATGAGATACATGATCCAGAGATTGAGCAGGTGGTGTAAGTTCTGGACCCTTTCACCACTCAGACTGGAGTAACAAATCTGCAATTCTAATGAATTAAAAGTCCTTTTACAATCTAAACTAACATAAAGATTTAGGAGTAATCTAAATAATGCAAATAAAACCTTCTCTAGGAATGCTACCTTCTTTAGGAATAATGTAAAGAATGAATCAAGTAAAATTTGTTTACTGGCATGTTGAGTCCTAGAACCTAATCAGTAACAGTTAACATGTTTTGAACTTCTACTGTATATACAGCCTTATGTCTTCAAAAACCTAAAGGAGTGGGAAAGGATGGGCTGGGATTGGCATACTATATCCAGGAGGTCTAACCAGCTCCTCCAATCCGTGTAGTGTCTGTCCCAACAGACGTGTCATCAAAGGATCCCACAAACATCTTGCAAACTGGGGTCTATGTCCCAGTCTTTTTTTGTACTACTCACATCTAGCCTAATTACCTGGACACAATAGGAACTCCAATTGATATGGATTGACACGACAGCAAAAAACAACAAAGTGAATAAAAGTTTGTCTGGAAGATTCCAATAGTTTACAGGTTAAATTCTATCACCATTTCAATCACATAGGAAGTCTGAGAGGACAAAATTGTTTCTTTATTCAGTACATCTTTTAAAAATGGGAACAGTATATTTTGTACATTCCTGCACCATGAAAACTAACTGGAGGTTTTTTTGGGCAAGGTTAAATAAGTCTTTTTTTTTGAGAAATGACTTTGAAACTTTCAACTAGGCCTTTCCCTGTGACTCCCTTCCCTGCTTTCCCCCCTCAAAAGTTATAATATTGGAAAAAATATGGAGGTTCTAGTTTCTGCTATAAATTATTATTGTACTGGCCAATCTGAAATTTTAAATTCTGTAGATTGAATAGATATTCTTTTTTTAAAAAGGTCAGAATTTATTTAAATCAGGAGCAATGTTGAAGATTACTTTCTGATCGTCTTAAAAGAATATCCTTTGCTTTTCACGAGTCGCAACTTAAAAATTCATAGATAAAGCTATTATGGTCACTCATAAGGGTTTAATAGTTATTTTTTTTCCTTTGATGGTTCATTATAATAATTGAGCTGCATTTCTTCAAATGATAACCTTCTCTTCTTCCTCATCTTCACAGAACAAAACTACATAAGCATCAAACCTGATGCTTGGAAAGACACAGAAAACCCTCCGGATTTCTACCCAAGATATGAAGTAAGACTCAACAATTAAGACAAATAAAAGCAAGATTAGAGTTACTTTCTGGGACACTGAAAGCTACAGGGATGGATTTTAGTCTTTGTAAAAATGTGCTTTTGGGTTTAGGGTTTCCTCACTTCCTTTCACTCAACCAAAATGAGTGAATGCATGTGTAAATAAAACATCTACAAGAATTCTTATGTAAGTAAAAAAAAATATAGCATTCAGAGAAAGAAAAGAGCAGTGATAAAGGAGAGCCAGTGCCGTGGGGCTTTGTGAACAAGGGAGGGAAGGATTTCTTTGTGCCACAACAAAATGTAACCCTGCCCATGAAAGGAAGGAGACAGAAGGCTAGTTTTTGCTAAAAGCCGGGCTGCGTGTAACTGACCCAGCAGAGGAAATCCTGGTTCTATCTCTAGGGCTCGTTAGCTGTTCAACATGGATCCTACGTGTTCACAGGGTACCTGCGTCTGTTCTCTTTTGAAAACAGAAGGGAAACCAACACCATTCAGCAGAATTATATTTGAAGCTACTATTGTTTAAGGAGAAAGTAAAGACAAACAAACAAATTATGCTTTTAATTAAAGTTTTTGGGCCTTTGTCTTAATGCTGCTGGTTGCTAACCAGAGGAGAATGTACTTTCTTCTCTCCTACCCTCTCAGATTAGTGCCCTAAATGTACAAATCCAAGTTCCCCATGGAGATGGGCATTTGCAGTATGAACAAAACCGACACCACTTGAGCAAAATATCAATCATCCCTTGAGGCTGGCAGGCTCTCACTAAAATGTTTTTATGGATGTTGCCTTATTTTATGACTGTTCACATCCTGGCGTAAGCCATAATCAGTTACATAAGGGACGCAAGGTTCTGTGAAATATTCACAAACAATTAAGTCAATAATCTGCAAATTATGGATATTGATGCTTTTCAGGTTCTGAGCAGTAAAGATAGCTAATCTTCATCTTGTATGCTTTTATCAAAAATCTCAGCTAGAATACAAATTGCAGAGGTATTGCTTCCTTCTCATGTTACTGACCTGCCATTTGCTACACAGCTATTGTTAGGTGTAAAATACACGAACGAGGCATTTCTGAAAAGTGGACTTAATGTTATGCACTTAGTTGAAAACACAAGTCAAATGTTCTACATTATTAATTTTCCCTCTTCTCTCCAGTAATACATTATTGGATTTTTATGACCTAAAAGTTAAGCAAATTTAGATAATATTATAGACTTGAAAAAAAAAGTAACTTTATAGAAGTAGATCGCCATGGTAATTACTTGATGCTTCACTTGTTTGCAAAGAGATAGTACTAATTTTTTAAGTTACAGTTTGGAATAAAGGAATACAAGCCTATTTTTACACGGCTTTAGATTTTTTTAAAAAAATCAACATTCCATTTAAAACTGACATGAAAAATCTGTCATTTGTCACACGTTAATTAATTAAAATGGTACTGAAAACTTTCATAAGCTAGAAAGAGCCCCTTTAAACAAGTTGAAAACAACAACCGAGATAAAATTTAAAAAAATCCCCACAAAGGGAAAAATATCAAACAAGCAAGAATCAGTTACTATGTAACACATAAACATAAGCAAGGATTCAAAGATGCTGTTAGGAGTAGCTTTATCCCAAAGGTAATTATTACCAGTGCTTTCTGGCGTGGGAGAAAAATCCTACAGTAACTTTCAGGAGGAATCGCACTGACCCCTATAACAGACTCCGATGCCTTCTGAGTATAAGTCAGTTAATAAAAAAGGCATCTTGCTTTCTAAATATCACACCTGCATTCGTCCATCCTTGGGAATCATTCAACTCATTGATGAATACAGTCCACATACATCAAAAGTTTCCATTTTTTTCCAGCTCTTTTTAACACCAAGGTCCCTCCCCTCTCCCCAGGCTCCTTGCAGCTATCCAGGGAATCTTTCACTTTTTGTCCTTTCCCGACCCTTCTGGACCACATTTTCTCTTCTTATTCAGGCCATCTGCTCTCAAGGAAGGTAAAACTTCTGCGAAGAAAACAATCAGCATCCGCAGCCACCGGTAGCTTTTGTGAAGGACCCTCACAGCCACTGCCTATTAAGATACACATGGCGCAAAGCACAATTCAAATTATGATCGTAGTTTAAAAATAGTTTGTAATTGATACATTTCTGGCCACAGTCTCCCCCTTTATCCTGCCAGTGGTACAATCTTCTTGCTCTTGACAGAAGTCTTTCTAAAGATCTGCTCAAGCCTCACTAAGCAGCTGTGAGTTAGGTCATTTTCCCAGGAGTTTTACATGTGGAAAACTGGGCATTAGTAAGGCCTCAAAAAGGACACCATCTGGCCCTAGTGAAAAAAAAGGATCATGACACTTCCTGTGGTACCAACAGACCCTGATGAACCAGAAAGGAATTCAGCCCCGGACTGTGATCCAATAGAGACCGGCCCCACAATCACCTCCGTGACAGCCAACTCCATTCATCTCCGCGGTTATCTCATAGCACAATGCACTTTTGTGCCATGCTGTTTACTGAAGGCGGAGCAAAGTCCATTTGGATTTTTGTGTTCAGTCTCAGTGCCTGCCCTCTTTCCTGGAACACACACCACATCAGGAGACGGGGCGCCGCACAAAGAACAGTGCATTCCCTCCCCATTCACACTTCTCAATCTCCCTCCCACTGTACATGCGCCCTTAAGAATAAAATGCTGGGCTCCTCGCAGGCTTCAAAAAAGACCTTTGCCTGATGTGAAGCACCGCCCCTCCCGCCTTCAATAAAAATGATTTTCAACTAGTCCGATCAACAGGTTTGGGGTTTTTTGTTGTTGTTTGTCTTGTGGAGGGAAAAAATGGAAACTTAAGCATGTAAGACTATCTCACGTGAGCACTTGCTGGAATGTTCCTGTTCCATTGATTCCATTAGGTGTTGGAGTGTTGAAAGGTCCTGTGAAAACTACAGCATCCACCTCAACAACAGCCCAGGCTTTCTTTTTCAAAAGGAGAGGTGTCTGACTCCAGCTCTGGGAGAGGGGATGCCGGCGACACCTTTCATCGTCCTAACGTTTATTACAGTTTACGGTTTACAGAGGCTTTTTATGGTTCCTACTTTAGAACATGGAAATTGGGGAAGTCTAATTAACGACAACAGATCCTTAATTCTTAATTTTTCTCTTTGGCTGAATGTAATATAAAAACAGACAACAAGCAAAGAAGCCACTTAATTAACGCATTATCAGCAACTATATATATTTGTTTTTCACACATAAAATATTAGTCTTTTACACATAGAACATGATTGGAAACCCTGAAATTGGTCATCCCGGAAAGGGACCGTGGGGCTTCCCAGAAAGGGGACCAGAAAGGGCTCAAGAGGGTCTTCTACGGGAGAGCTTTCTACCAGCCCGCAGCACAAGGAAGAGGACCTGGGTGTGATGGGGAGGGGCTTTCTTAAATCTGAGGGATCCCTACTTCAGTTCTAATCAGATTCTACTTCATTATCCACCTTTCGTCTTTAAATAAAAAGCTTGCAGCCCTAAGATGTTAAACCTCATTTTGCCGGCCACTGGGGGCTTCCTCTGGACATAGACCCGAATCCTGTCCCTATGCTGGATCCTTCCCTAGAAAGCCATATTGTCACACAAAGGGAACTTAGGGTTAGTGAAAATGATTAAGGCCTATCATTTCTCCTATTCTCAGAAGTTAGGTTGGGGAGGGGTGTAGAGATGCTGCATAAATTTTCTGCTGCCCAGGTTTTGAAGAACTTAAAAAGCCAACACAGAATGGGTAGAATTTAATGAAGGAAAACATTTTTCTGACTCTGAGTCCCTGATGGGAGTGATGGGGCTCTATTTGTGGGAAGTCATAGCTGGTAACTTACTTATTAACATGTGTGTCCAAGGCCTAATCTGGGCTTTCTCCTTTAACGTGGAATGGTCACCACTGGTGCTATTCCTGAAGTACCCGTTGAGAGAAGTTTAAAACCACAACCCTTATCTGTAGTCATCAGGGAATTGTCTCTGGATTCTATGACCCCCAGCAGCATATTGTGGACTGTAAAGCCCAGGGTTTGTTGATAAGACTTCCCATTAAATAATGAAAATTCCTCTAAGTCACAGCTTGCTTAGGAGTGAAGATGAGAGATTGAGAGAGAGAGAGAGAGAGTGAGAGAGAGTTTCTATCTTGAAAGATCCAAAAACAGAATATGAAACAGCCAGCATTCCACTGCCGTAGTGTTTGTGCAATATGCACACAGTATTTATCCTATTATAAGTCACAGTCTTTCATAGGATCTTTCCAATGGCTTAAATAAGAAAAGTACCGGGGCGCCTCCGTGGCTCAGTAGGTTAAAGCCTCTGCCTTCGGCTCAGGTCATGATCTCAGGGTCCTGGGATCGAGGCCGGCATCGGGCTCTCTGCTCAGCGGGGAGCCTGCTTCCTCCCTCTCTCTCTGCCTGCCTCTCTGCCTGCTTGTGATCTCTCTCCCTCTCTGTGTCAAATAAATAAATAAAATCTTAATAAATAAATAAATAAATAAATAAATAAATAAATAAATAAATAAATAAGAAAAGTACCCAAAAAACCTTTGAGGCAAGGGCTAGCAGTTAGGGCCACAGCCCTTGGGGCCTGCAGGCTGGCTGCCAAGATTAGGGGACACAGAGCTGCTGGAGTGAAGCCTGGGGAGGGCACAGTTTGTGGGTATTTGGAAAACTACCTCTGAGGTAGCAGAGGCCATCCCTACAGCAGAAGGAAGGCGGTGGAGGGGTTGGGGGAGTAACATCAGCAGAAGGACGAAGCTCAGGTTTGACCCATGCTGCCTAACCCTAAAACCACCTTGGCACCAGAAAAAGGGGCTGAAATATCCAGACTTTATCAGGCACATAAGTATTCAGTAATTTGGGACACAGACTCATTCTTACCTTAAAGATAGCTAATACTCCCTCTAAGAGTCATAAAGGGTTTTTTGCTGTTGTTTTGTTCTTTGGCGTTTTTGTTTTTGTTTTTGTTTTTGTTGTTGTTGTTTGTTTTTTGTTTTTTTTAGAATAAAGAACAATTGAAAACCTGGTAGATCATAAAATAATTAATTTTACCAATTTTCTTCTGACACTTTCCTTGGCATTGATTTTGCAACATTAACATACTTGCCTTGTAGTAAATGATTTTAAAGGATTAAGATGTTAATTAAAAATATAAGTTCCATCTCAGTTGCTGGGAAGGCCAACGTGAACATTGTTTTAAGCTGGAGGCCTGTGAATTCCTTACCCCCCCACCCCCCTAGGGCCCCCACCTCCGAAAGAAGCTCTGTTTTGAGGCAACAGTTCCCTAGGAAGAAAACAACAGAAGCAGAAACAATTTGCTCCTTTAAGGATTTGAGAATGCTTATGTTGGAACCTCACAAAAGCGGCGTTATGTCCTTGAACATTCTAAAGATCATTGTTAATAGGATCAATTTTTGTGTGTTATTCGACTGGATCCTTCCTAGCCAGTAAGAATGGCATTTTAGTAGAGGGACATGGTGGAGATGGGGGTGGGGGCGGAGGGTAAAGGAAGGCCCGGCAAATTCCATGTGATCAGTTCAGCTGCAATAATCTCTTTTCTCCTTCTTGACGAAGCCACACATGAGAGCACTCTGGTGTCTTTCATCATTATTTGTCACCCTTTTGTGCGGAGCAACTTATATCCACAGCCATTCCAGCAATTAAAATGAAAAAGAACCAAACAGTATTCTCATTGACTACGTGGAGGGCAGTGCCACCAAGTGCCATCCAACCTATTGAATGTCGGGTACCTAATGCCATTAGAGCTCTGTAAGGATTCTGTGGGAAAAAAAACCACAAAAAACAAAAAACAAATAAATTGTTACATGCAGAATGTAGAGAATGATTTTAAAAGATAAAATCTTTTAATGCGTTGGCGGTAGCTAGATCACCTGTAACAGGCTCTCTCTCTGTGATAACGTGAAAAAGGAACTAACTCAGCAACTGACAGGGATTAGGACTCACATGGAAAGACTGAGAACTTGGAATTCTGGTAGACAAGTGGTCATACAGTGAAACAAATGCAGTGAGAATAAGTCCATCTTTTCTCTGCTGAAATACCTTCTGAAAACAGCTATAAGCATTTGATTAGCCTGATTTCCGTGATTTAATAAGTACTTCTCTGAAACTATAGTGTGTCACCACGTTTCCAGGAAAGCTCCATTTTAATGTCCTTTTCCCAAAAAGGGCAAATGGAAAGAAGGTAAAGATAAGCCAGCTTGTCCAAGACCACAGACATAGAGGCAGAGTCAGGACTGAAGGATGGTGATTACTTGAGTTTGGTGCTCACTTCAGATCGTATAGCTTTTTAGAAAATATCATTAATAGAGTTCTCTCAAATACTAAGAATGCACTTTCCCAGGCACTGTAATACAGACTGCCTGTAGATCTTTGTCTTATGATTTACTTGGGAAAGAAGATTTGTGTCTGAAATGATAATTAGAATTTAAAGTAACATGCTACTGAAATTCTGGGGAGTTACCAAGGACTTGAGGAGATGATAAAGAACCTTCTAGAGAATATCTGAGATTGGAAGGAAGAGACAGAGGGCCCGCTTGAGGAAAGGAGCAATGGTGTGTTTGAAACCAGCAAAAGTGAGGAAAACATGTTAACCACTTTCTACGAAGATACACCCGTGTGGGCAGAGCTATCTAGAAAGTGCTTCATGCTCCTATTATAGTTTCAGTGCTAACCAAACCTGTTTGTTTGATGTAGAAGGGTTGGAGCTGGAATTCCCAAATAGTGATTTTGTTTTTATGCCAGAGACAGTGGAGCCATTGAAGGGCTATCAGAGTGACGGACCTGATTTGGTTGACTTAGACATGATGATAGAAAACGGTCAAGTGACTGAGGCTGGAGGACGGGGGGAGCACATAACCTAGTTCAGTCTTGGAGGTGGGGAGGGAAGAATTACCAAATAACCTAACATGTGAGAGAAATGCCAGGAAGACCTGTCCCCCCACCCCCAAAAGACTCCGATCAATGACCTTTAGGATCACATAGCCCAGTGTGAGGGGCTACAATATGGGGCGGCTGGGACTGGCCAGGTTGTGGTCCAGAAAAGCATTTCTGTATTATACCCTTAGGATGCATTATGACTGTAAAGAAAACAGCAGAGACAGAATCTGTCTTCTTTTCTCCAAAACTGGGATTTGGTGATGGTGTCTGTTTTATCCCCTTGGGAATGGAAAATTCTAGAACTGGAAGAGTAACTTCTTATATTTAGCGTTCTTCCCGATGATCTCAGAAAGAAATCTGTGCAGAGATTCACTGTGGCTTTTACAGGTCCCTTTAAAATAAATACATAGTGTTTTATAAATGACAGCAATTTCAGGTAAAGCCTTATTGAGGTTCCCCCAAATATCTTTATTTCTGACAACCACAATAACAAAAAAGAATTTTAGTAAGTTAATTAGCCTGCTTGGGTTGGTCCAGGTAGTTCTGCTGCTGGATAATAAGGGAGCTTGTCCCTCTAAAGTGACCATATTTCCTTGGTGCAATTTTTGGCAAAATATGTGACTTTGAGATTATCAGTAGGGAGTGGCTGGCAATTTGGCTTTAAATTTCCTAAACTTTCTTGAATGCTTAATTGTTTGCTAAGATGTCAGCTGCAAGATTAGTGGAGCTGGAAAAAAAAAAGGCTTGCATTCACATTGGCCCTATGTCTATTTTCAGTGTGAAGGGAACTGGCTGGAGAGTGTTGCAAACACTTGAAGCTATGCGTTCTGCATGACAATGAAGTACTGCTGTATTACACAATACCACGGGGTTGTTGTTGCCTTTTTTTTTTTTTAAAGGGCATCGTATCCAAAACCTTTTGAATGCAAAGTAAGAGCAACAGAGGACAAATACTAGGAGGTGCTAAACACCAGGACGATTACATTAAAATGGACTTCCTCCAGACTAAAACCTCCAACTTCTTGGGAAATAATTGGGAAATAATTAGCTCGGAAACCATACAGGGACTCTTTAAAAAAATATTGGAAGGAGGCTGAGTCACAATTAAAAACAACAGCAACAACTTATCTTTATGTCAAGAACATAGTGTCTGGCAATATATTTACATATCAAGTGTGGCTAGATAGGGTGATATTTAAGAATGTGTCATTTGACTTGGTCTTCCACCTATCCGCGAGAAAGAAAAATGTCACAAAGTACATTCACAGTTGGAATTCCTTTTCTGGTTCTGCTAATTATTGTAAATACAGACCCTTTAGTTTTGTTGTACTACAGAGACTCCTCAAAATGATGCTATTATCTGCTTTCTCAATAATTCTCTTTTTCCACGACCAGTAAATGTCACTTTTAAGGGACAAAGAAATGAAATTTAGCAAAATCACCTGGCCTTTTAGGGACAAATAATACTTACATCTATGATGTAATTTTAATTTTCTGATCATATTTAATGCTAGCTAAATGAACAGATCTAGGACTTCAACTCAGGTTTTGGATTCCAGTTCTTTACCCACAATTCCAAATCAAGCCCAAACATATGTCTGCTATCTGACATATGGTGGAGAAGGGACATAGAGCTATTCAAATTTATATAGAGCAGATTTCAATATTCATGGAGTTAGGACGACAGTTTCCCACGGTATCTTTTCTGTTTAGATTCTATGATCCCTTCAATTTGAAATCCTTTCGTCTGGTCTTCCAGAACACTTTTGGCCTATGAGACATTTGGTGATTACTATGTTTTGCTGTACTAGCTACTTTATTTTGGTAGCTATTGTTAGGGTGGGGTCTCTCTTTTTCATCACCTAGCACAGAGCCTGACACGTAGTAGGCTCTCATAAATGTTTGTAGGGTAAAGGAAAAGGGTAGAAAGGATATGTGTACACATTTGGTCTCCTTGGTTAAGCTGACAATTCCCGGAGGGCAGAGAAGTCATGCTAGGCTTTTGTTGGCCTCCTGCTGCTGTCACTATCCACCTATGACAGGTTCTGTGGGATAGTGACAGGGAACGTTGGGTGGAGATGGTGAGTATTACGGAGAGGGGGGGCAGAGGGAAGGGAGAAAAGCGGGGGGGGGAAGAAAGACAAGAGGGAGGGAGAGAAACAAAAAGAAAAGATAATTTAGAGCAGAGAACCAAACTCACTTCCACCTGCCCCCTGGAATTATGCTAAATCGCTCCCTTGTTTTGGCCAAAAGGAAGACAGAAGGAAGAACAGAGAAATTCAGAAAGCAAAAGTAGAAATTGTGGCTGCAATAGTGAGCAGCATTTCAAATTTACCAAATCATTTGCTAACACAATACACACAAAATTTTTCTAAAGAGTTGCTAGTTAGTGAATTTAGACCATTATTTTGTCTTGTAAGGTTATTAGGAAATTGGAGTTTAGTGGAAATGTGGAGAATTTTTTAAAAAGTAAACCCTAAAACTTGGGAAATTATAATTATTTTTTCTAATGAATACACTTAACAAGCTACAGACTCTCAAATGTGATACATTTGGCAAAGAATAGGCCCTGTCATGAAACCTGAAAGAGGTCTGTGCCATTATTAATCTGCTACCCAGGCAACACTTTTGGGGCCTTAATGAATAGCCTCTAATTGGCTGAGATTGGCCCACATACCCAGAAGCTGTTCACCAAATACATTTTTCCCCCAAGATTTCCACATCTTTCCTACACGTGCAATATAGGGAAATTATCCTGCTTATATTGTAGTAGATACTCACCAAATACCATTATCACTTATATGAAATGTTTACTTCATTAAGATTTCTGAAAATGTACTCTGGATTTATAAATATTAAACCCAAATATAAGTGAAAATAATAATTCCTGGATTAAAAATAACTGTTCAATAATAATAAAAAAAAACCCTCTGTATTTGTATTCAAAATACAGATCGCTGATTCTTGGAGCCCAGATAACACTATCTGGGGCTATTCTGGGAAAAAAAAAATATATATATATATATATACATACACACAGACATACACACACACACACACACACACACACACACACACACACACACACTACTTTTGATTTTATTGTTAGAAAACCAAGATGTGAGAAAATCCTATTTTTATGTGTTTAATAATTGACCAAAGGGTTATGGAGGGGACCCTTTGATCCATCTACCAGTGATATTAGAAACACCCCAAGGACAAGGACTGTGGTTTCCCCAGTTCCCTGTCTCAGGATATAGGTTACACTGTCCGTGAACTTCTAAGGACTGCCCCCAGGGTGAGCTGGGTACAGAAGCAGGGAAGGGCCACAGAGGAACAGAGGGTTTGGGAGAATGCCTTGACTTCCAGCCTCACCCCCATTCTGTAGGAATCCACTGAGGAAGCTCTCATCAGATCAGCAATTCCTCCTCCCCTCTCTTAAATATTTTGAAGGATCTCTTGAATAACTACAATTATTTTCTTACATGTTCATTTACTGCCTCTCACATGAATTTATATAAAATGTTTGAAGATTTTAAGAAATAATATGATAGGAAGTTAAGCATAGTCTTGATAACATCTACAAGAATTTAAGTAGAGACCTCTGGTAAAAGAAATATGACCCCCCATTATAACCTCCTTTCCATTGCCCTCCAAGAGAAATCAAATTCACCAACTCGGCTATAGTGACTTTTCCATGACCACAGCCTTCTCTGTGTGGGAAAGCTTTCTCTACCTCAGAGTCGAGGTTTTATTGTCAGTTCAGAACCCCAAACCTGGGTTAGCCTGTTGGAGGACATCACTGAATCTGAGACACAGGGTGCTGCTTCAGAAAGAGAGAGAGAGAGGAGAAGGAGATGGGCAGAAACAAAGACCTTTTTTGAGGAAGTAGGATATGAGGTGCAGAAAGAAAAATCAAAGGGATAAAGGGAAGGAAGCCAGGAGAGGGGGAGCACCAGGTGAGTGATGTTAGGAGGGAAAAGTACCAGAATAAAGGATGGGTCAGTGGCAATCTGACATTGTAAAGGATTTTGCATACAGATGAGTTGCATATGATCATCCTGGCCAGAAAATAGAGAAGTCCAAAGGGGTTTTCTGGAATAGGGCAAGATGACATTAATATATGAATAAAGTAAAAATTGGATAAATGAGGAATCCCTTCAATGTGAGGATGATTAATTATCCAGTAAACTCGAGTTCATGTGATGCAGTGCCTGTCTGGAAGGAGTTTTAATGCTCCTGAAGAAGCCAGGAGCTGGATTCTTAGTCTTGGAGTCCCATGATTACAAAGTCCCAGAATTCTAGTGGGGCATAATTTTGTAACTACAGAATGCCCCACACCATTGCCAAAGAACTTAGAAACTCTACCTTCATCTCTGCAAAATCATAAGCGTTTGTGGTGCATCTAGGAAGGAAATGACATGACTAAACATCTGTGTTTATGTGTGTGCGTGCGGGTTGAGAGTGGCAGGGGATGACCAGTGCGGCAGAGATCCTGGTGTTGGAGGAGGGAGAAGCATCACAGAGTCATTTGTAGGAATCAGAAGTCCACCAAGAAAGAAGACTCTTGTAGGAAAACTTGGTGACATCACTTCACTTCATGACAGGACGGGTAAGGGTGCTCAGAAACTATGCACCTGGCAGGCTACTACAGGCTTGTCTGTTCTTTTTCTTGCTCCTTAAAATGTCACATCACTTATGCTATTTTTCAATTCTTTGTCAGTGGACAGATAATTGGCAGAGAAAACCAAGAACAGAAATTTTCTCAGAACATTCTGGTTATGATTTACAAGCTCTGATTTCTACCTGTCATGGGGAAAAGTACCTGAGAGCAGGAGCTGGGAAAGACTTAGCTACATCAGAATATGCCTTTCTTTGTATTAAAAGCTGCAGCATTCAATCATCCCCAAGAATGTTCACGACCAAAATGGGCATAACATTTAAGGTTGTTCCCATCTCAATATGCTATTTGGAATGTTACCTATAGAGCAATCAAAATTCACAAATTCTAAATCTGTGAAACTCTCCTGTTTGGGGATTTCATTACAGACCCATGACATATGATGTATTTATTACAATTGTTATTGTTATTTTATAATTTAAAGTAACACATGTTGGTTGTAACATATATAACAGTACAAAGGTATGTAAGTAAACAGTTATCAGTCTCTGCCCCCATTGCCATTTCAACGAGACCAAACTTATAAATGCTTGATGCGCGTCTTTCCAGACGTTTCTTCATGCTCGTACCTGCAGGTATTAACACATTTATGTATGTGTGTATACAATGATTCCATATTGCACAAATTTCTCTGAAGTCACTTTAACCTAATAATAGCATATCATGCACTCTCCCCTTGGTTAGGTACACACTGAAATCACTCTTTTCACAACAGCTGAGTAACAATATTCCATCCCATGGAATCTATCTAATCATTCTTCAGTTGATTGGCATTTTTTTCCTGAGTGTTGTGGGAAATCTCTTGAAAAAGTTTATACTGTTTGTTACTTCATATCAGATGCCTTTAAGTCACCTGGAAGTGGAGTTGATGTGAACCATAGCTGAAGATCAGGCAAGCCCCAATAGTTGCTCCTCCTGATGCACTTGGGGTGGGAAGTTGGTTTTGAAGTTGCTAAGAGATGTGCAAGACCCTATGTAAGGAGAGGTGCAAACCTAAAATATATAGGCTTGCATTATTCAAGTAGGATTTCATGGATTCAGAAAACCAGTGAACAAAAACTAAGAGGTAAGCATAAACTTGTATTTTTATGATGCCTTCTAAGAAAGACCAAGTACTTTGCAGTCATCCTAATTGCCATGAGTTGGAAATGAGGCTACTTGTATATCAAAGAGAGTGGAGGAGTGAAGAATTAGAAACCAAGTCTTCTAATGCTCAAAGTAGAAAAGGTATACACTGGTTGAAGAACACTCAGTATTCTAAATTCTGAATAGAGGCAAAGAATGAACTGAGGGATGGCAATCCACATTCACAAAGGAGTCTGCTTTATAAAAGGGCTTAAGTTTTTGGAGCAATCCATGCACAGTGAGTGGCTCAGAAGCTTCTTGACAGCCACGTTTGTGGCCTCAGGAGGGGCTCTGCACTAACCCAGTGTACATTGCATATAGCCCCACAATCCACCAAGCACATTTGAAAATGAATGAACAGTAACACTGACTCATCCCTGCCTTGGCATATCCAATAGTACCTGTAAATAGAAAGCTCTGGGAGTGCAATAAGATATAATTGATTCAAAAAAAAATTCAGGACAAAGTGAGGTACGTCCTTCTTCTACATTATGGACCTGCTAGGGAAAGAAAGATTTCTCTGAAAAGGAGAGGTTCCAGATGTGGCAAATTACACAGAGTACTAAAATTAATAGTGGACAGTATTCAGTCGAAGAGTCTATGCTGGCCAACTAGAATTTGTCTTGATTTTAGGTTGGGTTGATAATCTTATTTCAGACCAATTTTTCTAATTCTTAATAAATGGGACGGTGGCAACCACTATCCTCTCCCTCTCTGTGTCGTGATGAAGAGATGAGGTAATCAGCCTTGCATTTGGGGATGGGGTTGAGATTAGCTGAGCTGTCTAAAAGAAGCTGAAGATGCCTTGGATGATTCCACATTCTGTAACTCTGCAGAGCTTGCGATGGAGGAAGGAAGAGAAAAAAGGTCAGCGATCTACTCTGGAGGTCTTTGGTGTTGTCCACCCAGGTAGCCCTGCCTCCCTCCCCCAGCTCCCTGGGTGCCTGGAAGAGGGCAGGAATACATGTGGGACAGGAGCAGACAACTGGGGTCACCCCTGCTTGCTCTTGTAGCCTTCATTTTCTTCTCTGCGATTATAAACTTGAACAATTCTGAGTCGACTTCCAGTTTCTCTGATGGTGTTGAACTCAGGGCACTGGATTTCAGAATTCTTCATCCTGTCTCGCAGTCCTTAGTTGACAGAAGCACAGCACGTGTTTCTCCTGCTTTCTCCCTGCCCCCTCCCCCCAGTTCAGTGCAGGCACTTGGTAGGTATTCAGTATATTCTTGAGAATCGGTAGTGGCTTTTTCCTCCTCCTTGTCTGTTGGCCTCTCCTTCTACTGGAAATATTGCTATTTCTATTTGTGACCCATGTGTAACAGAAAGAAACACTTTTGTTAAATCATTCAGGCATTTTGCATTTACTGTTTATCTAGTAAACAGTTCCTCTCCTCCATGAAATGTGCACTCTGGCCATCTATTGTGTCATCAGTGTTCCTGGAGCAGTTCTGAGTCCTTGGGCCTGTCTTCTCCATCCTCTCATCCAGGTCAGGGGTTACTAAGAACTGGCCCATGGATTTGAACTAGTCCATGCTGAAATTTTCTGAAGGGAAATGAGTCAACACACACACACGCACGCATGCACGCACGCACGCACGTACACACACACGTAATTTATTTCTCATAAGGCCAGATTCAACCAGTTTAAAGAGCTGTCCTTTATTTTGAGGGTTTTTTTTTTTTACATTTCTAGTGTTAAAATATATTATTAAAGAAAATGATGGTTATTATAACTGGAATTATTTTTGGTTTTTATGGCATTCCTTGGAAAAATTAAGAGTTGGCAACATTCTGTAAGTCTCCATTTAAAAAATTGTTCTATGAAGTCTTAATGTCTGGAAATCATTCTTTTAATCACATCTTTTACAGTGCAACTTAGTGGCCAACTCCTCTGGCAGGAGCGAACCCTGGGTAACCACTTTCTATTCTGAATCCCTCCTGCACTTGCCACATTTATTATTCAATCATTCAGTCAGAACATAGATCAGGAGCTTACTTGAAGATAGGTTTCAAACTGAATGCCATGGGTATAGTGGTGAAGAGAATATGTGCGATCCCTTTCCTGGTAGAACTTTTTTTTTTTTTTTA
>LNAC01000034.1:6316506-6589006 GCA_002007465.1 Ailurus styani | reverse complement strand
TTCTTGGCCTCCAGGCTGAGAATGCTACCTCAAGTGCCAATTTGCGATTATTGTGATGGTGGTGTTCTAAGATATGGACTAATGCCTTGGGAATTGGACAGAGATCAAACAATTCACTTCTCCCTGGGTAGCAAGCTAATATTGGATGATGATAACTTTTAGCCACTACCAATACATTCTAAGTTACACTGATAACAAGAGGTATAAAACTTGCCAATTCCTCTATTCATGTCTGAAATTTTATATTGATAATACCTCCTGAGAGAGGATAGGACAGATTATCAATTTTGATTTACCACCATAAATGAGTAAAATGTATTAGACATTTAATGCTTTCTAACTTTTTCATTCAATTTAAGAAATGCTAACCAAAAAAGGCAAATATTTGTATACAAAATTGTCTACATTTAACCAGGACTGGAAATACGATGTAAGAGGTATGTATGAAAATGTCTGCTTTTAAGGTTCTATTATCCATGATGGTGATAATAATGATAAAATGGAAATATGTCATACAGTGCTGTAAATATATCTATATGTACATACAGAAAAATTTTGTATATATAATAGACTATATATACTTCAAAAGGTATATAATATATATATAAATTTTGTATATGCAATAGATTTTTAAAATTTTATGTGTATAATGACTTACAGAATGTGAAGATATATAAAAGTTTTACATAGTACTCAGTGTATGTGATTTATTGTGTGATGCTGATGTCGAGATTTTTATTTTATTTATTTAATACTATATCTTTTTAAACACAAATCAAGGTCAAATGTAATATTAAATATCATGAAAACAGTAAAATTGAACAGCAAGCAATAGCTAACCATCACAAAAATCTCAACAGATTTACTATCTTGGTTTCATTTATTAGAAAATCAACTCAGAAAGGTTAATTAATATATGCAAAGTCATACAGCTACAGAGCAGTGGAACAAGATCTGAATTTACAGTCATCTGTCACCAAAATGCTCTCATTCTTTTACACCAGTGGTTCTTTAACATGCCTCAGAATCATGAAAGG
Source organism: Ailurus styani (assembly GCA_002007465.1). Classification (NCBI taxonomy): domain Eukaryota; kingdom Metazoa; phylum Chordata; class Mammalia; order Carnivora; family Ailuridae; genus Ailurus; species Ailurus styani. The sequence continues at coordinate 6,587,969 of LNAC01000034.1, read as the reverse complement.
GCTTGTTAAAACACATATTGCAGGGCCCCACTTGATGCTGCTGATTCAGAAACAGGACTTTGAGAACTGCTAGTCTCTACAAAGGTGCCTCTCAGATGTAGAAAAGAGGAAGCTGGCTCACCTCTTGACTAGCTCAGAATAAAGTGCTTTGCCATTAAAAACATAATTCCCAGAGCCACATTGGCTTAAATTCTGGTTCCACTACTCACACAATGTATATTCCTCTTTTACCCTAATACCCTCCTCTGTAAAATGGAGATAAGAATAGTTCTAACTTCACAGTGAGACTTACAAAGGCCAATATGCATAAGATACTTAGAACTAGGCCTGGTATGTAGTATACACTTAACAAGTGATAACTGTTATTATCACAACTTGCCAATCTGTTTAAGATTCCTGAGTATTAAAACTTTCTTTAGAAGACATATTGATTTATATAGTTGTCATTTTCTGACAAAGAAATACACAGAAAAGAAAGAGATACACAAATAAATTGACAGACAAAAATTTCTGAAAGTAAATTAAGAAAAAAAGTCTATTGTATGATCTTTTGTGTATCTGGCTGAAATTTTCAAGCCATGTTTTGTAAAGACACAGACCATATTTCAAATAGGTGATTCTTATATTGATCTTTTATAAATCCTGATAGCATAACATAACAGTAAATCATAAATCAGTGAAGGGATTTCTGAAGTGAGTTGGGATAATAGGTCCTGGGCACTTTGCTTTAAGATGATTTAGCTTCCATATAGTACAAACTCAAAAAGTTTAGATGAATAGAGAGTGAGCATATCTATTAGACTCTGAAATATTAGCTGCTATCTGTCATATAGACTTGTCAAAAAGTGCTGGATCATAGTTGATTCACCATTGAGTATTCTAACAATGAAAATGTTGGTTGAAATGTGAGTAATATGAGAAATCAAGGGTTCAAATATACCACTCTGTTTAGCAAATTTTAGAACCAAAGTCTTTTTTTCACAGAAAAATGGTCAATACATTTCACATTTGTGGGTATTATGGACCATTTAATATACAAGTTAGATAAATAGAAATAAAGAGAACATGACAGACATGAACAAGAGAAGGAGGGAGAGGAGAGAGAGAGAGAGAGATTAATTTTCCCTACAGAAAGGTATTATGAAACTTTTCAATGAGAGGAAAGCCCAGACATAATGATGAAGAGTATCAGCAAGAGACAGTACAAGTTAGTTTAGATTGATAGATACACAGATAAATTTAGAATGTTTCCCATTGTTAATATTATAGCACAAACAAAACTTTTTTTTAAGGTAGTCTGTAGTGATGAAGGTAGGTTTTTTTTACTAGAAATATTATTTTTACTTTGATAAGCCTTCAGAAGGGCCTCCCCATCCAGTGACAGATCTAATTCTCATAGTTCAACCATCTACAAGAGCAAACCTACTTTCACTACATTTTTGAAAGGCTCTAATCTCTAAGGAGCATCCTTCCGATGTCATTTCTATAACAATTCAGAATCTTAATGCATTTTATAATTCAAAAGAAATTAAAATTAGTATTAATCTAACAAACCTTTCAGAATTTATAACACAACTTCAAATTCCACAGATATGTGTAAATCCATGAAACTTAACATAGCTTCTATTTTTATAGAATATAAAGTCCAGAAGCATTGTTCTGCCCTTAGCTTAGACTACCACTAACCCATTTTCAGGAAGGGAGTGAATTATAATTTACTTTTTCAGTCCTGTGAGAAAAACTTGGGTTACTTTACATTATAATGCTTTAATGTTTGTGATGTCTTTTACAGACATCATATTCACCAGTATTTACAGTATCTGAAACACTGAAATGTCCCAGGAGTAGGAATGGAAGTTCTGAGGGCTTTTATACACTTCCTGTTGCTAAGGTAACCACATCCTTGATATCCATGTGTTTGACATGTCACTCTCATTTTGTGTCTGGCTCTCAGAGAGCCAGCACTGGTTCATGGCATTAAAAAAAAAAAAGGAGAAAGAAAGAAAGAGAAAGAAAGAAAGAAAAAAAAATAAAAACAAGACAAAAGACATTGGAAACCATTCCTTCTTAAAGGTTTCTTTCTCTCTCTCTTTTTTTTGAATAATAAACTTTCTCAAGTTAATGCTGAAATCCTTAAATTCCTAAACTGAATTCATGTAGAGATTTAATGAATAATTAAGAATTAATAGGAGTCTTCTATAGATAAGATTATTAAACATTATCAGAAAATACAAAAAAAACCCCAAGTTTATGCATAATCAACTGTAGAATAACACTCATGCATGTACCAAAAGAAAAGGAATACTGAGAGTATGTGAACTGTTCAATAAACTCAATGAACTGTTATAAAAGGTTTTTTTTAATTTTAAACATACTCACCATAAATGCTTAAATATCAAAGTCAGTTCAACCAGAAAAAGTTTGATCAACATAAAACATGTTTAAAAGAAAGGCAATTTATTTTTCTGTATTACATATGAACTGATCTATTATTACTTTATCACTATTTAAAGCAAAAATGTTTTCACATCCTAGTTTCTTTAGAAATAAAATATATTTAAGTTTAAATCAATACAACAGCATATTTCAGTAATTTTTAAATTATTATTTATAAATACTATGAAAAATCTAGAGATATTTTCATAAGCCTCCAAGTAAAGTCAAACAAATGAACATCGTGTACCTCTTTTTTATATAAATCTGATGGCATAACATACAATGCAAGAGATAATTAAGAAAATTGATTAGGTAACACCATTGTTTTTTCTTGAATGTTAGTCTAAGCCTGCCTATTATCATTCCTGATTTTAGTTTTCATGTTTCAGTAATAATATAAAATTCAAAGGTTTATATCTGTCCCTTTGTATATGTCAGAAATATGGCAACTTCTTCTAATTTAGCATAATCTTCATTACCCAGCATAAATAGTGGCCTAGTTTCCTTCCTTCTTTTTTTTAAGTCCCTGTCTCTCCAACAACTCATCAGCACCTGATAATTCCTCCTAGTCACTGCTTACACAGATTGAGCCAAAGCTTAAATTGCTAAATATGAATACAGAAAGGGCTTCAGTGTCACCCAGCAATGTTAATATATGGACAAATGGTCAAAAAGTGAATTGCATTACAGAGGACACTTTCAATACAATATAAATACTGTATCATCATTTTAGCATCTTGGCCAGCTACTGCTGAGTTTAAACACTACATTTTTTTCTTAAAAAAAAAAGGTTATTGAAAAACTCATGATAGCAAAGTTCTGATAACAGGTTTAACATTAGAACAGGGTTATTTAGAGAAAAAAAAAGACCTAATTCTAATCAAGTGGTTCTGGGCATAATAAACAACACAGGCAAGAGCATCAAACTGAGTAGAAAATACTGATATAATTTGGTTTTCATTATGCACAGACATCATCTGTTTTTGTAGTCAGAGAGAGTTAGCAGCTACTGTTTGGGGACATGGAAAATGAGGTTGATGAGTGGATGAGTTCTGATGAAAAGTAAAGAAATATGAGACCAGTATTCATCACAGTTCAGATTGTTATTAACTGGGTAAATCAGTATAAGATTTCTTTAAACAAAAATAATATATTTTCTTTACAAACTTAAAAAATTATATACTGGTATAGATAAGTGGTAGAGAAAAAAAACACACACACAAGAAATTAGAGGTCCACTAGTTGCTTTTGTTAGTTTATGCTTCTCACCAGGTGGTCCAATTTCATATTAGGTAAATAAAAGCTTCAGTAAAAATCAACAAGGAGGACACTTCTGTCCTTTGCTGAAAGTGAAACAAAGGGACTGGATTTACCCTCCTGATTGGAACAACCAAAACAACTGAACAAAATATAAAGGTTTTGGAGATACTGGCCATCAGGCAATGAAGGACAGAAAACCAATAAGGTTGGTACTATAATTACCTCAGTTTAAAGCCTTGAGAGGGTTCGTAAGCAGCAGGATAATAAGGAAGAGCCCAGATGGAACCCGGCGCAATCCCTGATGTGAATCTGAATTCAGATTCTGGAGAGAGTAAGAGTGAATTTTCAGAAAATGGTACCAAAGATGTGAGAAATGTGCACAGAGAAAATACCAGATCTGTAGAGGGTCCTCCTGGAGGATATAGCTGAATATTGGTGATAACATAAGTGTGAAGAAAATACCCATGGTGGGAAAAGAATCATCTTAAATGATTAGAATGAGCAGTACTTGTGTCCACTTAAAACCAAGAATGTGAGGGCGCCTGGGTGGCTCAGTGGGTTAAAGCATCTGCCTTCGGCTCAGGTCATGATCTCAGTATCCTGGGATGGAGCCCCGCATTGGGCTCTCTGCTCATCAGGGAGCCTGCTTCCTCCTTTCTCTCTGCCTGCCTCTCTGCCTACTTGTAATCTCACTCTCTCTGTCAAATAAATAAATTAAAAAACAAAACAAAACAAGAATGTGACTGTTCCCACTAGGCAGAATGAAAAAACTTCATAATATATGGGCCATTTGGATAGAGTACATATGAGAGGTTTTTCTAAGATAATCTAGGTGTAGATTAATTGCTGCTCAGTTCCCACTGAACAAAACTAACTTAAAAGAAGGGCCCCAAAGAATCAAACTGTTTTTATTACTTAGCTAAATTCCATAACAAAGCACAGAAATATTTCTAGAAATGCAAAAATACTCAGCATCCAACAAGGTTAATTTCATGATTTGTAATCAGGAAAATATAACACATAATGATGAAAAAAATCAACCAGTTGAAATTGATGCAAAGTTATTGTTAAAAATAGCAGATAAAGTAATTTAAATAATCCTTATAATTTTCTTCCATCTATTTAAAAATTAAGTAGAGAATTAGAGGATATATAAAAGACCCAAATCAAACTTCTAGATATGAAACTACAGTGTCTGAAATAAAAAATACGCTGGATGAGAGTACTTACAGACTATATATTGCAAAAGAAAAGAGAAGAAAATATAAGTGACCTTGAAAATATGGCAAGAGGAACTATTCAAAATGAAACACACAGAAAAATAATTTTAAAATACACACAGCTCATATTTTTGAGTGTCAAAGCTCAATGGTTATTAGTATATTTACAGAGATGTATACTAAAAAAACATTGAATGGTATACCTCACTGAATTCTTTGACATATGAATCATATTTCAATAGAAAAATTTTTAAAAAATATGAACTGTGGGAACTTCAAGGGACCTAATATATATGTATGGAGCCCTCAAAAGAAAGGAGAGAAAAAAAGAAAAATTTGTAGAAATTAGTAATTACTAAAAATCTTTCAAATTTTATGAAAAGTATAAACCCAGAGCTCCAATAAGTCCCACAAATTGAAAATACAAGAAAAAAATTAAATTAGAAACATTATAATCAAACTGTTCAAAATGAGAGATAAGAGAAAACCTCAGAAGCAGCCAAAATTAAAAAGACATGTTAAATAGAAATGCAGGGGTGGGGGTCGGGGAGAAGAATGACAGCAGATTTCTCATGAAAAACAATGTAAGCAAGAAGGCAGTGGAGCAGCATTTCTGAAGTATTAAAGAAAATATTTGTCTTAGAATCAAGTAGAATTAGGTCTTCAATTTTATTCTTCTCTTTCAAATTGTGGTTACATATGAATTTTAGAATTAGATTATTAATTTCTAAAACAAAACAGAGAAAGAATATTCAAATTACTAAAATCAAAAATTAAAGAGGAGCACCTGGCTGGCTCAGTCAGTAGAGCATGTGACTTGATCTGGGGGTCATGAGTTTAAAACCTACATTGGGTATAGATCTTACTAGGAAGGAAGGAAGGAAGGAAGGAAGGAAGGAAGGAAGGAAGGAAGGAAGGAAGGAAAGATGGAAGGAAGGAGAAAGAGAGAAAAAGAGAGAGAAAGGAAAGAAAGAGAGAGAGAGAGAGAGAAAACAGAGGGAAGGAGGAAAGGGAAGGAAGAAATTGAAGAGAACATCACCACCAATCTTATGAAGTACAAAAGATTATAAGAGAATACTATGAACAACTATATACCACAAATTAATAAGTGGCCTATTGATATTATAAATGTCCAAATGACATTTATAAATGGCCAAATGGCCAAATGACAAATAAAAAATGACCAACTGACACTAGGCAAATGAAAAGGAAACCATTTTGAAACTGGCAGAAAAGACTGAAACAATAAACCCAACCCCATTTGGGGCATGGCAACTCACAACTGGGAGGGAATCCAAACCTGGAGTGTCTCCCTGGAGACTGAAGAGTTCATACCCCAAACTTTAAGACCAGCACCTGAGAGATGAACACCCAGAACATCTGGCTTTAAAACCAATGAAGCTTGCAGCCACAAGTGGCTGTGGTCAAGTGAGGGACATCTTAAAGTCCCCGTATGCAGACTCACCCATGGGACACATGTGACATGCTCTCTCTGCCATACTCCAGAGAACCTGTATCTCCCAGAGGGAGATTTTACACATACCTAATGACCCAATTTTTGTGGCTACATGCCTTAATCACCTGGCTCAGGAGGCCAGAGGAGTTGCATTCTTGGGTCCCACTGGACCATCATAATCAGAGAGATATTTCTTGGCAGACTACCACTCCCAAGGCACTGCACAGTTAGGAGACAGAAATATACTCCAGTCTTTCTGAGAAAGGAGTCTATTTGCTTGTCAGGAGCTTTGGCCTGGGAAAGGCTTTAATCTGGTACATTTATAGGGACCAAGGAGGAGCTCTCAGGGAACAGAGGCTGATGAAGGCAATATTTTTACTCTCCCTCTGTCTGACTCCAGATACCTGCTATCTTATAGGGAAAAAAAAGCTTATACCCTTATCTGGTACCTTAATTTTGGCCACTGCTGCCACATTAACTTCTACATCACTTCACTCTGGTAGCAACAGCACATCTGATCACAAGTTCTATAGGACTATAATCAATGGAGAAAGAGTTCTGAAATAGTTACCACCCTCAGGGCACAGCAAGAGGCAACATTCCCAGGAGCTCAATCTTCACGTAAAGAGGCCTATTAGCTTATTATCATAACTGTAGCCTGAGGGGAAGGCCTCTAATTAAACACAGATCTAAGGGTTAGCTGTAAACCTTTCCTGACACTTCACAGAATGGACACTATATTTGGGCTCTCCTTCTGCTGTGTTCCAGAGCACCAGCATTCTCTTGGAGGGGAACTCTTATACATGTCTGACACCCCAGTTTTTATATAGTGTCCTTATTTTTGTGGCTGCTGCCAAGGGGATACTCCTTGATTATCAGACTATAGTGGCAATAGGGCTTGTGTTCCTGAGTCCTACAGTACTAAAACAATTAGAGAGATAAGTCTTGGCAGGCTACCACCCCCAAGGCACAGCACAGACAGCAGTGTGAAACACACCCCTAACCTCTCCATCAGAGATGTTTACTGAGCTTCAGATTTAGGGGAAGTCTCCAGGCTTGGAACACATCTAGAGGCTACTGATGTGCTCTCAGGAAATGTAGGCTGGAGAACAGCATCTTTTCACTATCTCTCTGCCTGCCTATAGCTTACTGGTTATCTCCCAGAAAGCAAGTTATACTCTCACCTGGAGCCCCAACTTATGTGACTTCTTCCTAGTGGACAACTCCAGATTGCCTGTCCTGGTCTTACAGAACTCTATATGTTTGCGATCTTTAAAAGCTACTGTTTGAGAGTGTAAACTCTAACCAGCCTGAATCTAAATGCTGACCAAGATCTTCTCTTTGGGCCCCTGACTAGTGTTAGCATACTTTCAATTATTGGGGAATACAAAAATAAAATAGTCACCTTGGACAATCACAAAAGTTAGGGAGACACACAACAGCTAGAGCAGGCTCAACCAATAAGTTTCATCTTCTTAACAAGGCCAAAGCATTAAGACTAGGAGAAGTGGCTGTTTCTCTAATGCACAGAAATCAACAGAAAGAGTCAAGCAAAATGGAGGAACAGAGTATGTTCCACACAACAAAGAAAATCTCAAAAAAAAAAAAAAACCCACACAACAACAAAACAGAACACCCTAATGAAATGGAGATAAGTAATTTACTCAAAAGAGTTCAAAGTATGATCATAAAATTGTTCACTAAAGCTGGGAGAAGAATGTATGAACAAAATGAGCACTTTAACAGAGAAACAAGAAATATAAGAAAGTTCTGAACAGAAGTCACAGAACTCAAGAATACAATAACTGAATTTTAAAAAGAGAGAGAGACTAGAGGTATTAGAGGTATTCAACAGTAGACTAGATAAAGCAGAAGAAAGGATCAGTGAATATGAGGACAGGGCAGAGGCATTCGCCCATTCAGAACAGAAAAGAAAGGAAAAAAAAAGAATTTTTAAAGAGTGAAGACAGTTTGAGTTTATGGGATATCAAATGGATGAATATTCACACTATAGGCCTCTTAGAAGAAAAAAGAGAGAGAGAGAGAGAGAGAGAGAGAGAGGGAGGGAGGGAGAGAAAGGAACAAATAGTCACTGAAAACTTCCCTAACCTGGGGAAAGAAAGAGATATCCAGATCCAGGAAATCCAGAGAGTTCCAAATGAGATGAACCCAAAGCAATCCACACAAAGACACATTATAATTAAAATGTCAAAAGCTAAAGACAGGAAATAAAGCCAGCAGGAGAAAAGCAACTGGTTACATATAAGGGAAACTTATATGACTATAAAAGCAGATATTTCAGCAGAAACTTTGGAGGCAAGAGGCAAGTGGCATGATAGATTCAAAGTGAAAAGAAAAAAAAAATTCCAGCAGAGAATATTCTAACTAGCAGTTAAGATTCAGAATTAAAGGGAAGATAAAGACTTTTAAAACAAGAAAAGCTAAATGAATGCATCACCATTAAACAGGTTTACAAGAGGGCGCCTTGGTGGCTCAGTGGATTAAAGCCTCTGCTTTCAGCTCAGGTCATGATCTCAGGGTCCTGGAATTGAGGCCTGCATCGGGCTCTCTGCTCAGCAGGAGCCTGCTTCCTTCTCTCTCTGCCTGCCTCTCTGCCTACTTGTGATCTCTCTCTCTCTGTCAAATCAATAAATAAAATCTTAAAAAAAAAAACAGGTTTACAAGAAATGTTAAAGGAACTACTCTAAGCTAAAAACAAAGGGCACTAATTAGTAACAAAAACATGTAAAAAGTATAAATCTCACTCATAAAAGCAAATATATAGTAAAGGTAGTATATTAATCAACACATTAGGATGAAGATTAAAAGATAAAAGTAATGACAATATTCAATAAGTTAAGGGATATATATGATAAAAAGATGTTAAAACATGATATCAAAAACAAAATGTGGGAGGGGGAGTAAAAACATAGAGTTTTAAAATGCAATTAAACTTAAGTTGCCACCAGCTTAAAATAGATTGCTATAAATATAGGTTGTAATATGAAATTTTCTTGGTAATCACCAAGCAAAAACATGTAATAGCAGATGCAGGGAAGATAATAAAAAAGGAATCTAAACATAGCACTAAAGACAGTCATCAAACCACAAAGGAAGAGATCAAGAGAAAGAGACAGAAACAGAGGTATACAAAATAAGCAGAAAACAACAAAATGAGAATAAGTACATACCTATCAATAATTACTTTACATGTAAATGGGCTAAATTTTCCAATCAAAAGACAGTAATTAAAATTTTAAAAAAGTAAAAAAAAACAAAAAAAAAAGAATCCATCTATATTTTACTTATAAGAGATTCACTTTAGAACTAAGGACATACACAGACTGAGAGTGAATGGGTAGACAAAACTATTCCATGAAAATAAAAACCAAAAGAAAGCTGGGGTGGATATACTTATATCTCACGAAATAGACTTAAAAAAAAAGACTGTAATAAGAAATAAAGGGCATTACGTATTGATTAACGGATCATCAATTAGAAAATATAACATTTGTAAATATTTATGCTCCCAACATGGTAGCACCTGAATATAATGCCAATATTAGAAAAATAGATAGCAATATCATAATGGTAGGTAATGGTTTAGTAATACCTAACTTATATCAGTAAATAGATTATCCATACATAAAATCAATAAGCAAACACTGGCTTCAAATGACATATTAGACCTGATGGACTTAATAGATATACACAGAACATTCCATCCAAAAGCAACAGACTACACATTCTTCTCAAGTACTCATGAAATATTCTCAGGACAGATCATACATTAAGCCACAAAATAAATTTTATTAATTTTTTCATTTCAAGTTTTTATTTAAATTCTAGTTAGTTAACATATAGTGTAATATTGGTTTTAGGAGTAAAATTTAGGGACTCATCACTTATACATAATACACAGAGCTCATCACAAAGGTCAACTTAAAATTGAATTGATATGAAGCACTTTTTCCAACCACAATGGTCTGAAACTAGAAATCAATTATAACACAAAACTAGATAATTCAGAAATATGTGAAGACAAACAAGATTTTACTAAACAACTAGTGGGTCAAAAAAGAAATCAAAAGCAAAAATAAAAATACCTTGAGACAAACAGAAAGGAAATACAACATACTAAAATTTCTGGTATGCAGCAAAAGCAATTCTAAGGGGGAAGGTCACAGTAATAATGCTACCTCAAGAGAAAAAGAAAAATTTCAGATAACAACTTTAAACTTTAAAGGAAGTAGAAAAAGAAGAAAAATAAGGTGCAAAATTATTGGAAGGAAGGAAATAACAAACACTGAATCATAAATAAATAGAGACTGAAAAGATTAATAAAACCAGGAATTGCCTCTTTGAAAAGATAAACAAAATTGACAAATCTTTAGACTCACCAAGAAAAAAAGAGGGAGGGCTCAAATAAATAAAATCAGAAATGAAAGAGGAGACATCACAACTGATACCATAGATAAACAAAGAATTATACAAAACAACTATGAACAAGTTTTTGCCAATAAGGAGGAGAGAGACCATCAAGCAGACTCCATGCTCAGCACTTGACATGGGGCTTGACCTCATGACTCAGAGATCACGATCTAAGCTGAAACTAAGAGTCAGATGCTTAACTGATTGTTTCACCCAGGTGCCCCTAGCCAAAGCAATCTTGAAAGAACAAAGCTGGAGGCAACAGATTCTCTGACTTCAAATTATCTTACTTAACTTATTGATTAAATCAGGTGGTATTGACCTAAAAGCAAACACAATAGTAAATGAAACGGAACAGAGAGCCTAGAAATAAACCCATGCATATATGGTCGATTAAATTATAACATAAAAGCCAAGAACATACGGTGCGGAAAAGTCAGTATCTTCAATAAATGGTGCTGAGAAGTGTGGACAGCTACATGCAAAGGAGTGAAACTGGACTACTCTCTTGTGTCATATAAAAGGCAACAAAAGCTGGGCGCCTGGGTGCCTCAGTGGGTTAAAGCCCCTGCCTGCAGCTCAGGTCATGATCTCAGGGTCCTGGGATCTAAGCCCGCATCGGGCTCTCTGCTCAGCAGGGAGCCTGCTTTCTCTGCCTGCCTCTCTGCCTACTTGTGATCTCTCTCTCTCTCTGTGTCAAATAAATAAATAAAAAAATCTTAAAAAAAAAAGGCAACAAAAGCAAAAATAAACATATAGGATTACATCACACTGCAAAGCTCTGCACAGCAAAGGAAACCAACCACAAAATGAAAAGACAACCTTACTGATTGGGAAAATAATTTCCAAATCCTATAACTAATAACAGGCTAATATCTAAAATATACTTTAGATATTAAAAGATATAATTTTATTATATATATCTAAAATATATTTTAGGTATTAAAATATATAGATATTTTAGATATAAAAGAACTCACAACTTAATAGCAAAACAAAAACAAAAACAAACAACTGATTAAAAAATGGTCAGAGGACATTAGGAGAAGGGAAAAATGAAGGGGGAGAAATTGGAGTGGAAGATGAACCATGAAAGACTATGGACTCCAGGAAATAAATGTAAAGTTTTAGAAGAGATGGAGGTGGGGGGATGGGTGGGTCTGGTGATGGGTATTAAGGAGGGCTTGGATTGCATAGAGCACTGGGTGTTATACCCAAACGATGAATCATGGAACACTACATAAAAAACTAATGATGTGCTGTATGGTGACTAACATAACACAACCAAAAAATAAAAAAGAAAAATAAATAAATAAAAGTTCCACAATTTAAAGAAAAAATGGGCAGGGGATCTCAATAGACATTTTTTCCAAGGAAGGCGTACAGATGGCCAACAGACACATGAAAAGATGTTCAATATCACTAATATCAGAAAGTACAAATCAAAACCACAATGAGATATCACTTTATACCACTCATTTGGTTAGTATAAAAAAGACACGAAATAACAAGAGTTGCAAGGATGTAGAGAAAAGGAAACCCTAGTACACTGCTGGGAGGAATAGAAGGTGGTAAAACCACTATGGAAAACAATATGAATATTTCTCAAAAACATTAAAATAGAACTACCATGCAATCTGGTAATTCACTTTCTGGGCACTTATCCAAAGAAAACAAAAATACTGACTTGAAAAGATATTGCACCCTCATGTTTACTGCAGCATTGTTTATAATAACCAAGATATGAAAACATCATAACTGTCCATTGACAAATGTATCAATAAGAAAATGCAACACACACACACACACACACACACACACACACAGAGGAATATTACTCAACCATAAAAAAGAATGAAATCTTGCCACCTGTAACAACATAGATGGACCTTAACAGCTGTATATTAAATGAAACAACTCAAACAGAAAAGAAAAATCTCACCTACATGTGGAATCTAAAAAACCAAAACCAAAATTAAAAAGTCAAGTTCATAGATACAGACAACAGATTGGGGGTTGCCAGAAGCAGGGACTGGAGTGTGGGCAAAATGGGTAAAGGGAATCAAAAGTTACAAATTTCTAGTTACAGAATAAATAAATCATGAGTATGTAGAAGAGCATGGAAAGTGTAGTTAATAAATTCTATTGCACATTTGAAAGTTGTTAAACCAGTAAATCTTACCAGTTTTAATCATAAGAAAAAACAATTTCTGTAACTATGTATGGTGATAGATGTTATATATACTATAGCAAATATTATGTGTACACTTGAAGCTAACATAATGTACGTCAGTCATACATCATTCAAAAATTTTTAAATTAAAACCACATGAAGAGGGGCACCTGGATGGCTCAGTCACTTAAGTGGTCAACTCTTGATTTTGGCTCAGGTCATGATCTCAGGGTTGTGAAATTTAGTCCCGCATCAGGGTCCTCACTGAACACAGGGCTGGCTTAAGATTTTCCCTCTCCCCCTCCCTCTGCCCCTACCCTGCCACCCACACACACTCTTTCTCTCTGAAAAAACAAAAAATAAAACAAACAGAAAAACCTGAAGAAAAACACAAACCTAAGTGGCCTTACTGGTGAATTCTACCAAACATTCAAAGAAAACTTAATACCAAATATTCACAGACTCTTCCAAAAAATTGAAGAGGAAGACATAATTCTAACACATTCTCTGAGGCCACTATTACCATGATAACAAAGCCAAAGATTCACAAGAAAAAAAAGTACTACCAAATGTTATTAATTTTGGATTTATATACAAAAAATCCTTAACAAAATACTACCAAACCAAACTCAGCAACATACAAAAGATTTATGAACTACAAACAAGTTATACTCCAAGAATAAAAGGGTGACTTAACATTCAAAAATCAATTAATGTAATGCACTATATTTTTAGAAAAAAATACAATCACCTTAATAGACACAAAAAAGCATTTGACAAAATCCAAACCCTCTCAGGACAAAAATAATCCTCAAATAAGAAAGAAACGTTTTCAACTTAATAAGCAGCATTTACTAAAACTGCACAGCTAGTCATCATACTTGAAACAGTGAAAAACTGAAGGCTTTCCCCTAAGATTAGAAACAAGTCAAGGATATTTTATGTGCAATTGTAGATTTCTACAAGTTTGGAATATTTCACATAACTCTTTTGATGTAGTTATACTTAAACTATATTGTAATATTAATTTTTCAAATGCATAATTTTACTGGCTGCATAATAATCTATTAATTGATGTACTATAATTTATTTAAATAATCCCCATATTGAAAAATGTGGTTACTTTACAATTTTATTTTTTAAAGATTTTTTGTATGTATGTATGTATGTATTTATAAGAGAGAGAGAGAGTATGAGTGGCGGGAGGGACAGAGGGACAAGCAGACTCCTCACTAAGCATGGAGCTCAGTACAGGGTTCCATCCCAGCACCCTGAGATCATGACCTGAGCTGAAGTTTGATGCTTAACCAACTAAGCCACACAGGCACCCCTAAGATTTTCTTTCATAAATAATATTAGGCAAGTAGGCATACTGGGTCCAGTACTAGGAGAGCTTTCAAAGACTTGATTTATTTGCCAAAATTCTTCCCAGTAAATTTTCACTAATTTATAATTCCACCAGAACTTTGAGTAATATTTTAAAACTTTAACACTTCTACAGAACAAATATAGAAGCCAGAAGTTCATTGGTTTCTTAATTTTCACTTTAATTAATTGATATTGAATATATGTTCATGTTTATTGGCTATTTGTACTTCATGCTTTAGATTGTTCATAGTGTTATATTTTTGTAATATTAAATAATTTTTATCATACTTTATGAAAAATATCAACACAATGTCACATTTATTAATAGTATTCTCTCATTCTTTAAATATACTATAACATTTTTCATAAAGTAAATTTAAATTTCAGGTAATCCAAAATCATTATCTCCTTTATGAGTTTTTCTTAATATTTGTTAAATATTCATGAATGCATTTAAAATTTTGTTTTATTTGTAATTCTTTAATCCGTGGAAATTATCTTGATAAATGATATAAATTTAAGTTTATAATTTGAGTTTTTAAAAACAGATGGTCAGTTTTCTTACACATTTTTGTAAAATAAATCCTTCTTTGTGATAAAGACACACCACACACACACACACACACACACACACACACACACACACTCAATAAATGGTAGTTTGCAGAACAACAGTAGTATCTGCTGTTAGGAAACATTATCCAAATCAGGAATAAAGCAAAACAAGTAATGTGTGTTCTTTCAATGTCATACTGATACACTGAATAAACAGGCCCACAAACAGAGTATTTAATTCATAAGGGAAATGCAACTTCCTTTGATACATTATTTATTAATCAGGGGTTAGGTTATGAAATTACATGTTAATTTCTAATTTGGGTGGATAGAGATGTTATTGATTTTTATCCTAGAAGATTCATATTTTTACCATAAAAGTTATGATTTTATTGCCATGTAGGACTTTAAAGAATTTTACATATAAATTAGTAATTTTATTCTAACACTTTTCTTCAGACTATATTAAACACTTCCTTAAATAATCTTTGAACCAGCTTTATATCTCACTAGTTCTGTCATTATCAATGTAAATAGGCAAGTACATCTTCGACATATATTCCTCTAGATTTGCATGACAGCCACGTTTATGTAGTAGTTATAACTTTTAAAAAATTAATTTGTACTTCTGTATCTATGTAAAAAATGTTAAAAACTCAAATATTTCAATATTTATTGTTTATCAATTTTTATTCTTTTTGTGCTATTTATTGTTCTTGTTGTTTGTGCCCCTCTTATGTTTTCAAAATTCTCCTTTGCTATTTGTATTGTTCTACTTATTTCTATCTTCATATGTGATTTGAAGGATCATATCTGATTTTTATTTGAATTTAGTTATTTTATTTTTTCAACATATTTCATACTTAAATCTAATTTTAAACATCAAAAATAAATATAGCCCAAGTAATTTATCAGAAGTTTGAAACCCTCTTTCCTGACAATCACTCCACCCCCAACTCATCCTTACTTGATCTATTATTAGAGAGCCTGGAATTTTAGACCCAGACTATTGAGATTGTATTATTATTTTCATATTACATATGGTTTCACTCAAAAATAAAATCTCCATTATGTTTGATCATCATAATTAAAACAATGTTGATTAGTAATAATATGCTAAGAACTATTCAGAGCATTTAAAATATATTTGATCACTAAATTACTGAGATTGGTTCTATATTTTTTCCAATTAAGACAAAACATTCTGAGGCTTAAAGAAAGTAAGTGCACAGGCCACAAATTTCTAAGTATTTCACATAGGAATTGAATATAATCATGTCTTTCCAGAAGATATGCTTCAAACTACCAAGTGATATTGTTTCTTAGTTTAGATTCAACTACATGTTTATTTGATCTCAGTGCTTATCATTAGACATAGTCTTGGGCATGTTCCCCATATTTTAATTTTTAATTTTGTTCCATTATTTAGTTACATATAATATAATGTTAAGACTTTTATTTCTAAAAAAGAAACATTGGAAAATATTTTCTAAGATGTTATATTTAGAAGTCTATGTTTCTATTGATTTTTATGATTTAATGAGAGCTCACTGATGAATAAAAATTGCACATTATAATCTTTTGCCCTTTTAACCCAGTAGATTTTGCTCCAATGTCACCTACAATATCATGTTGTAGACAGAAAATATGATATTGGCCTAATTTTTTATCACTGTCTGTTTATTTTGGTACCCAAATGCTAATTACTCAGTTAAAAAAATAGTATGAGGTAATTATAACATTTTAAGATGCATCTAGAATGTGTCTCTTTTCATTATTTTCTTCTTCATCATTTGATTACTAGTTCTGTTCCATTTGTTTTATGTTTCCTAAAATTGTTCCCTTTCCTTCCCACTCACTGAAATATATATTTCAACTTTAATTCCTTTGTCATTTTTTGAATACCAGAGATTTTCTCAAGTGCATCTTACATTTCATGGATAAATTTATTTCATTAGACCAGTGTTGTTTGATTGCCTTTTTTGTTTATATTCTTATAATTTCTCTTCATTACCTACAAAGTTTCCCATACAACCACAATGATACATTAGAAATCAACCACAAGGAAAAAACTAGAAAAAAACCCACAAACACATGGAGGCTCAGCAATATGCTACTAAAAAGCCCATGGGTCAACGAAGAAATCAATGAGGAAATTAAAAAAATACATGGAGACAAATGACATTAAAAGACAGCATATCAAAATCTTTGGGACAGAATGAACACAGTTGTTACAGGGAAATCTAAAGCAATATAGACTTACCACAAGAAATAAGAAAATTTTCAGATAAACAATATAACCTTACATCTAAAGCAACTAGAAAAAAAAAAGCTCACGGTTAATAGAAGGAATGGAATAAAAAAGCTCAGAGCAGAAATAAATGAAATAGAGACTAAAAAAGCAATAGAAAAGATCCATGAAACCAAGGGCTGATTCTTTGAAAAGATAAACAAAATTGCTAAAATTTTAACCAGACTCATCAAGACAAAAACAAAAGAGAGAGAGAAAACACAAATAAATAAAATCAGAAAGTGAATGCCACAGAAAAACAAATAATTATAAGAGAATACTACAAAAAATATATGTTGACAAATTTAAAAACCCTAGGAAAAAATGGATAAATTTTTAGAAACATACAACTTCCAAAACTGAATCAAGAAGAAATAGAAAATATGAATGGACCAATTACTAGCGACAAAATTGAATCAATAATAAAAAGACTCCCAACAAATAAAAGTCCAGGACCAAATGGATTCATAGGTGAATTCTACCTAATATTTAAAGAAGAGTAAATACCTATTTATCTCAGTATTCTAAAACAATAGATGTGGGAGGAAGGCTTCCAAATACAAGACCAGCATTACCTTGATACCAAAATTAGACAAAGACAGTAACAAAAAAAAAAAAAAGAAAAAGAAAGAAAACTATAGGCCAATATCGCTAAAAAACATCAAGGCACAACCCCTCGAAATATTAGCAAATCACATTCAACAATACATTAAAAGGATCGTTCACCATGATCAAGTGAGATTCATTCCAGGGATGCAAGGATGGTTCAATATTTGTAAATCAATAAACATGATATACACATCAACAAAATGATGGATACAAATCATATGATCATCTCAACAGATGTATTAAAAAGCATTTCACAAAATTCAACATTTGTACATGATAAAATCTCTCAAAAAAGTGGATATAAAGGGAACACACCTCAACATAATAAAGGCCATATATGACATACTCACAGATAACATCACACTTAATGATGAAAAACTGAGAACTTTTCCTCTAAGATCAAGAACAAGTTAAGGATGTCCACTCACCTTTTATTCAACATAGAACTGGAAGTCCTAGTCACGGTAATCATATGAGAAGAAATAAAAGGCATCCAAATTGGTAAGGAAGAAATTAAACTGTCACTATTTGTCATTGACATGATACTACACATAGCCCTAAAGACTCCACCAAAAAAAACTATTAGATGTAATAAATGAATTCAGTAAATTTGTTGGATATAAGAATAACACACAGAAACTGGGCTATATTTCTGCTCACTAACAACAAACTCAGAGAAGTTAAGAAAACAATTTCATTTATAATTGTACCAAAAAGAATAAAATACCTAGGAATAAACTTAACTAAGGAGGTGAAAGACCTGTGCTCTGAGAACTAACTATAAAACACTGAAGAAAGAAATTGAAGGGCGCCTGGGTGGCTCAGTGGGTTAAAGCCTCTGCTTTCGGCTCAGGTCATGATCTCAGGGTCCTGGGATCGAGGCCCATATCGGGCTCTCTGCTCGGCAGGGAGCCTGCTTCCTCCTCTCTCTCTGCCTCTCTGCCTACTTGTGATCTCTCTCTCTCTCTGTGTCAAATAAAGAAATAAAATCTTAAAAAAAAAAAAGAAATTGAAGATGACACAAAGCAATGGAAAGATATTCTCATGGACTGATAGAATTGATATTGTAAAATCTCCATATTTTCTTTGATCCCAAAGCAATCTACAGATTCGATGCAACCCCTATCAAAATACCAACACTATTTTTCACAGATCTAAAACATATATATCTAAATCATGGTGAAAAATAATGGAGTTCTATCACTTTGCTACCATAAATGGGAGCTTTGCAAAAGAACAAAAGAGCTTCTCAGTAGAAGTAAGTTTCAGAAACAAAGATTTCAAGGTCTGTCATTTAATTTGAATTTTCAGCACAACATTAAAGGATAGTTGTCTTCACTTGCCACCCACACGAAACTGATTAATGACAACTTTTATTGTTGTGCCCTAAATGGTTTAACACTAAAACTTTCACAGCTAAACATGCTCTAATCAGCTCAAGGTACATTTTACTATCCAAATTCCAGAGAAAGTGTTTTCAATATAAATGATACAAAATTTAATAAAACAATACCAATTAGATATTGTACTTGATGAAAGTGCCTTTGAATGATTCATTTTTTAAAAGATTTTATTTATTTGACACAGAGAGAGAGATCACAAGTAGGCAGACAAGCGAGTAGAGAGAAGGGGAAGGAGGCTCCTCGCTGAGCAGAGAGCCTGATGTGGGGCTTGATCACAGGGCCCCGAGATCATGACCTGAGCTGAAGGCAGAGGCTTAACCCACTGAGCCACCCAGGTGCCCCTGAGTGATACATTTTTAAGAGAACCTGGGAACTATAGTGATATACCTCATAGAAATGAGTTAACACGATGTTTTGTAAACTTGCAACACTGTAAATTTTGGAGCAAAAGCTTCAGTATCTAATTTTATGTGTATGTCAGGAAAGAATTAAAAATCATGATTTCTCTGAGATCTTTTAAATCTCCTATATATTCTAATTTCTTGGTAGTTTTTTTTCCCTAGCATGTATCATTCACTAGAAGCCTGAAGTACTCATATAAAAAAATAAATATTGCTTATAGACATGCAGATGATTTCAAATATTTCTGCACTTCACAGTGAATTGCTCATTTACCTGAGTGTTTAACAGTGTCAATGTGCTCAACATTATCATATTTAATTGAATAGTTCAACAAGATAATATGCCAGGGCACACACCATCCTGTGAAATCATTCAATGCACTATACTCACTATAAATAAAGCAACACTTAAATGTAATACAGGGGACTTAGAGGGAATTATACAAAAAAAAAGAGTGGAAGATAAGAAACAGAGGGAATGTTGAGAGAAAAAAGGAAGGTGGATGGATGTCTCAGAAGAGATTTCTGAATGCTGATAACGCCAATTCTAAAACCTCATTTTATTGAATGACACTAAGAGTAAATATAAAAAAAAAGGGAGAGAGAATATGTTTGAATACTATGAACATGGCAAATGAGCACTGTTTCTAGTGCTTTACTTTCTGCAAAAGAGCAGATAGCGGCAATCACATGGCTTTGGGAGCCATATAAAAGCATCCATAGTTAATACATAAACAAATAAGTGTTTCTGTTCCAGCAAAACTTCATATACAAAACAGATGTTTGGCCTTGGTCAGTTCACAGCCTTATATCACTGATTCCTGATCTAGATAGTAAAGTCGACTCATCCTTGAGCCTGGATAGTCTAAACTATCATGGAAAATAGTCAGGTCTTTCATTTTATTAAGGATCCAGTGACATCATTGGAGGTCATTCTTTTCCTTTTATGGAGTGACCTGAAGCACATACGACATCAGCTCTATGCAACTGCTTTCTGTTTTACTATCATTTCTGAATGATTTTAAGATGGCCATTCATTAGTTATTTTGCATATTCTAATTTTATTGTCATTTCTAGAAATTTCTTGACATTCACAGTAGGAAAGAAGCTTAAAGGTTCACCAATACAAATTTTATTTTTTCCTAGTACACTGAATAACTCTTCATCAAGTAAAGTATGTAAAAGTTTTAAAGGAAATGTTGATAAAGAAAAACAAAGCTGGGGGCATCATGTTGCCTGATTTCAAGCTTTATTTCAAAGCTGTGATCACCAAGATAGCACAGTACTGGCATAAAAAACAGACACATAGACCAGCGGAACAGAGCATAGAGCCCAGATATGGACCCTCAACTCTATGGTCAAATAATCTTCAACAAAGCAGGAAAAAATATCCAGTGGAAAAAAGACAGTCTCTTCAATAAATCGTGCTGGGAAAATTGGACAGCTATGTACAGAAGAATGAAGCTCAACCATTCTCTTACACCATACACAAAGAGAAACTCAAAATGGATGAAAGACCTCAATGTGAGACAGGAATCTATCAAAATCCTGGAGGAGAATATAAGCAGAAACCTCTTCGATATCAACCACAGCAACTTCTTTCAAAACACGTCTCCAAAGGCAAGGGAAACAAAAGTGAAAATGAACTTTTGGGACTTCATCAAGATAAAAAGCTTCTGTGCAGCAAAGGAAACAGTCAACAAAACAAAGAGGCAACCCAAGGAATGGGAGAAGATATTTGCAAATGACATTACAAAGGACTGATATCCAAGATCTATAAAGAACTCAACATCCAAAAAAACATATCAAGTCAAAAAATGGCAGAAGACATGAACAGACACTTCTCCAAAGAAGACATACAAATGGCTAACAGACACATGAAAAAATATTCATCATCATTAGCCATCAGGGCAATTCAAATCAAAACCACATTGAGATACCACTTTACACCAGTTAGAATGGCAAAAATTAACAAGCCAAGAAGCAACAAATGTTGGACAGGATGTGAAGAAATGTGAATTCTCTTACACTGTTGGTGGGAATGAAAGCTGGTGCAGCCACTTTGGAAAACAGTGTGGAGTTCCTCAAAAAATTTAAAAAAGAGCTACCCTACGACCTAGCAATTGCACTACTGGGTGTTTACCCCAAAAATACAGATGTAGTGAAAATAAGGGCCATATGCACCCCAATTTTCATAGTAGGAATGTCCACAATAGCCAAACTGTGGGAAGAACCAAGATGCCCTTCAACAGACAAATAAATAAATAAGATGTGGTCCAAATATACAATGGAATATTATGCAGCCATCAGAAAGGATGAATACCCAACTTTTGTATCAGCATGGACGGGATGGGAAGAGATTATGCTGAGTGAAATAAGAAAAGCAGAGAAAGTCAATTATCATATGGTTTCACTTACTTGTGGAACATAAGGAATAGCATGGAGGACATTATGAGAAGGAAGGGGAAAATTGGGGGGAGAGGAATTGGAGGATGAACCATGAGAGACTATGGACTCTGAGAAACAAACTGAGGGTTTTAGAGGGGAGAAGGTTGGGGGGATGGGTTGGCCCGGTGTGGGGTATTAAGGAGGGCACATATTACATGGAGCACTGGGTGTTATACATAAGCAATGAATCTTGGAACCCAATATCAAAAACTAATGATGTATTATATGGTGATAAAAAATGTAAATGAAAGTTTCAAGTAATAAAAAAGTAACATAATGTGTCAGATTTTCTTAGGATATTTTTTAAAATTTTTAAGTTATGCAAATGAATCATTCCATTATTAAAATTACTAAGATAATATATTACAGAATGACATCAAGATTATCTTTCTCTGTTCTATTCATTCTTTGGATATTGATCAAGAACAATATTTCTAATATTGTCACATTTCCTAACTTTTACTAGACTATGAATCATAATAATAGCATCTCCATGCTTCTGACTCCAGGGAACAAGATAGGTGCTCCTACAGATGCTTCGCAAAGTTGCTGAAAGTTGGCAAAAGGCTTAGGAATCTGAGGGAACAGGTTTGCATTCCAACTTTTTCACTGGCTAACTGTGTAATCTCAGATAGATTATTTAATATCTCTGAATTTCATTTTCCAGAGGTGCAAGGTGACAACAATAATGCCTAACACAGATGACTGTCATGAAGATTAAGTAAGAAAAGTAAATATCTTCTTCTACAGTTGGAGTCGAATATATGTTAATTCCCTTTTCTTCTTTCCCTATTTTAAGTGGATGCTTCTCAAAGAGTAAAAATATCAGAAATATTTTTTAATCAGAGGGATCAAATTTTTATTGTAATCAATCAGGGGGCAATGGCCTAATTGGGAATTTACTTTGAAAAATGTGATTAAAAATTATGAATATAGCTTTATCTTGTATTTTACCAAATAAATTTAATCCTGTATGTACAATGATTTGCTAATTCTTAGACAAAAGATAGGATTGTGTTAATGGAGAGGGAGGCATATAACTATTTTGGATAAAATATAGCATAATGCAATATGATATATACATGAAATCATCTCAAATTTTTAGCCCAAAGTATTATTTTTTCAAAAAAAATCACAGAGGATTTAAAAAAAAAGTCCTTCAAAATAGATAAATAATGGATAAAGGTTAAGAAAACAAAGAACCACTTGCTGTTTAACAAATTATAGCATGCACCTCTATTTCAGATATCCCACATGCTCTATTTTGGCTTGTAACCAAATTTTCTTAATTGCAACATTAAAATGTTAGATAAATTATTCAAGTACTTGAAAAAAAACCTTTGCAAATGTTAGGTAGAAATATTTTAACTGTCATCATTACATGAAAATTGTGAGAACAACCATTTGGAACAATTTTTTGCTGAATTGTCTTTGTTTGGAAGATATTAAAAAGTATTGGGAAAATATATGAAATGATGTCTCTATAATTGTCCTTAGAAACTCACACTTGGCTATAATGATATAAACCATGATTAACCTTAATAATTAAGAAGTAACTAAAACATAATACACGGCTTTCTCAGAATAATTAATTTACTTCAGTTTTAAAAAATGGGCTTTTTTTTTGGACCTAGAAGCAAGCATGCAATATTTCTTAATGGATTTTAAAAATTGGCACCATTGTTTAAAAATAACAGGATAAATATAGAAGTTGAAAATATGAAGTTAAAAGTTATGGTATAGATATGAAGCATAGTAATTATAGTTTTGTTTAAGTCTTGGGTTCATAACATACATATATTATTAAAAGTAATATAATGTATGTTCCACTCCCCTTGGATATATTCTTCTACTTTAGTAGTATTAGTATGAGTACTTCAGTAGCATTAGTATAAGAGCATTAAAGAGTATTTATTTAGACATTAAATTAGTCTTCCCTCAATGAATTGGAAATTCAATTATAGTGAAACAAACACGTTTGGTGACCCTATGAATACATCTTGCATATAAATGTATCTGAATCATAAATGACTATCATTTTTCTAAACTAGTGGGTATATTGGGCAACTAATGCTCACTTACTTAAGTTAAATTAGTACCACATAAGCATTTTCATAAAATATGTAAATGGAACAAAACCTCTAGTTTAAAATATAAATGAAATCAGTGGAAACCTATGCTTTTTAATATTTATAAGCCACATGATCATGAATCAAGTGAACAAGATCTTACAAATATAAATGTATAACTTGCAAGAAGTATCTAAAGTTGTACAAGGATTCTTATAGAGGCATTAAAATATTGTACCACAGTATTATGCTATTTAAGTGGTCTCAAAATTTCAATAAAATTTTGGACTCTAAAAAGGAGGAAAATCCTTTTCATTATCATTGTCCAAATGCTAATCATTATCATTGTCCGAAGGTTAAATCTGTTGTCTGGTGAAAATTCACATATACATATTACTGGGGTAAGAATTAAAAAATAGCATTATTTTTGCTACTTGGTAAAACTCAAGATAACCTTAAATTAGGAGATTCATAAGTAAAATTTGAGGAGAATGTATCAGGAAATATCTTTCTATATTGAAAATGGCCTAGATTGGAGATAAGCAAAGTTCACTGCTATCTCAGAATAGTTTTAGGGCCTGTGAGGGAGGCTGGTTAAAATCAGATACTTGAAATAGAGCTTCCAGGAAAAAAATTTAAAGGGCTTGTTCAGCAGTCTATAAACAATTCAGGCCACCGTACTGAGATCATGTCCATCCAGCACATACCAATTAGTTACTGGCCAACACCAAGAAGACTGATCAAACCTGGCATTCCTCTGCCTGCTTCAGTCCTGTGGATACCCTTATCCAATTCCAACAGAAAACCCTCTGTGGCAAAAAGAAACATCATTACAAGTTCAGTATTCCATTCCAAGAATCTTTCTAGATTGAATTCCTTACTGTTGTTATGGAACACAGAACTGCATTATTGAACATTCTTTAATGCACTGTAGTGTATATATAAGAATGTTTTCTCTGCTGAGAATAAGTGGTTATTTTAAATGTCAGAACTTTATGTCCATTGATTTTAAAGGTCTATATTCCTCAATATTGCAGCCTCCATTATTCTATAAACAATCACTTTTTTAAACCCCTGCGCCATTTAGAGAAATAGCTTAAACTTCCTGGAATATTCTGAAAAACAAAAGTGAAAAAACATAGGACAATTTAATAGTAACTTATAATTAGAAACCATTCATACTGTAACCTGTTTTGAAATATAAGCTTTTTGAGGGTAGGACTATGTGCTTTAAATGACAGCACATATTTGTATTTATATGAAACTAAAAGATTAGTAATTTTTAATATGTTGTTTCACTTATATATATATATGAAATGTAAGTATATAGTTTCATGTTTGTATCTGCCTATTTATTATGAATGTTGACTTTAGAACCAATACATTTCTGTGTCAAATAAGCACAGATGACACTTTGGTCTGTTTCACATCCCCATGGGCCTTATGATGGCTTTCTGCATGGCACATAATGGTCTCTGTGACATTCAGGCTTGGATGTCATCCAACTTTTTAAAGCTAAATGTAGACAAGACTAAATTATTACTCATAGGGTCTTCTCAACATCAATCTTTATATTTCTCTTTAGTTCTTCCCTCTGACATCTAGTATATCCTTCTCAATGTCTCAGGGCTCATAACACTGAACTGATTTTAGATTCTGAGCTTTGTTTTTGATGTCCATATTAATCAGGTTGCAAAGTCATCTTATTATCATCTGAGGAGCCTTTCTAGGCTATATCTCACTGAGTCTCCAAGGGACAGAAAAACCTTCAGATGTGCTTCCATTATTTCTTACCAGGATTACCGTAATTCATTAT
This sequence comes from Ailurus styani, assembly GCA_002007465.1. Lineage (NCBI taxonomy): Eukaryota > Metazoa > Chordata > Mammalia > Carnivora > Ailuridae > Ailurus > Ailurus styani. The sequence goes on along the minus strand of LNAC01000034.1, from coordinate 6,562,034 downwards.
ATTCTGGCCTACCTGTCAACTCTACTCTTAGCTGCATAAAGCTAGTGCAGACTCTGGTAATGTGTAAAGGCATACAAAACCTAGAATACCTGATCACATTACTTCAGTAAAGAGGAAATTCTGCTTGCCTCTAGGAAATCTGCGGACTGTTTAAGCCTTTATTCCATACAAACATGACGGGTTTCTGAACTATAGTCAAGTGACTTGCTATCACTAATTGCTATTTTTCCTTAGGAAAAGTGCCAAGTGTTGAGAGTATTCATTTCCAAAAGCAAGTTTACCACATAGAAAACATAATAGTTATGATCCTGAAGGGATGAATAATTAACATTTTATATGTTGATTCACATTTTTTACGAACTTGGGAGGAGGGCTTATTATATAAAAGAATCTTGTTAAAAATCACATATTACTTTATAATGCAAATAATCACTCCTGTGTTTATTCGTATTATAAATTTAAAGGTTAGTGTTAGGGTATTAGGTTTAATAAGGCAAGGAGCACCTGAATTGATGCTGTAGAAAGAAACAGTCATCTCTGTTTCAGTCTTGATTCTGAGTCATAAAAAGTGCTGAAGGAAAGTTAGCAATGCAGGGACATATTTATAAGATTGTTTCTCATCTAGCCACTCACAGAAATTGACCAAACTGAACAATAAAATATATCTACATTCTATTTCATATATGTTTAACCTGTATACAGTTTTTACATTTGTTCGTTCTGAGGCATATTTCATCTTATTGTTATCCTCCATCCGTGGTATGCCATTCTAGTGTTGAAAGATCATTAGAGATCTCGTTTTGTGACTGAAGTGCTTTACTTACTTTATCTTCTATGTCAAAGCTGACTTTGAACCTTCTTGAATGTGATAAGAAGGGTCTTCCTCCACATCAAATCCATAATAGGTATACAAAATGAGAAGGCATAAGACTTGCTACAATCTCTCCCTGTCCACATCCCTTGCCTATTTCTTATGTTTATAAGTTCTATTGAAGGCACCTGCTATGGTAGACTTCCAATATTATATCAATATAGGCATGCTGTTATTGAACATTGCAATTAGTCTGTCAAAACAGCTCCCTAGGTAATAAATCTGAAAAATGGCAAAACTTCTCAGAATCATCACTTGCTTTAGGAACTGGAATACTAAAGGGAAACAAAAAGCAAAATGCATACCCTCGCTAATGTTCGGGATGGATGGTGAGGGACCAGGGATGATGTTGAATATAAGAAGAATTTTGAAACTAAAATCTTCCTTGAGTTAAAAGATATTGCACTCCTCTTGAAAATCAATGGTGACATATTATCTAAAAACACTACCTTTTATCCAATTTTGGGAATTGATTAAGCAGTAGGTAGGCAGAAATCTTTGGAAAACTGACCCTTTGTAAAACTGTATTTTATCAAAATAAAGGTAAAAAGCATCTGTAAGAGTAATAATCAGCAGTGTCCTGAAGTAATGGAAATCTTATCATTTGTAGTCTTAAATCCAGGATCAATCTCTCCCCTTATTAATAGCCCCCTTCTTCAATTACTTCTTTTACAATCTCCAAAAAAGTAACATAAAGTAAAAGCAGAGGCTGCACCTTCCTTCATTATGAACTTTTTTCCTCTATGAGGTGGGGTAATCTCAGTTCCTTTAATAGTAAAAAAGAGAATGGTTATACTGCTTACCTGTTATGTGTAATAATATATGTGTAACATATACTGTGTCATGAGAAAACATCCTCTTACATAACTTTATTAAGAAATATCTGATATACAAAATGAGATCATTAAAATATGGGGATATGTAATCTTAAAAGTAATCATTTTTCTGTCTTGAGTATTTTAAATTTGGAAAATGAGTCTGTACTAGGATACAGAAGTGTATTTTTGAAAAAGCTTTATGGACTTTTCTGATCTGCATCAAGAAAAATTGCAAGATTCTTTAAAAAAACTCAAATAAACCTAATATCATTTGACATTAATATTAAAACACAGACAACTAAAATTTTATAACTAAAATACATACAACTAAGGTGTATGGGGTTCTTAGAAAAATAAATATACAGCTGTAAGCTTTATGAATCTCAAAGAGTTGAAAATCCCAGTACCAGAAAGTCAAGTAATGATAAATTTACATATTTATGTAAGAAAAGTTTGGCTCTAAAATTATTGTGGGGTTTTCTTTTAAGATTATTTAATTATTTATTTGTTATAGCAAGTAAGAAAGAGCATGAGTCAGAGGTGGGGGCATAGGGAGAGGGCGAAGCAGGCTCTCCACTGAGCAGGGAGCCTGATGTAAGGCTCAGTCTCAGGACCTTGGGATCACGCCCTGAGCCAAAAACAGATGCCCAACTGACTGAGCCACCTTGGTATCCCCTAGAGTCACGTTTAATAATGAGGCTATTTCATAAAACTTTGTCCACAGATTGCACATCTACAAGATATACATATCTTTATCTCTGTCATACATGTTAGGGAAGAAATTGTGTAGGGAAAGGATTTGTTTCTGTTTTTTAATTACCTTTATGGAGATTCACTAAGGTATCTTTGATGGAACCAACATTTTTGAGGGTTGGCACAGACTAAGAATGAGAAGAAATAAATTAGTTGTCAATCTTACCCAAGTAAGCATCATGGTTACTTAAAAAAAAAGACATTAAATACAAACATTTGCAATGATATTATCTGCCTATAGTCTCAATTTTTATATATTTTTTTCTAAATTATTTTATATCAACTTTTAAGAAATGTGTATATCGATCAGGTCAGTAAAGCTCATGACTAAGAAAAAGTTTTATGTCAGAGGACTTTAGCTTTTCCTCCCGAAGACAGTGACAATTTCTGTAAACATGAGGTGCCTTGTTTGTAAGATGGGTAACGTGTGTGCTTGTCACATATGGTTGTTGGGAGTATTAAATAACACTGGCACGGAAGCAGCAGCAGTAAATATTAAATACTTTTAGTAACATTAGTGATGATTATGTAACATCCTTTTGTCGTATATTCTTGAAAAAGTATGATATAGTTTGGAAATATTCCCCAAGTGTAAATTTTGTCAGTAATTTAAATGTGAACTCTATAAGAAAAGACCATTGTGTTGATTAGTAGTTAAACACTGTGTTTCAATTGTAGTTCTTCTTAGCTGTATAATAAAACTAGCTATCCATTTTTCTGATTTTGTTAAGAATGATGCGCATATACAGATTGTTCCTGACTTATGATGGTTCAATTTATAATAGTTTGACCTTACCATGGTGCAAAAGCAACATGCAGTAAGTAGAAACCGTACCTTGAATTTTGAACTTTGATCTTTTCCCAGTCTAATGATATGCAGTATAGCACTCTCTGGTGGTGCTGAGCAGTGGCAGTGAGCTACAGCTCCCAGTCAGCCACATGATCACAATCACTCTGTATGCACAAAACCCTTCTGTTTTTCACTTTCAGTACAGTATTCAATAAATTCCATGAGATATATTTATTACAGAATAGACTTTTTGTTAGGTGATTTTGCACAACTATCAGCTAATGTCAGTGTTCTGAGCATATTTAAGGTAGGCTAAGCTAAGCTATGATGTTCAGTAGATTAGGTGTATTCAATGCATTGACTTATGATATTTTCAATTTATGGTCAGTTGATCAGAATGTAATCCCACTGTAAATCAAGGAAGACCTGTGTGAACAGATGGGATGGATGGATGGATGGATGGATGGATGGAGAGATATAGATAGATAGATCTTAAATCTCGAAAACCCTGTAACCTTTCACTGTTATTTTAAGTATCTATTTAGACTTTGGTATTAATAGCTGCAAAGCACTAAGTGTAAAATATAAGTTACAAATTTAAAAAGTAAAGGTACAAAATTATATAAATAAAACATTATTTAAAGAGTGTTTCAGATGAATAAAATGGTCAGAAATACATTCTTCTAATTTCCAATGGTATTTAAGTCAGAAGTAAAAACCTAAAAATAATGTTTGTGATTTTTTTCCTTCAAAGTTTAATAATTTTTTATTATAGAAATAGTGATTCTTAAAATGTCTAGTAGTAATTTTAATTTGTGTAGTAGTTTAATTTTCATAATATTCATTTCTGTTACAGCATTTTTTTCATATTATTTTTCCTATTACTACCAAACTCTCAAGAACAGACATATGAACACAGACCAAACAATAAAATATTTTCTTTGTACTCTTAAATCTCTACTCAGTTTCTTTGAATCATGACTCAAAACTCCTAAAATGTTTTGACTGCAACAGTTACATATTAAAAAGTTTACAAGTACTGGAAAAGATTAATCTATAAATAAAGTTATATGGATTTCACAGTGTCCCATGTATCATGACTAATAAATATGAAAATAGAGCACTGACAAAATTCTGACTACAAGTCAAATACACATATATTTGGTTTAACATACATGTTTGGACCCAAAATTGCAACTATGAAGAGTATATTATTATATAAAATAAACATCACATAATTGGTATTTATATTGCCTAAGACTTTCTTAAACACAGCAGACAAAGCTAGGCAACGAATCCTACCACATAAAATTTTTATGTGAATGCTGGATAAACTTAAATGTTTATGGAAATTCTTATATAATTAACTACATAATAATTAAAATTTCTCCTTCAAAAATGCAATCTCCATAATGTAAAATAATAGACGTAATAGCAAATTGGGGTAAATGCTTGCTACATATATAGCAAGCACTTTAGTACTTAGGGTTAGCACTTTAGTAGTATTTAGGATTAGTACTTTAGTATAAAGAAAACATTTAGTAATCGATAGAAAGATTAATGTTCCTATAGCAAGACAAACATCAGTCAAGAGGAAGAAACTTTCAGTGAAAAACACAGAAATGTCCATACCACCCAAAGCCACCTATAGGCTTAATGTAATCCCATTCAAGATTCCAATGGTTTTTTTAAATAGAAATAGAAAAAAAGGGCACCTGGGTGGCTCAGTGGGTTAAAGCCTCTGCCTTCGGCTCAGGTCATGATCCCAGGGTCCTGGGATAGAGGCACACATCGTGCTTTCTGCTCGGCAGGGAGCCTGCTTCCTCCTCTCTCCTCTCTCTCTGCCTGCCTCTCTGCCTACTTGTAATCCCTCTCTCTGTGTCAAATAAATAAATAAAATCTTTAAAAAAAATTTTAAAAAAGAAATAGAAAAAAAAATCCTAAAATTTGTACAGAACCACACGACACCCCAAGTAGCCAAAGCAATCCTGAGAATGATGGACAAAGTGGGAGCCATCACACTTCTGATTTCAAGCTATATAATAAAACTATAGTATGAAACAGTATGGTACTGGTATAAAAACAGACACACAGATCAAGGGAACAGAATCAAGAGCTCAGAAATAAACCCATGTATATATGGTCAACTAATATTTGGCAAGGGAGCCAAGAAAACTTGATGGAAAAAAAGATAGTCTCTTCAATTAATGGTATTGGGAAAATTGAATATTAACATGGAAAGAATGAAACTAGACCTCTACCTTCTACTACTCATAAAAATTAATTCAAAATGGATTAAAGACTTAAATGTAAGACTGGAAACTATGAAAGTACTAGAAGAAAACACAGGAAAAAAAAATTCTTGACCTGATCCTCGCCAGTGATTTTTTTTTGGACCTACGGCATAAGAAACAAAATAAAAAATAAATAAGGCTGCATGAAACCAAAAATCTTCTTTACAGCAAAGAAACAATCAACAAAATGAGAAGATAATCTATGAAATGGGAAAAATTATAAATCATATCTCTGACAAAGGGTTAATATTGAAAATATACAAAGAACTCAACTCCATAGGGAAAAAAGGCCCCCAAATAATTCAATTAAAATAAGCAAAGGACCAGAAGACATTTTTCCAAAAAAGAGATATGAATGGCCAACAGGTACATGAAAAAGTTGTCAACAAAACTAAGCATTCAATTAGTCTCTTAGAATGACCATCATTAAAAAGAAAAGAGATAACAAATGCTGGTGAGCATATGAAGAAAAGGGAACCATGTGCACTACTGGTGGGACTGTGAATTAGTACAGCTTCTATGGAAAACAGTATTAAGTCTCCTCAAACATATTAAAACTAGAAGTACCATATGATCCAGCAATTCCACTTCTGAGTATATTACTGAAGGAAATAAAAACACCAGGTTGAAGAGATACTTGCAACCCATGTTTATAGCATCATTATCCACAGTAGCCAAGACATGGAAACAACCTAAATTTCCATTAATGGATAAATCGATAAAGAAGTTGTAGTATAAATAGTCAATGGAATATTATTCAGCCACAAACAGAAGGAAATCCTGCCACTTGTGACAACATGGATAGACCTTAAGGGCATTATGCTAAGAGAAATAAGTTAGACAGAGAAAGACCAAGACATAACAAAACAAACTCATAGAAAAAGAGATCAGATTTGTGGTTCCTGGAGACAAAGGGTGAGGGATTGGGCAATTGGATGAAGGTGGTCAAAAAAATACAAGCTTCTGGTGGTAAAATAAATACTGGGGATATAAGAGATAACATGATGACCATAGTTTAAAATACTCAATGGTATATTTATTTGAAAGTTGTTAAGAGAGTAAATATTAAGAGTTGTCATCACAAGGAAAAAGCTTTTTTTTCTTTTTTGTATATATATGAGATGATGGATGTTAACTAAAGTTACTGTGGTGATCATTTCACAGTATATCTAAATCAAGTCATTATGCTGTACACCTTAAATTTGTACAATGTTGCATGTCAATTATATCTCAATAAAACTGAAAAATAAATGTATAAAAATTGTCAAATGCACAATAAGCAAATAAATGTTAAAATGACATTTTTAAAATTTCATTATCAAATTGGCAAATATTAAAATGTATACAACCCATCAATAATTAAATGTGAACACATTATGGTACATTAACATGGTGAACTGCTATGTGTACCCATTAAATAGAGTGAACTAGCATTATAACATTTGGTTTGGATTGATTTCAAATTTCTAGGTGTACTTAGTAAGAAAAACAAGATTCCATTAAGGGTATAGTATATTAATTATTCTGTAAAACAAAAAAAAGAGACTATAAATTAGATTAATGGATCTATATAGGTATATTTATGTATAGGGTATGCATGAGTATATATAAGTATATATTTATGTGTTTTTAGAGATGCATATATATGTATATACATTCTTATATAAGTTTATACAGGTATAAGTGAAAGCATTTATGAATTTATACAGCTGGCTGTATACTATGATATCTGTTCATGGTGTGGGTATGGAAATATGGGAAAACTGAATGAAAACTAAGGCTGTAAGAGTTAAAAATAAATGCTCTTTAAAACGTAATGGCACGCAAGATATGATATTTATACAAAATTATAAACATATGGGGTACCATAAGAATTTCAAAATTAGGGGCACTTGCGTGGCTCAGTTGGTTAAGTGACTTCCTTCGTCTCAGGTCATGATCAAAAAAATTCTCTGAGTCCCATGTGACAAGATATATCAAGAGCCTTAAAAATGCTCCTTTCTGGGGCATCTGAGTGGCTCAGTCATTAAGCATCTGCCTTCATTTCAGTTCATGATCCCATTGGGCTCCCTGCTCTGCAGAAAAGCCTGCTTCTCCCTCTCCCACTCCCCCTGCTGGTGTTCCCTCTCTCACTGTGTCTCTCTCTGTCAAATAAATAAATAAAACCTTTAAAAAAAATGCTCCTTCTTTATCCATTGTTTATCTGTCTGTTGAAGGGCATGTTGGCTCTTTCTATATACAATGGAATATCACTCGGCCATCAGAAAGGATGAATACCCAAGTTTTGTATCAATGTGGACAGGTCTGGAGGAGATTATGCTGACTGAAATAAGTCAAGCAGAGAAAGTCAATTACCATATGGTTTCACACACTTGTGTAATATAAGGAATAAAATGGAGGATATTAGGAGAAGGAAAGGAAAAGTGAACTGGGGGAAATTGGAAGGGGAGATGAAAAATGAGAGACTGTGGATTTTGAGAAATAAACTGAGGGTTATGAAGGGAAGGGGGATGGGAGATGGGTGAGCCTGGTGGTGGGTATTATGGAGGGCACATATTGCATGGAGCACTGGGTGTGGTGCATAAACAATGAATCTTGGATCACTGAAAAAATAAAAATAAAAAAGTAAAACGGTAATGGGGATGAAGGAGGGCACTTGTCCCAATAAGCACCAGGTACATTGTGTGGAAGTGTTGAATCACTATATTGTGCACCTGAAACTAATATTACACTGCATGCTAAGAGGAATTTAAATAAAAACTTAGAGAAAAAAATGCTCCTTTCTCTTGATGCACTAAACTCTCTAATGAGAATTTTTCTTAGAATAACTGCAGATGCTTTCCTGAATTTATGTACAAGAATGTTAATTGTGGAATTATATTTATGGAAGCAAAAAAAAGTTGAGATAACTTTCTACCAATAAGGAGTTAACATATATTACATAAAATTTTATTTACATGTACATGTATGTATCAATATATATTTTTTTTGTTTTTCACAGTTTGTCATTGCACTCCACTCCATTTGTGACACATTTACTATACTTTCAACTACATGAAAAGGTACTAGTATGAATTAATAACACCAAATTATTAACAGTGAGACAGTAATATACATTTCATGTGATTTTAGCTTCAGTTTGATGTGTTTATTACATTCTATATAAACTTTATGATGAAAACATGTTAAATTTATAAAAATAGTTTTAAAATTTCCAGTTTTATTGTGTTCAATATGTTGTGTTTAACAGTTTTCACAAAAGATTGCTACATTAACTAGAATAGCGTATGTGCAGACATAAAAGAGACTGTTCAGGAAGTCATGCTTCTCAGAATATTATGACATGGGATAAAAGATTACATTTACTATTTTTTAGATAGGAAATGGAAATAAGAATTGTTAATAATTTGTGCTCTGAACATATTTCTAAAAGTCACTAGTCAATATTTTCCTTTTTTGATATATCACAATAACTGTATCACATACAGATGTGAGTATATATATATTTATATTTTCATAAATTCTAGATTGTTAAAGAGACAAATATTACTGAACATTTCAATATGGATTCTCTCCAACATGATATTTAATGTATAGATTTTCTATTAAATGATTTAATTTCTTTTGTTTTCACTTTCAGCTGTCTCCAATGCACAATTTCTTATAAAATAAACAGAAATGAGAGGGGTTCGGTTTGTTTTGGTTTGGTTTGGTGTGGCAGCTCTTTTATAGGAGTAGTTTGAAAATATTTCCAAAATGAAACTTTCACAGCGGTCAAGTTATTCCTATTATCTTTCCATAGCACCAGTCATGAAAAGAAAATCATCGCTATTTTAACAATCATATTAAAGAGTAAAAAGACCTTTCCAAAAGGTGAGAGCTTGCCTTTAGTTCTGTTAGTTAAATGTCATAATTTCCTCAAGAAATAGGAGTCACCTTTATTAATATATAGTTGACTACAGTGGCATCTGCTACCCCCTTTTGAATTTAGAAAACCACTAAATATTTCCTATTTCTCATACAGATTATCTGGCTTACCTATCAAGTATAGAAGCTGCCTCACTTTTTTTCTTGGTTCCATTCATTTCAAACTTAGTTTAAGACTAGTTATATTAGTTAGAATTCTGATGGTTGGAAGTGACAGAAACCTAGCTCCAACCAGTTTAAGATAAAAATGGAATTTTATAAAGATGTGAGATATCTCACTAAATCCAAAAATGACAATGGCAGGACCTCAGGAAAATTCTCTTCTGCTTCCTGTGGGGTTCTACTTCATTTTTCTATCTCCCTGTCATTGCTTCTAAAGGACATGTGGTCATACAACTATTCCTAATAGTCTAGACCCCTGTGGGAGTATGACATTCTTGACTTCAAGTTCTAAACCTCCTGGATAAGGACTCAGTATATCTGGCCAAATGCTTACCCAAAACTAGCTGAGGGAGGTCATATGGTCCTAAGGTTTATCCTGCTGCTATAGTATGGTTGCTAGCACTGGGAAAGGCATAGACTTAGAAAAAGTGAAAGCTGATAGTACAACAAATTAAGAGACATCCAATGCCCTAGTGCCCTACCTAAACTATTCTCTATATTAGATTGGTTTCTATCTAAACTACAGAAATTTACTTTGGATCAGATGGAAGCAGAATGCACTGGTTCATTAATTTCATGAGGAATCACTTTCGATTTCTATGAAAAATATTGGTCCTAGCCACTTACTTTATTCATTTTGTAGTGGCAAATATGTTGTTCCATGTCAAGGCAATCCCTCTTTCTTGCTGGTCACCCCTGGCATGTGGTATAGCCAAACACAAATCATTACAACAAGTGACATTATCATCTGAATCTCTTTTGTAAGCCCTGGAGCATCTTGGGTTCCTTCTCATTATCAAAACCTTTGACCAGGCAATGTACATGGTAGAGCTAAGCCAACAGAGTTCATCCCAAATGTCCTCATACTCTCCTCAGTCTCACCAAACATATAACCAGACTTACAGCATTATTTACCCATCAATCACATAAATAATTTTGAGTCTTATATGTTCTCATGCTCCAGTATTTCATTGACTGGAAGGATATGATCAAGAAGAATTATATTTAGGAAACTATTACCACCTATCACCACATCCACATACCCCATGACATTAGCATGCTATTCACAAGTTTATTTCTTTCAGAGACCCACAGTTATAGATTTCTATTCCAGTTCTTCTATGTAATATAATATTGGCCAAATAACTTAATCTTTCTGCACCTATCATCTTATCTACAAAAAGAGGCTTGTTATATCTAACTCAAAGTGTTGTGAGGATTAAATAGGATAGTATGTACAATGCTATAAGCACAGTTTGTCTTTTTAATAAACACCAGCATTCATTGTACTTAACCCAATAGCCCTCAAGAACCACAGGCTCAGAGTGGCCCTGGGATAACAGACAGAACCAGGCTAACTGGCAGGATTCAGAACGACAGCCTCCAGGAGACTTCAGTTTCACACCTGCAAGAGGGAGCACCATCTCTCCTGGCCTGAAAAAGCTGCTGGTTATCACAGCCTCACTTCATTTCATCCTACACTCCTCCTTGATGCATGTTGGCACCTTTGAGACTAAAAACAACTACAGACTTCAGGTTTGAGGCATGCCTTTGAGCTGAGTAGCATACAAATTACCTCCAGATAATTAAAAGTCCTAAAAGTTAGGACAAAAAGAAAATGATCTTAAAGTAAACCAAAATGACAATATGTTATAAAGGAAACATACAAATATTTTATTTAATTTTTCTGTTTTCAAAACTTTCTTCATGTGGGTATATTACTTTTGGGATGAAAAATAAATTTTATTTATAATTGAAACAAATAGGAAAGAAACAGGAGTTTTAAAGAGTAATTACATTAGAAAAAAAAATAAAAAGCCTAACTGCCCATCTACAGAAGATGGATAAAGTATGTTTGGGTATATTCATCAAATGAATTACTATGCACACGTTGAAAACAACAATATGGATTTATATTCATTGAAATAAGATGAATTTCTTAAAAGCAGATTATGTATCAGTATGATCCAATTTAAAAAAAAAGGAAAGTATGTGCTGTATATGGAAAGACAAAAAATCTGATAATATACTTACTAAATATATGGAATTCAGGACTTCATACTCTTGTGTGTACACTTCTTATATCATCTAAGTATTTTAATATATGTTTGTAATATTTATAATTAAAATCAAGTAAAGCAATTTGAACAGAAAAGGGAATGGTAAATTTTGGCCTCACTTCTGTCTTAATCCTCCAGGAGCCCTCCTTTCCGGTATCATCAGACACAGCCTGGCTGCTGCCTCTCCTTCCATCTTTCTTCACTCTTGACCTTCTCTTAATGAGCCTACTCTTCCCTTATCCCCAATACAGATGTTTTGGACCTTGGTCTCTGAACTCAGATGTGCTAGCAAGACATTTCTGACTTGAGTTTCTGCTTCTACCTGCCTGATGGTATCCCAGACTTATCTGCCTTCCTGACCTAGCTCCAGGGATGTCCTGTTGGAAGGGTGCTGGCCAGAGCCTTTCCCTGGCACACTTTTTCATCCTACCTAGAAGTGTGTACTCTTCTTTTAAAGGTATTGCTATTATTATCGTTATTATTATTATTATTACTTTTTAGTTACATGGAACAAATTCATCAATTGAGCTTCTTAATAATTTAAGTGAAATATAACTCTTTTATAATATGATATCAAAAAAAGTTTTTCTAAAGTAGCCTTTAATATGCCTTAACTTTCAAGAAATAATAATATAATTGAATCCCTCCGTTCTTTCCATCCTATAAGTGCCTTTCTCTTGTGTTTGCAGAAGGTACATTTATAGCAGTAAAATCACACTTCTTTTCTCCATTTATCTCAAATTAAATGATATTCCTGAGAATGAATAACTCTTCATTAACAGGCACTACTGATAATAAAATATACCTTGGATTGACATATAGTAAAACACATATTTTATAACCCTGTCAATAATTCTGGTTTCTCTTATTTTGTAGAGCAGTTAGCTTTATTATCAGTGTCCCATAGTTGTCTTTGCAATAACAGAGCTCACCACTGGGCCTTGTTGCTGCTCTTGAATCTGCTGAGGTAAGCCGACTACCGCTGCCCTGGAGAGACTTCTGACGATCATTGGTTTTGGGGTGCATCCACCCCCTCTCTGATGTATCTGCCTATAAGGGTGAGAGGCTTTAACTTTGCACTCCCTTGTCTGGCAAGGCAACTGCCCTTTTCTTCTCTATGAAGCTTTAGTCAATGCAAGACTGCATTAAAAATTGCTGTGCTTTACTGACATTCTTTTCTCTCAGTAAAGTTTCACTTACCTGGAGAGAAAAAGAAAAATGTCTATCTTCAATTATGAAACCTGAAATTGACCTGAATAAGACCTGAAATCAAAATATCAAAATTTAGGAAACTTGATATTAACCAATTGTACAATAGGGGAATGAGGAGGAAAATACGACAGTATAATTCTGGATGTTTTATATAATTCACTTTACTAAAGTTCCACAGTATGTCTGTGGGGGAAAAGCATTATAATACCCATTTCACAAACAAAGTTACATAGTAGGTAAGAAGCAAAGATGGAATTTGAATCCTAGTCTGTTGCTCAAGAATGTATACCCTTGCCTAAACACTGTTCTCCCTATAGTTACATACACAAATTTGCTTCTACATTTAATACTTAGACTATGTCTTATAATTGATTGAACTCATTTTCTATTTTGAATTAGGCTTGTCAAATCAGTCAGCAAACTTTTAGATACTCAGTGAATGCTATCATAGGCTAATTGAGGACCAGACTCCATTGGTAAACATATCACTTGATTACTACCTCCACCATCATCAGGAAGGTGAGAATTACTTTTTTGAGCACCTACTCTGTGCTAGGACTTTATTATGAAATTAGTACACATTGTTCTATTTAATTTTCAAAATAATTCCCAAATCAAGAATTGTAAACCACAGATTACTCCCTGTATCAGTCAGGGTTCTCCAGAGAAACAGAACCAAAAAACAAAACAAAACAAAACAAAACAACAACAACAACAAAAAAAAAAACAAACCCAGAAAGAAAGAGGAGGCCAGAGACAGAAACATTCAGAGAGAGAGAGAGAGAGAGAGAGAGAGAAGTTAATTTTAAGGGATTAGCTCACAGGAATGTGGGAGCTAGCAAATCCATAGAGCAGGCAGATAGGCTGGAAACTCAGGCATGATTTCTATGTTACAGTCCTGAAGCAGAATTCCTTCTCCAGGAAACCTCAGTCTTTTGTTCTTAAGGCCTTCAAATGGTTGGATGAGACCCACCACCCAAATGATCAAGGGAAAATTCCTTCCCTTAAAGTCAGCTGATTGTAAATGTTAATCACTTCTACAAAATAGCCTCCTAGCAACATCTAGACTAATGTTTGGTCAAACGTCCGATACCATAGCCTAACCAAATTGACATATATAATTAATCACCACACAACCCTTTCTATGATGCCTCATTTTTCTTGAAAGCATGCTATAAATGAGGCCACATTCACCAGTTTATTTCTCATGTAGGTCAATTAGCTTTAGCATCCTAATACCTTTACCCTACCTAAATTTCCATTCCTTAAATTCTATCTTGCATCCAAATGTCACCTCTAAATATGTCTCTAGAAATCACTGCCTACTTTTGGTCATGAGATTAACTGATTGCTATATTACTAACAACTTAGAATAGGCAAAGGGCCCGGAGCTTTAACTTGTGTACCAAGACCAACACTGTAACTCAAGTCAAGGTCTTCTCTAAATCAGATAACCCAAGCAAAGAAAACAAAAACAAAAACAAAACAAAACAAAAAACCTCCACAGGGTTTCCTGAAAGCCATTTGATGTTCCAACAGCAATCATTTGCCTTTAGAAAAAAACTCTTAACCATGTGTTTCATTTAATCAGCAAAATGTAGCAGGCATTACTATTTCTAATGTTTTGTAGATAAGGAAAGAGAAACTAGCAGACTAAGTAACTTGCCTAAGCTCAAAGAGCTCATGTATGAGATATGGGAAATCTGGAACCCTAATCCACTTACTCAACATATATCACTAAATCCCTAACATATTTCAGGCTCTGAGATCAAGCAGTGAATAAAACATACATACCACCTGCCCTCACAGAGTCTAAATTCTAAAAAAAAAATGTTGTTAGACAACAGAACAATCAATATGTATACGTAGGGTGTCAGGTAAGTGTTTCTGATGAAAAATAAGGCATGTAGCCATTAGGGTATATGAGTTGTGAGGGAGGTGTGAGTTGCAATACAAAATAAGGTGATCAGAAAATTCTCAGTGAGAAGATGGTGCTTGACCAAGACCTGAAAGACATGAGGGAGCAAACTTCGTGGGAATACCAAGAGAAAAGTTGTCATGTAGAAGAAAGTCCTGGTGTAGAAGCTGCCTAGTGTGTTTGAGAAATATGGCAGAACTATTATAAGATGGTGCTGACTTAATTTATGCTAATCTGTCATTCCCATTTTCAGATGCCTTTGCTATAAAATTCTATTTGGCAAATCTACATGGAAAGTCAAATATGGTTTACAATATGAAAGATACGAAATCTATAATCATAATTTTATTCCTAAATATATCTATTAAATTGATACTTCTTATGTCATAATACAAATTTATCTTTCACTTATTAATGGTGCTGCAAATTAACTGAAGTGACTGGCAACTAAGTACACAAAGCACTGATTCCATTTCTTAGCCAACCCAGAGAGTGATTATGGTTTTTATAAATCCTTCCCATTTTAAGAAATAATTTAAGCTTGGCAGTGCTTTGTTTAAGATGTATTAAGACTTTTAGAAAACTACAGTTTAAAAAGCCCTTAGGAGAAATTACTTTTTGTAATGCAAAGCAAATTTGAACAAAAACTTGTACATTAAAACTACAATATCTGACCATATCTATATTAGCAGAGCTTCTTATTTTATAGGTAAGTTTTCAAAACACATTGATAAATATTAATGGTGTCTGTAAAAGATGACCATTCATATCATCTTACAAGCCTTATTAAATGCTGATTATTTATCCAAAATCTGTGTCCATATAATGCTATTTAAAACGGTGATTGCATAGAGTCTAGTCTTATCGTCTAGAGTTAAGCTGAGTCTAGATAACATGTTTCAGTAATAAAATCTGTGGATGTCATATATACATACACACACACACACACACACACACACACACATATATAATATACCAATTACCGAGTAAATTCTGCACCTATAACGTACTTACTGGCATCTAAGTTATATAAATATAGCAAATAAATGTTCAGGTTTATAGCAGTTTGTGGCATATTTCTCGCACATTTTGTTTTGCTACGATTCAGTCACTTCCAAGAAAATGAGAAGGTATAAGGTGTCCATTCTCTATTCCTTCCTTTTCAATTCAGCCAGATGTCCAAGCACCACATGTGGAGCAACAGGGAAGGCAATGACAAACAGCCAACTAACTCCATATGCAGAAGTATTCAAAAAGGAACTTCTTAAATTGGGATTTAAGAAAATCTGAACTTATTAAAGTACACTTGAAGATTTTTCTATATTTTCCAATAAAAACTATGAAGGAGCTGCTTCAAGCATCGTAACAATAAATAGGAAAAAGAAACTTTTAAAAATCCTATTGGTCCTGCAGCCTCCTCCCAGAGTCCCACACAATAGCAAATACTTAGGATGAGAATGGCTCCAGTGGAGCAACACTAATACATTTGACACAGCTTCCACCCCGTCGTTATGCAGAGGAGTCTGCGCTTATCCTTTTATAAATTGGAGACTCTTTTAACCAGGAATCCCAGGATGAAACGGAACCATTTTCCTCACGGCAAAACAAATCCTTCTCCAGTGAATTTTGTTATTGTTTATTGTTACACTGTTTTATCAGCACTAAACTGTATGAACGCTTCAATTAGTTCTTGATGAATGATCCCATAAAAGCATGTAGTTTCATTTCCCCTGCCACCAGATATTTCACTGAGTGTTATTAAATGAAATATAATTGGGATAAGATTCAGGAAACTTAGAGAGCTGTAGTGCTCTCAGTTCAGCCTAAAACGGTTAGTCATCTGTGTAGCTGAATCACATTCGATGCACTGTACATATAAATTCCCATCACTTGATCCTGTGGAGAAAGTAGAGGCACTAGATATAGTGTGATGTGCAATCTCGGCCCTTTTGTAAGGATAAAGGCCTATGGCGAGGTGCTGAGTTCAGTGCTAGGTCAAAGAGTTGCTATATCCACAGAGGAGCAAAAAGCATCTGTATCAATCAGACTTCTGCACAATAGAATATATCCACGTTATATGTTACATAGCAACTATTACGTTGTTCCAGGAAGAGGTGGAAGCCATCAGCCTTCTTCTTTCTTCTTAGTAGAGGAACCCTAATTTTTAGGTAGGCATGTTGACACAAAGAATAAAAGACTAACTTCTCTGCCTCCCTTGCATGTGACCATGCTGTAGCTAACAAAATGTAGATTTGGGTTATGAGACTCCTGAGAAACCTGTTTAAAGGGAGCTGATTCAGCTGGAGTCAGACTTTTCAAAACAAAACAAAACAAAACAAAACAAAAAACCTTCTCTCCTTTCTTTCTTCTTCTGGCCTTCAGTGCAGAAGCAAAAACTGGACCTTCAGCAGTTACACTGGATCAAGACATGACCTTAAGCTGAAAGTCATGTGGTAGGATATTAATGCAGAAAAATAGAAGCCTGAGTGCCTGAAGACATTCTAGTGCTACCACCTAAGCCTTCAATTGCTATCCTAAGTCTTTTTTTTAAAGATTATTTATTTATTTGACAGAGAGAGATTACAAGTAGGCAGAGAGGCAGGCAGAGAGAGAGGAGGAAGCAGGCTCCCTGCTGAGCAGAGAGCCCGATGTGGGCCTCAATCCCAGGACCCTGAGATCACGACCTGAGCCGAAGGCAGAGGCTTTAACCCACTGAGCCAACCAGGCACCCCCTATCCCAGGTCTTTTGTTTACAGATGATCCTTTACTCTTTTGACTGCAATGCTATTATAGGCAACAGAACCACCTATAACTGAGACAACTATGGATCCTTTATATTTTTTTCTTAATATATTATTAAATAATGTAACAACACTACCTTGTGTTGGTCATTCTGTGAAGCATTTTTAATGCATTGTCATAGTTTATCTTTAAAACAAACCTGTAAGCTAGGTACTAATATTATCTCTTTTAAAGATTAGAAAACTAAATCACAAAACCATTCAGCACATAGTCTGATTGGTGGTGAGGGAGTGGGAGACAGGGGAGGGATCAAAATTCACAATTTCAATGTTTCTTTCTTTAATGCAACAGATAATATGTTTACAATTACATCATGTGCTAGAGATCATTCTGAGTGCTTGGGACACATAAATGAACAAATCAAAGACCCGTGACCTCACAGAGCAAATATTCTAGGAGAGTCTCAAGGTTCTTAACTATAATCTCGAACAATGTTACAGTGTGGTCTGTGGACCGCTCAGTAACTAAAGATAATTAAAGTGGATTCACAAGGTCAAAACTTTGCCATAATAATACTAAGATATTACTTGATTTTTTTTCCATGATGTTCATAATTGCACTAATGGTACAAAAAGTAAAGGTGGATAAAGCTTCTGGCAGTTTGCACCTACAAGTCATGATATTTCTCACCACCAGAGATCCACATTTAATAAATAGTTCAATTAATTAAATGAAGAGCTTCCCTTAAGAATGTCCTCAGTAAAGCAGTCAAAATTTATAATTTTATTAAATCTTGAAACTTCAGGACAAATCATTTCAATAACACGTGTGATAAAGTGGAAAGTATACAAATGCACTTCTGCCATCGACTGAAGTACTACGGTTATCTGGAGAGAAGCACTTGTACAACTGAATCACAAGCTGAACTAGCCAGTCTTTGATGGAATATCATTTTACTTGAAAGAATTAATGACAAACTATTGTTATTCAGACATGGGTATTTGGGAAAGACTTTATCAAAAATGACTGAGGTAAACCTGTCGGAGAAACAAACCAATGGTATTTGCTGCCAGTGATAAAATTTGAGCTTCACAATGCCTAAGATTTTTCTGATGAAATTGGTGGTGATATTGACAACATATTTTCTAGAACCCAACAGAGACATCCATTTAGCAATTGAGTTTAATATAGAGTCCTTTACTATTCAAGTATCTCCTTAAAATTAAGATGATGTCAGTTATCTAAATTTCAGTTTTTATTTATTCAGCATAAGGAGAGTAAGATTTACTCCCTAGGGTTGTTGTAGAATTTAAAAGAGATAACTGTGAAAGATGTAAGCCAGATGATTCACAGACCTGTACCCCTGGGGCAAAGAATAAAAAAATAAAAAAATAAAAGAGATAACAAGTGTGAAGACACAAAAAATATCTGGAAGGTTACAGGTGATTAAATATTTTGGTTTTCTTTTGATTTTTTCATTTTCTTGGCCCCAGGTTTCCATTGATAATAAACTAGTTCTCATCCAATATGGTGGCCATGAAAATATGCCTCCCAGATCTCTTATAACTGCAACTAAGGATAACTGACCTTGGGCACAGCTCTTTTCTCAGGCACAGTGTTTGCACCGAAGCTGTGCTTCCCACAGGTATTCCCATTCAAGGAATAACGTGGCAAGGAGGGTGAGGCTAGCTTGCTCCTGGGAAATGGCAATTCTCAAGATTCTGGTCAGAAAAGCATTACAAGTTCAGAAAATCAGTTTGCTCAAAGAGCTAAAGAGCTGAGAATGGTGTAAGTGAATTTGTTACTAGGTAGAAAGCTGTGTTGGGATATGGAACTACAAATATTTGCAAGGTGGCTTCAGTTGATTACTAATAAGACACAGAGAGCAATAGGCAGAAAAATGTAATATCAATCAACCCCAAACCTTTGTAACCACAAATTTCAAGACAGAAACACAAATCCATACAATTTTGTGCAGTAACTTCTAACCATACGTACATTTTAATTGGTAATATAAACCTCTATCATATATTATACTGAGTTCTATTCTATCATATATTCAAGTCTTACAGACAGACAGACAGACACACACACACACACACACATACACACACCATGTTTTAGTCATCTTTCAAATGTAGAATGAAATAACCACCTTGGGAAAACAAATAATTGAAGGAGAGAGAAAAGAGAATTAACCTAACCCCATAATCTGCTCCTGATCCCCATAATCTTAAATTTAATATATTCTGAATCAGCTTTCCATATATTTTTAGAAATAGAATACTATATATAGGATTCTAATTATCTTTTCTATTACAAACAATATTTAGACTATATGGATAATAATAAAAAGTAAATACAGAAATAATAAAATAGTAAATAATAAAAAGTAAAAATTACTATAAACATTTTCTGTTCTTTGCTCTAATATCTATGTATTTCACTAACTTTTTTTGGCATTCAATTTATTCATAATTATAATACCAGTTTATGTCCAAAATTCTCACAACCCAAATTTTAAATTCAGGCAAAAAATAGATTATTTGGTTAAATGCAAATTTCTGGGATGGAAAATTGACAGTGATGATGACCATGGTGATGATGGCCTGGCACTCATCACTATTCACAGTTTTCCCCAAGATTAAGTTTGTCTCACAATATTTCAATCAGGTGGATAAAGCAGAAAAACCTTTTTTACCTAAAGAGAAAAGTACAACAATCCAGATGACTTGTCATCAGAGTACTTGTTCTCCTGACTTTAGGCTTATCAAGATCAGAAATAACACGGAATTTGGTAAAACTGCACTATATGATTCAAATCCATAAGGTTCTGTTCACCATTTATATATTATTTTCCTCAGGATATTCGAGTTAAAGAACACTAATCTTACTTTCCTACTAACCAGATTTTACCATATTTTACTAATCAGTTAAAATCGTTCAAATTAAACAGAACTTTTCAAAAGTAGATTGCATGTAAGGATATTAATCCTTCACAACTCGATCTGTAGGTTCAATGAAGTCTCAATCAAAATCCCAACAAGTTATTTTGTGGCTATTAACTAACTGATCCTAAATTTTATATGGAAAGGCAAAAGACTGAGAATATCCAACATAATCTGTAGGAGAAGAACAAAATTGGAGGATCACAATACCTGACTTTGAGATTTAAATAAAGCTACAGTAATCAACACCATGTGGTACTGGCAAAAGGATAAACAAATAGATCAATGGAACAGAATAGAAAGCCCAGAAACAGATCCACAAAAATATAGTCAACTAAACTTCAACAAAGAAACAAAGATATTTCAAAGCAGCAAAGATAATCTTTTCAGTAAATGGTGCTGGAATAACTGGGCATTCATATGCAAAAAATAATCTAGACATAGACCTTACACTCTTCAAAAAAATTAGCTCAAGGGGTGCCTGGGCGGCTCAGTCAGTTAAGTGTCTGCCTTTGGCTCAGATCATGATCTCAGGTTCCTGGGATTGAGCACCATGTTGTGTTCACTGCTCAGCCGGGAATCTGCTTCTCCCTCTGCCCGCCCCCCACCCCCGGCCGCATGTGTGTGCTCTCTCTCCGTCTGCCTGAAATAAATAAATAAAATCTTTTTTAAAAAATTAACTCAAAATGGATCATGGACCTAAGTATAAAGGTGACACCATAAAATATCTAGAAAATAACAGGAGAAAAATCTATGTGACCTTGGGTATGGTGATGACTTTTTACATACAACACCAATAGCACGATCCATGGAAGAAAGAATTGATAAGCTGAAGTTTATTAAAATTGAAAACTTCTGCTTTGCAGAAGACATTGTCAAGAAAATGAAAAGAAAAAGTCGCAAATAGGGAGAAAATATTTCCAAAAGATATTTCTGATAAAGCACTGTTTTTAAAACATATATGCAAAGAACTCTTTAAACTCAACAATAAGAAAACAACCCAATTAAAAATGGGTCAAATACATGAATAGACACCCCACAAAGATTACACAGATGCAAATAAGCAGATTAAAGTATGTTCCACAACATATACCCTCATGGAAATGCAAATTAAAGTAAGATACTACTACCCACCTATTAGAATGGTCTAATAGTCCCTATTAGAATGGTACTATCCAGAACACTGAAAACACCAAATGCTGGCAAGGATGTGGAGCAATAGGAACCCCCATTCACTGCTCGTGGGAGCACAAAATAATAGAGCCATCTTAGAAGTTAGTTTGGCAGTTTCTGACATAACTAAATGTACTCTCACCATACTACCAGCAACAGCAGTCCTTGGTATTTCCCCAAAGAAACAGAAAACTCATGTCCTGCCTACATAATTTTGCAGCATTATTCGTTAAGTGCCAAAACTTGTAAGCAACTAAGCTGCCCTTCAGTAGAAGAATGGATAAACTGTGGTACATTCAGGTAATGAAATATTATTCAATGTGAAAAAGCAATGAACTATAAAGCCATGAAAAGACATGGAGGAAACTCAAATGCATATCACTATTTGAAAGAAGCCAATTTCTTTGTACACCTGAAACTAATATAAAACTCTATGTTACTTATACTAGAATTAAAATTTTAAAAAGACATTACGTAGTGTATACTAGTCCTATTATTTCATGAGTTGACTAACAAGTCTCTGTTCCTATTCATATTATTATGATTTCATAAACAATGAATATAGTTCATTTTAATAAACATTTATTATTCTAAAAAAAGAAGCCAATTTGAAAAGGATACATACTAAATGATTCTAACTATATGATAGTCTGGAAAATGCAACACTTTGGAGACAGTAAAAAGACCATGATTACTGGGGGTTGGAGGGAAGGAGGGATGAATAGTCAAAGCACAGAGGATTTCTAGGGCAGTGAAGCTATTTGGTATGCTACTACAATGGTGGATAAAAGTCATTCACATTTGTCCAAACCCATAGAATGCCCAACACCAAGAGTGAACCCTAATGTAAACTATGGACTTTGGGTGATAATGATGTGTTGATGTAGTTTCATCAATTGTAACACAAGTACCACTCTGGTGGGGAATGTTGATAGTTGGGAAACTGTGCATGTGCAGGGTTAGGGAGTACATGTATTCTCTCTGTACTTTGTTTTCAGTTTTTCTGTGAACCTAAAACTACTCGAAAAACTGAAGTCTATTTTCAAAAAAACTAGATTGTGTACAATCTGCATAACATTTTAAAATTATAATCTGAGACTTGGGTACTGGAAGCAGTATTTAGTAGAGCTTTGGGAGTTTTCTTTCACAGCCTTCATAATGCTTTTGGGCTTCTACTTTAAAAGACTTCATTTTGCTAAGGGGTGGCATGATTTCCACTTTGAAGATTCTGACATGTTTTAATGGTCCTGTCTTTGAAGAAATGAGTATCTGTGGGATTCCCTGGTGAGGAAGTTTTCTATTCAGGGAGAAAGAAAGTCCTCTGTTGAAATTATTTACCAGATTATGGTTTTAACCCCAGAGACAGTCTAATCCCTGACAGGGTTATCGTCTTTTTGAAAATATTAATATGTTTGGAAAAGGTTCTACTTCTGAAGAAATTCTTATTGCTGGAAGAAGGCTATCTTTAAATTTTTAGCAAGTTGTTGTTTTCAAGGATGTTTTCTAGCGTAAGATGACTTCTCTGGGAGAACATTAAAGTAAGAGGTAATTTCTTCTATTGACATTTCCTTATAGAATTGTATGAACGTCAGAATAGAACTAGTGTCTCATGGAGTGTGTAAATCAATGGTCTCATTTATTACATTAAAATAAAATGTTAATTGAAATCTGTGTAACTTAAAAGTATATATGTACCTTTATTGCACATCTTTTATATGTTGGCCATTTAAATATATAAAAGGCATCCACAAAAACAAAGAAAAATATTAAGTCTGATCGTGGTCTACTAATGAAGGAAAAATCATGCTCTTTGTCAATTGTCCTCTTTTTTTCCATTTTTAAGACACCAAACATTTCTGGGCGCCTGGGTGGCTCAGTGGGTTAAAGCCTCTGCTTTCGGCTCAGGTCATGATCTCAGGGTCCTGGGATCGAGGCCCGCATCGGGCTCTCTGCTCAGCAGGGAGCCTGCTTCCTCCTCTCTCTCTGCCTGCCTCTCTGCCTACTTGTGATCTTTCTCTCCCTGTCAAATAAATAAATAAAATCTTAAAAAAAAAAAAAAGACACCAAACATTTCTGAAGACAACACAACTATTCCTCATTTGGAGAATTCACATGAGCAAACTGAAGGAAGATGAAAGGAGTTGTAATTATAAATATTTTAATGGTTTTCATAAAGACAAAAAAATGAAGTGAAAGAAAGAAGGGGTGGTAGTGAAGAAATATGTTAGGTAATTACATGAATATTATCTTACTTACTTCCCTGTATGATGTGAAACACAATGAGGAAAGTGCCACAAAATAGTGGGAGAAATGAATAATGAACTTCATAATTAATTTTACTAAAAACAGTCAATTGAAATATAATGGTTATTTCAGTAAAGTTTTATTTAAACTCTTTATTTTTCTGATTTACCATTTGTTCTATATAAGGAATTATCTAATTTGAAAATATTTTTTATGCAACTTCAAAATCTCAGGAAGAGATATCCTAGGTGTAATTATATAAAACTAGTGTGAAATTACAATAAATCCAGAGTAAAATTTGATGTTATTCAACAGTTTTGCCTAGAAGTAAAAGCATTTAATCTATAGTTTGGCCCCAGAGTATTTTGGAATTGTGTGTCCTCTGATCACTTAACACAGTCTCCAGCTAAACTACAGCTCTCATTTTCCTGAGCACATATCCATATATTTTTGCTCATTTTGTCTCCGTCTCCTAGAATATCAAGTCAACTTTTATACTAGTTTTAAGGATTATTTTAGTCTGTTCAGGCTGCTATAGCCAAATACCAGAAACTAAATAGATTATGAACAACACAACTTTATAACTTATAATTCCAGAGGCTGGGATATCTAAGATCAAGGTCTTGGCCAATTGAGAAATGAGAACCCACTTCTTGGTTCACAGGTGGTGTCTTTCCTCTGTACTCTCACTTTGAAGGGAAAAACTAGCTCTTTGGGATCTTTTTTATAAGGTCATTAATCCCATTCACGAAGGCTCTACGATTAAGACTTAAGCTCTTCCCAAAGGCCCTACCTCCAAAAACCATTATGCTGGGCTTTAGGTTTCAATATACGACAGTAGAGAGACACAAACATTCAATTTATAACAAGGAGCAAGCCAAATTCTGCTTCTTTCTTGGAGTTATCAATGGCATCAGACCCATTGGACCTCTGTGTCCTCAGAACTACAACAGTCTATGTTCGTGTATATCCCTGGGACAAGATTCATTGCTGAATAAATTGTAGGAATACATAGGCACAAGTCCAGTTCTATATATGATATAACTGTATTTTGAGTTTAATTTTTTTTAGTTTAATATTTTAAAGTAGAGAATCCCTATTCACATAATAATGTTGTTTAAAGTGAGATTTATTAATGATTGCAGTGTTTTGCTGGTTCAAGAGAACCAAATCCAGTCAAATTTAATAAAGTATTAACCATGACCTAGCCAAATTTAATAAATTATTGTTTGATGATTCTTTAAAGTTGCATTTTTGCTTGAATAAGATGTTTATATTATTGTTATTAAACTCTATACCAGACATCCAATCTAGTTATTGCTAGACATTAGAATGAGAAATACAATATAATGTTCACTGTATATTAATCACTATACTTACTGTTTTAAAAACTTGGTACATATACAGATCGATCTATTTTCATTATCTGTTATTTAACTGAATGTGATTCTGTTAACATAAAATAGCTTTCTCTGATCTGGAGGTTTGCATATATAAGTGTATGTGGTTTTAATTTCTCCCAACATTCCTTCATTTGAGTCAATGCACAATTTGTTTACATAGCAAACCATGACTTCATATGGGAAGGAAAAAAAAAGAAATGCAAACTATAAAAGCAAATCTGCACAGATGTCATGACATAACTTGGTCTTCTATCAGATAATCTAAAATATGATTACTATTTTATTTATTTTAAAAAATATTTATTTGAGAGAGAGAAAGAATGAGAGAGCACAAGCAGGGAGGTGGGGCGAGGGGCAGAGGCAGGGGCAGAAGCGGATTCTCTGCTGAGCAAGGAGGCCCATGCTGGCCCGGATCCCAGGATACTGAGATCATGACCTGAGCTGAAGAAGGCAGACGCTTAACAGACTGACTCACCCAGGAACCCTGATTAATTACTACTTTAAAGCTACCATTTGAATGAAAACACAAAATTAAACAAAATTCTGATAGAGCATTTCTACCTGCAGTAGAATAACTACTTCACGTATAGTACATATGCAACAAACAGTTGATGACTAATTGGTTAATATTGATGTGTATACTGCATTAGAATAAGATTATAACTGGATATAAAATAATTAGATTTATTATTCTGTCCATCTAAGGACCTTAAAATATAGTAATAAAGATAGAATTAAAACTAGTGAAAAATATGAGAGCAGTTAAGTAGACAGATGAAAATTATATTTACAAGTCTATGTTCTCAAATTATTTGAAGCACAGAATTTTTTTTCAAAAAATTGTTAAGAAAAAAGGGAAAAAATATGACTTCTTCTAGACCCTTTCTTGATCAGCACCACAACCTCTCCATAGCATATCCGCTACTCTTTCAGAGTTCATTTTCTGACTTTACCCATTCTCGTCTGACTTCTGAAAACTTGACTCCAAATAGCTCTTGCTAAGGTCAGCAATGATTTTCAGTCACCATCTCTGATGAAAAATTTCAGTGTTAATTTAATAGCATTTGATACCATTTACCGCTTCCTCCTTCAAAATCTTATTTCTTCTCCCTTGTATTCCTGGACATATTTTCTAGCTTATTTCCTCCACATTGTCCCTTTTCCAAGATGATCCCCCTCTATCAGGCTGTCTTCACAACTTGGTCCTATGCTTCTTTTTTATTATTTAATATTTTCTTCTGTCTCACACATGCACACGCAGTCAATTCATATTTCACCTCCTTTTCCCATTCTCGATCATACATTCCATTATAGAAGGCTAAAACCTCTGAGTCATTGTAAATACCCTCTAGCCTGTAATCCATATACCAAAGACATCATCATATTCTACCATTTTATGTCCTAAATATCTCTTTAATCCCATCATTTTAGTTCACTGTCTCAGGTGCACTACTAGCCCACCCATATTTATTCTGGCCTCAAAGTCATCTTTCCTGTTTGTAAATCTCATTCTGTCACTTATTTCTTAGTTAAAGCACTTTAGTGGTTTCTTAATGCTCATAGAATTAAAAACTAACAATTAATATGACCTATAAGGCTGGACATACTCAAATTCCTTCCTAGCTTATTTCACAAAATTCCACTCTCCAGTCTTTGCTCGTATACACCCTGGCTTTGTTTCAGGATGAAAAATGGGGAGGTAAATGTAGAGACATTATAAGGAAAGTAGCTAAATGTTATTTACAGACTGGCTGTGAGAGGTCATGTTGACCGAAGGGATCAAATAATTACCCCATATCACCCCGTAAGCATGCATTCCCTTTTTCCATCTTCAGGTTTCTGCTTATGTTGCACAGGCCAGCCAGTAGGGAAAGTAGGGATGATGTTAGAACAGTGGAATGGTGAATAGATGATTGTTTGAGGGCAAAGGATGTATATATGACATAACACATTTAGCTGATTTCTATAGACAGATGATCTCAACGCAACTGTGAAGATCTGACTAGGCCAGAGATGAGGATAAGCTTTGGCACCAAGCTACCTGTACTTACTTGGTAGTGTATATCACTTAGTGACCCTTAGTAAGTAATTTTGTCAATAACCAGAAAGCCTAGGAATAATTATCTCAGAGGAATGGAGGTGTGGCCATGAGGGAAAATAAGAGAGAAGGCATATGGATGAGGAAAAAAGAAAGGGGAAATTAAAAACAAACAAATAAACAAAAGTATTAATGAAATTCTGGGTAAGAGTAGGGTTTGTGTAGTAAATGACTAACTGTGGTAAAGTTAGAGGTATTTTACTTCTTATTTCCAGAATGGGTGACCAAGTGGGGAAAATATGTGCCAGTGGTAGTTCTTAGCTCTCTGACCTAGGTGAATAAGTAATATGAATGGAGGAAAGAAGCAGTAGCTCAACTTTAAGGATTTGAGTTGTTGAAATTCATAGGGAACACAGGATAAACTTAATGTGAAAAGAACCTGGAAATGGGTAACAGACCTCATAAAATGGAGAGAAATGTAAGTTGCTTTCTTTAAAGCATGTGTGGCAATTATGCCTCAAAGAGTTTCTAAAGTCTTACCTAAGCCGAAAGTCTTCTATAAGATCACATACTTATGTGAACATGCTTCTTTCAGTTAATTCTATTACTTTGTTTATTCTTCTTAGTTCAAATCTAAAGTAATTTGATACTTACAGGTTTTATAAACAGCAAGCTTTAAATTATTTTGAATTTAATTGGCTCTAAATGACAGATAGTAGTTTAGCTCAGTGTTAATAGTCATGCATTTATATATTGATCAAAATGCATACATTGCAGAATATTTAATGTTACCCCAGTGAAAAAGGTGGAATTAAGGAATATATGTAGTACAACTTATTTAACAATTTTCAATCAAACTGAATTTGCTTTGGTTTTTTTTGAGAATTATTCTTCAAGGACAATAATGTGAAAAACAACATGAATGGTCACAATGGCTATTTTTGTTCTGTGTTTCAGACTTAAAATATACCAGGCAAATAGAGTAAGATGCTGAAAAATTATATACTCTACCCTGATTAATGGATGCTATAGATATCTTTCTGCTCTGTCTGCTTGGTTAGCTTTGTTTCAAATGTGATACAGATCTCATGCTGCACAGCAGATCCAGAAATAGTCCATGTTCCTTTAAATTCAGGCAATGCATCATATTCTATTACACTGTGTCACATCAGTCTATGACAGTAAAGCATGAGTTATGTGGATATGGACCAGTAGGTGAACTAGTCCCAACACGTGGACAATTTGAAGATCAAGCAAAATATTTTTGCAAAAAAAATATTTTAAAAAATAGAATCATAGATAGTATATGAGACACAAAGGACACTGTTTCTTATTTACTTAAAAAACCAACATTACACATAATCTTTCCAAATACTCTGAAAAATCCATCTTAACCACAAGCATTTATGTGATCTGGCTCTTAGATAGAAGTTTCTTATGTCAAATTTCACTTTTGTTTTTTTTCCCAGATATTAGCTATGGGAAAGATAAATAATGCATCAGAGTTTCTCTTCACATCATCTGTGTCTAACAAAACAATAATGAGACATTAACATGGAGACCAAAGAAAAAGCTTTCAAGGATAAGAAATTATGTTTGTTGTAAAAATCCACATGATTCCAGGGGAGTTTTAAGGCAGGATAAATTAAACTGCTACTCATTGCTATTATAATTATTAGAAATTAATATTTTTTGTTACCTGATCTTCTAGGTATTGCAGTTTTAAGACGTACATAGTTTCAAGATATATATAGTTCCAAACAAGAGAACATTCAAAACAAATTAAAAACAAACTTGAGAATACTATGACTGAACAATTAAGAAAAGAAAGGATGGCAATTTGGTATATCTCAAATCTAAAGCTCTCCCATACTGATATATGATTATTTAGAATTAAGCATTTAGAATGTTTACCCAAATTGGGTATGAAAAGCATGTATTGAATAGGATTGAGAAGCTGAGGAAGATTCCTTGTAAAAAGGTAGTAACAGAAATAGGAAAACAGAAAACAAAATAAAATAAGACTGGCAATTTTGGCAAACCATTATTATGAAATTTCTTGCCTAGTGGATTATTCATGAGATTTTTACAACAGCTTTCTTTGAGCATCTGTATGTCTCTAATCATGCCCCTAAAACTGCCCTTGTGACTTTGAGGAAGAATGTCAGAGAAAGGCCATAAATTATGCAGTGAAAGAAAAAAAAATATGAGCTAGAAGTGACACCAAAGCTTTGTAATACATATTTGGAGTAGGAAATGACCACATTAATTCATTTAATCATTCTTTCATTCAATAAACATCAATTATCAGTTATGTATTACAGTGTCCATCAGTCATGTGCCGAATCATATTGGAGCCTGAGGCAAAAAGAAAAATGTGTGCCCCTCTATACAACTCATCAAATTATCTTCCTGTATTTTGAACCTAGTGGAAAAAGTCAATAAAACTGTACAATCAAAACCATGATTATATGTAAAAACCCCACACTGGCCAATCTGTTTGCATGCCATGTTCAACCCTTATAAACCTCACCAGTGCCAACTGCAGCACTTGCAGAGCTGGAGGACTGAGGACCAGTTAGAAACCACTATGCCAGTCATACAATAATAATACAATAAAAAAGAAACAGAAATCTATATTTTTAATTTTTTTTATATTTTTTTCATTGAGGATTCTTTGCACTTTTTTAAACATCACATTCAAATATTTATCTTGATTATTGAGTATTTAGTGCTCCTTTCCATTTTGCATCTCACTGGCTTTACCCCACAAAGTAGAATAGGGTATCTGAATATACTTCTACAATAGATAAAACTTTAATACAAATTTGTTTTCAAATCAGTATTCTCTAGCCTATAGTTTTTCCCCTTTCTCCATTTCCATATAAGCACGCACACACACACACACACACACACACGCACACACAAGCTGTATTTTCATCTTTGCTTAGAGAATTCTACATTTCCTCCTAGTGTTTTTCAGAATATTTATTTCCCAAAGTTTTAATCATAGCTTTCAAAATTTTCAATTTTTCTACTACTCCTTAAGTTTCACGAACAATTTTAATAAAGTCCTGATTGTTCAGTGCTTTGGGCTTTGAGACACTATCTTACTTTTGCTCATAATGCCAGGCATCTTCACATGCAGTGGTCTCTCAAAGTCACTCTCCACTCTGCTCTCTGCACCATGAGAGGCCGACTCTAGATAGACTCCATCAACAAGCTTCTTTGCCTTCCATCTTAAAGCTAGATTCAGCCGATGGGAAACACAAGCAACAGATTGGAAGGATGGAGGAGATTGAGCTCAGGATATTTACTGCCTTGCTTCCTCCCCTGCCAGAACTCCGCAATTGTCTATGTTCCTCCACCACTACTTTCACAGTAATCTTTCTGGATTTTGGTAACTGCTCCCTCTCCTCCCTTTGGGACTGAGGGGATAACAGCTGTTTTTTACCAACTCCACTTTTTGAGTTCCCCCTTCGGCTCATCCATATCTTTGTACATGGTTCCTTTAAAAATAGCAATTTTCAATTTATCTAAATAGATGTGCCATCTATTTCTCATTGGAACCTTGACTGATACTCCCATTTATCTTAGTGTAGTGATTATTTTGTTTCTCAACATCACTATGTCACTAATTACCATTTATTTTGATGTTCACTTCTATCTCTTTATTTTAATTATTTTCTATCTCCTTTTGTTAGTTTCTTAAAGTCTTGTGAAATTTGTTAAAATAGTAAGATCTTTTATTAAAATCATCAAATAATTTGATACATTATTCTGATGCTTTAAACACAATATTTAGAACATGAGTTAACTTTATTTGATAAGGAAATCTCATTATTATAAGCACAAAATACTGTAAAGTAATGCTTTTAAGACTTTTAAAACACTGCACTGGCTCTCGTAGTAAACAATCATAGACTCTTGTGCAGTCCTACTTCTCTACTTACTTTTGTAATTTGATTTCTCTTTCCCTACTGCCACTTTACTCAATACATATTTATAGGACATCAACAAGAGACACCAGGCTAGGCACAACCAATAACGTACAGGACTTAGTAGTGTCATCTGTGTGTCCCTAAGAGGACTCATTTTTCTATCTCATTTGATATTTTGAATCTTCAGTCACCTCGGAAACACAACTAAACATAATAACCAATCCTGAGTATTGATCCGGGGACCACCTTAGAGTAGTATGTATGGACTTATAGTAAATTGATTTGGTGATTATTTCAACTGTTTTATAGCTTTAGGAAGTCCATCCCTGGATTTACAACTATTTTTCAGAAAGTTGAAAAATAAGAAGTCATATATTGGAATGAGTGAAGATTCATAAGCATGGATGCCATGATTAGCTTATAAACAAACTTGATCTTTTATGTTGTTTCTAGTGTGTATGAAGAACCAAATTTTCAGACAGTGTCTAGTAAACTTAAATTCAAAAATTTTTCCATGAAGCACTTATCAATAATTGCAACCAAGTATATTTCAATCTGATAGTTCATGGGATTTATTATCTGTGATACATAGCCAAACAATGATTTAATTTAAATTATCAATTGATAATATTTTAAATTATTTTCCATTGGTTTTAAGTAAACTTATTCTTTCCATATGTTTTAAGATGTTAATGTGTGAAGACCCTGAGATGTCAAAACTTATTATGCATAGCCAACAGTAGATAGTATGATATTAGGGACATGGTAAACATAGATGATTTACTGAATCAAATATTCTGGTGCAATGTATTATTTTAAACAAAAGGGTATAAACAGGCATGCTTTGGCATAATAACTTAGTTTGGACCTTTAAATTTAAATGTATAGGTTTTTTAAATATCCAAATCCACAGGAGGTGATCACAGATATTTTGGTCAATAGATTATACTTCAGTGAAATCCCTATACTTACGGAATGCACAGTATGTACCTGCCATAGATGACCACAGCGTAAAGTCAAAATCTTCTTGGCTTGATTACCATCTCTGCCACTTAATGGTAGAGAAATTAATTAAGCTCTCTGTGCCTCTGTTTCCCAAATCATTGGGATAATTATAGTAATACATATATACCATAAGATTCTTGTGAAAATTAGATAAATGAATACACATGAATAGTGTCTACACAGGCAAGTGCTCAAAAATCTTTAGCTCCTCTTACTACCTGTATTACCTCATTTATTCTTTATAACAATACTTTGAGGTTGGTGCAATGCCCATTTTTTGGGAGACAAGAACACCAAAATACAAATATATATCATTTATCTCTCCCAAGTCCCTAAAATTAAAGCCTACATTTGATCACTGTAAATAGCCACTGTGGTCAAATCATAGATATTTAAGTCATATCTCTATTTTATATTTTTTATATTAGTCAAAGTTCTAAATAGAGGGACTTGTCAAAATAAATAAAACATGGTTTACCCATTAATTCTGACCATAGCCTAACACTAGTTAAATTTGAATGTAAGGTGGAAAAAAATGAAAAGAGATTTTAAAAAAATAATGAGGATAGAAGAGGTTTACCAAATAGGCTTGCCCTTACTCCAAAATGGTCAAGCAGAATTAAAGTTAAAAAAAAGAAGAAGGGGGAACTTGGTTTTTTATATTTTCCTGGTTCTCTCTCTAATCTCACTTCTGTCTTTTCCACTGTTTTGACTGTGATTCCTCATATGATATTTGCTAAATCACTCTCCACCTCTATTTTCCAGTATACTTCAATTTCTGGTCTCATACATTTTATTGGTTTGCGTTATAATCTTAATGACATTGCAAAATGTGCATGAAGGTTTCATGTACAATGAAAAAAATTAACCCCTCTTTTCTATGTTGATCAACACTCTTATCAGCAACAACTGCACATCTACGCATATTGGGTGAGCATCTGTTTCGTGGTTTGCTTCCTTGTCAAATTTACAGATTATTCTGCATAACTTTTCACCCTGAATCTGTACTCTACATGACATAGGTAAAAAAGCACACAGCCAAGTGAAACACTTTTTCTTTTGAGAGTGAACATGCAGTGCAAATTCATGCTGTGAGGATCTGCAAAGCTCCTTGAGCCTACGAACAGGTGTGAAAAATGTTGCGACAATCTGGAAAAGCATATTTTAGACAAACTACTTTTGTATTATTTAGATAACAATGAAACTGTTTACCCATAAAAGAGCAGTGTATAACACTGATTTTTTTTAAAATATGAGGATATAACTTGCAAATCTAAATTTAAAAAGAGTTCCCATTAAAGAATGCACAAGTAAATAATTAAAAAGTCAAAATCAAAATACCAACAATAGCCACATAATTTATACATAAAGAAAGACCTGCTTTCTCGAGTTTGCATCACACAAAGAAATATTTCTTTGCAAAAGCTGAAAAGAGTAGAATCCAGATCCTGAATATTTAATAGAAAATAAAATGATATTTATTTTTAAGTCCATTCTACATTCAATACAACTGCATACTCACAACAAATCTATTCCGTTGCCCTGACATAGTTACTGCAAAGGTTTTCCTTTGCTGTCCCAAGGG
Source organism: Ailurus styani (assembly GCA_002007465.1). Lineage (NCBI taxonomy): Eukaryota > Metazoa > Chordata > Mammalia > Carnivora > Ailuridae > Ailurus > Ailurus styani. The sequence goes on along the minus strand of LNAC01000034.1, from coordinate 6,528,150 downwards.
CCCAATTGATTTATCTGCCAGAAGCCTAAAGCCCCAAAATAAGATAGCTTTGAGTTTACAGAGGTCATTTTTCATTGTCTAAATAAAAATTTCTAAACAAAAATCTCTCATCCTGTTAACCGCAGGGTCCTTATCTCCCCAGAGGCTCCGGCAACCTGAAAGAAGCCATTTCAATTCTTTCATGAAGAAAGATAAAAGCAAGTTTTCGATTAGAAAGCCCAGCAAAGCCTTCTTATTAAATGGTGGTAACAGTAACTAGTTGAAAAGGCAAAACTGTTCTCCAGTGGGGTGGGAGAAAGAGAGAAATTATTATGCATGAGACAAACCTTGAACAGGGACTGCGAAGACAATTGGAGACAGTGACATTCGAGGAGGCAAAGGGAAGTTTATGAATCCTTGTAACTCCTCACAGTTGTTCCACCCAGGTCCTTAATAAACTGCCTAGTTTTATCAAGCATGTTCTCTTAATTATGTGTGCCTACTTTTATCAACTAACATTAACTACATATCACAATAATTATGCATTCAGGCCCATCTTTGATCTGTCATCATTCAAAGTGCTTATGCAGCACAGGCAAAGGTGGGATGTGGCAGGCTATCCTCGCTTCAGAATAACAGACTTTGTGAGGCTAAGCTAAAAGGAAATTATAAAAAATGATTTCATAGACTAAGTTTTGGTAAAGAAGTTAAACACAGGGCGCCTGGGTGGCTCAGTGGGTTAAAGCCGCTGCCTTCGGCTCAGGTCATGATCCCAGGGTCCTGGGATCGAGGCCCGCATCGGGCTCTCTGCTCGGCAGGGAGCCTGCTTCCTCCTCTCTCCTCTCTCTCTGCCTGCCTCTCTGCCTACTTGTAATCTCTCTCTGTGTGTCAAATGAATAAATAAAATCTTTAAAAAAAAAAAAAAAAAGAAGTTAAACACAGACACTAATGGTGATGCCCTGGGAAACAAACTTGAACCATAAAAGAAAAGGAGGATTTTGCTATTTGGAGAAACCTGCTCTAAGCGAAGGAGAATAAAAAGTAAGCCTCAAATTTTAATTTAATTCTTTCAGTGGGGTGTAGTAGGAGTCGTGGAATAATTCAGGAGCGTGTTTATACTAAAACATAAACCTGTTTTTCTACCAGGTAAAGTGCCAGACTGTCATTCTTATTATCTTTAAAATATAGAAAAGGCCAGGGAGGGGAGGGAAGATGGATACTTAACTCATTAAGCAAAATTTTTTAAATTTCTTTTCAGTTTGTCCTCTAAGTGTAGATCTTATTAATTTTTTTAGATTTTTATTAATTTTAAAGTCTGCTATAAAGAGGGATACACCCAAACAAGAATAAACACTCAGACACAACCGATAAAAGTCTGGCCTACCTTATCTTCCTACTCTTAGCCTTAAGGTAATACCTGCAAATGAATATAACTTTATTCCTCTCATTTCAGGTTCATATTCCAAAAAGCATTTGAAGGTGCTCTTTATTATATACCTCATAAAGAAAATATTTTTCCTCATTTCCCCCAAGAAAATATAAAAATATGATTTCTATACATTGACTATAAAATTTAATTGTCACAAACTGGAGGTTACCCAAGAAACCACTGTCAGAAAGTATGGCTTCATAGTAAATATTTTAATGCCAAAATTCTTATATCTGATAGGGAATATCTACATTTTCTAGTAGCGTATTCTGCAGAGAATTCATCCTAGTAGATTCAGATGGAAACCGTGCTGCTCAAAACCAGATAAAAAGGAATGTCACATAGGGTGTGTGCCTGTGTGTGTGTGTGTGTGTGTGTGTGTGTGTGTGTGTGTGTTTTGGTACCATAGCTATGATGGGTAGGTGATAATACCCGCTTTGAACATTTTTCAGCCCAAATCATCTTGACTATTTTGTATGGGGCAGAACTTTAAAGATTAATTTATCACTAGTTTATGTGTTGCAAGGGACCCAGTACTGCCTCAGAAGAAAATATGAGCCCATGAGGCCACCTTCAGGCAAAATGTGATGGTTTTCTATCCAGAGGTGAGTCTTCGCTATATATGTCAAGTATTGCTCATAGGATACTGAACACATGACCATTTTTACTGTTTCCTAGACATGTGGATCTTCCCTGAACAGAAATGCAGACTATTTCTTTTCTGAGCTTTCATCAAAGAGTAGAATGCTGATCTCTCAGATCTTCTATGCCCATCAAAATCCAAACTGAGGGAACTATGATACTTGGAGAAAAAGCTGAAAGACATTCTCTCCCTTTTAAATTAAAAATTCTGCTTGAAATCAGAATGTTCCACTACAGAGTATCATATATGGTTGTTACTGGCCCCACACATAAATGATGTCACTGAGTTATTTACTGATACCCTTGACTTACTCTATAGAAGAATACATACAACAAACAACTCTGTAAAATACCTAATGGTGGTTCATGCAGTAAAGCTGTAGAAGACCGTAACGTCTGTATCACTTAGTGTTCCCCATATCAAGATCCACATAAGAATTGTTATTTAGAAATCAGTGTTCAAAAAAAAATCTGGGGTTCCTGGGTGGCTCAGTCGTTAAGCAACTGCCTTTGGCTCAGGTCATGATCCCAGGGTCCTAGGATCCAGGCCCACATTGGGCTCCCTGCTCAGTGAGGAGTCTGCTTCTCCATCTCCCTCTGCCTGAAGCTCCCCCTGCTTGTGCTCTCTCTCTTTCTCTCTCTCAAATAAATAAATATCTTTTAAAAAATCTATGCTACCTTGGGAAACTATTAAAGCTTAGTTTTGTTGAGTCTATTGAGTCTAAGCTTTAGATAAGTATTTTATCTATTTTATTCTTATTTCCTGTATTACAATTATGGCACTTCAAATATTTTGGGAGACAGAGTATCATAAATAACAAAAGGAATGGTTAAAATTATTGAATTCACATTAGAAAATCCCTACAAATTAAAAGGAGCACCTGACACACATTGGCTGGAGTAACAGGTAAGTTATAAGGAGAAGAATGGGGAAAGGTGATCCATGGCTAGTGCAGCTGCTCAGCAATGTCAGTGGACCCCAAGCTGTTCCATCTTTCCGCAGCCACCATTCCCAATAATAAGACCATATTCAAAGATAAGAGACAGAAGGAAGAAAGTACCATCCATGCTTATTATCAGGAAAAAGGTATCAGCTGATGCCCCCTAACAGATTTTTGCCATGCCATGCCTCTTTGGATGTGAAGAAAACACCTGGCCCCCTCTTGCTGCAAGGGAGTTTGGGAAAGAGAGTACTCAGTTTTCTGGGACTTGCAGTGGAGGGGGCAAGAGAAAGTGTAACTGCACATGATGGGTGGATTATAAAAAACAATATAAAATATAAAACAAAACAAAAACAGGCTCTTTCAGAGTTATTAAGAAACTCAAAAGAGGCTTCTAAATTACTGAGCATTCAGCTCAGGAAAATAGAGTACTCCAATGAGTAGGACAGTATTATAAAATAGTTGAGCAACTTGCAGTTTTGGCTTCATAATCTAGATGGTTACTTTTTAAATATGTTAACTGTGATGGCACTGTACTATCATTACCTGAGATCTCAAGGCTCAGAATAAACTTAGTGTGAATCTTACAATAGACACAATCTTGTAATACTGAATGTAAATCACATAAATGTAAATCACATATAACTGAAGTTCTTAATAATGTCTAATTTCTTTGGACAACTTCTTTTTTTGTTTTGTTTTATTTTGTTTTGGCCAACTTCTTGTCAAAACTTACAGGTCATCATTGTTTATACATCATATTATCAGTGAAAAAGAATAAAATGGAAACTCTTTCTATACTTTTTTCTTTTTGTGCATAGTGTTCCTGCTCTCTTTATTGGTACTATATTTGATTTGTGTGAAATCACAAATCAAATCTTGAAAAAATCTTTTTATGTCAAATATTCCTTTCACAAGTACTTATTTAGTTTAAATGAGTAATGTAATCCATAAACCCACTAACTTAGGCACATGAAAACTATAATATTTGACATTAAGCTTAGAATGTGTCAGACATAGTTCAAAAGGTCTTATTCACATTTTCTTATTTTATCATGACAAAAGATAAACAAGATGGGTACTAATAGTATCTCCATTTTATGGATGAAAAAACTGAGGCTTATGGATTTGGAAGCTCTTCAGCTAGGAAACTGCTAGGTCTGAATTCAATACCAGACTGATCTGATCCCAAAGCTTCCTTTCTTAACTATGCTACCAATAAATCAGTTAATGAAGTAATCAATTAAAATTCAACTAAGTAAAACCTTCACTGAAATAGAATTTTAAGGCATACTCATGGTCTAAGAACAAGTAAGAAATCCAAATAAAACCAATACCATGAGATGGATTTATTGAAGGTAAACCTCTGGGAAAATTCAATCCAATTTTACATTTGTATCCATGATAGAGTACAATAAAGGCTTATCTCTAGAATAACAGCTGGAATCAGAATATTCTTAATTACTGCAGTTTCCGAGAAAAGAAAGATAAAATATATTTTATGAAAGCTGAAAACCAAAAGAACATTCTAGTAAACATTTAACCAATAAGGAAATCCAATGAATATTAAAGCTCTACTCAGTTAAAGTCCTTATTGCATATAGGAAACATGAGATTTCTATCCCCAAGTCTTCTGTAAGTGCAGAGTTGACAAAAACAACTATAAACTTTCATGAAGTAGTGAACTCAATGAACATTTGATTCTCTGGTGACATTCCCACCAGAATTCTTGAATGCAGATACTATGTGCATTCAATACCGGGCCAGCCAGTTAGTTCACATTAAGAGAAGTGTGTGAGTCTTGGTGAACAGACATCAGTCTACATCATTCTATAAATAAAGCAGTGCACTGTCTCCTCACATCCTCACTTTCTTCTCACGGCTTTTATTTAAGCTAGAATTTTTTAAATTCATTTAGTTGGTAGCAAATTTCAGTTCCAAACACTAACAGGCTTTTGTTTTAACTCTCAGATGAAGTAATACAAATTAATTAAAACCCCACTATCCAATAAAATGAAACTTTCATTCAGTCTATGGCAATGGCTTTTGTCTCATTCCAAATGGACATTTTGTAGATATCATCCTCAATTCTAGATCATGTTGAGAAAGAAATAGGTAGTTTGGTTCTTGCCAGCCTTCTGTTCTGTTTGAGAAATTAGATATTTTGCCCAGCTTTACTGTCAATCCCTAAAGTGATAAAATTGCTTTCTAATCACTTAGATTTACGTGCATAGTCTGATGCAAATCAGATACAAACTTCGATAAAACAGCAACAGTGTAGAAGTTCTCAAAGACCTGAACTAATAGCTTGGTACAGCCATTACAGACTGTGATACACATTGTTTTATCATCCTTTATTCAAATGCTCTTTCTTATAGTTTAAATCACTTTCCAAATCATAAGAAGTCTTCCTCATCTCATTTGTGTTAAACTGGTCTTTTCTTCCACAAGATGCCATCTATTTTTACACTCAAACAGCTATTTATCTCACTCTTGAAGATTGCTGGGATATATATCAAGTAAATTATGTTCAGAATCATGTATCCAGTCCTAGTTTAAATATGTTTGAAATTTCCTTTAAATGTTGTTTGCTTATCCATGCATCTATCCATCCACCCAACTAACATTTATTAGGAACATTGAATATGTGATGTGCTCTGCAAGATGTTTTCCCATTCAGCCTTATCCCACATGTAATAGGAATTGCTTGGCTCAGAAAGCACCCAAACAAGCAAATATAAAAACATCTTTCTGCATCCTATAGAAAAGTAATCATTTCAATTGAGATATTGATAATGTTCTTGAATTTTTGTAGGAAGTTCAACTTATTCCATGATTTATCGGCTGCCCTCCTTCTCAGTTAAGACTATTAGTACACAAACAATAGAACTGTTCAGAATTATAGAGGGAATCTAAGAGAGTTTCTAGCCTTGAGGAGCTGATACTCTCGTGGGAAGACAGGAAAATAAATATACAATCTAACCTAATTTTTAAGCCATTTCAAATGATGTAGGAAGAGCGATTTAGGAGTAGTACTCAAACTGGAAGTCTTCAGAAATGGCTTTCCAAAGTGAGATGATATTCTAGCTGAGTCTTACAAAATCAGTTTTATTTGGCCAAAAAAATATAGGTGACAAAAGAGAACAGCACCAGGACAGGTATGAAGGGGATTCAGGGAGCTATAACAGTTTAGTATGACCGAGTAGAAGGTATGACATATACCAGTGGATCCTGGGGTGGAGACTGTGTGCAAGGTCAGGTTAAGCCATTTCAAGAAACTCAAAATGCACCTCAGATCTAAAGGAGCCAATGAATATTTTTCAAATGTTCATAGCAGCAATGTCCATAATCACCAAACTGTGGGAAGAGCGAAGATGCCCTTCAACAGATGAATGGATAAAGAAGATATGTTCCATATATACAATGGAATATTACTCAGCCATCAGAAAGGATGAATACCCACCATTTGCATCAACATGGACGGGACTGGGGATTATGGTGACTGAAATACGTCAAGCAGAGAAAATCAATTATCATATGGTTTCACTTACTTGTGGAGCATAAGGAATAACATGGAGGATATTAGGAGAGGGAAAGGAAAACTGAATTGGAGGAAATTGGAGGGGAAGATGAACCATAAGAGACTGTGGACTCTAAGAAACAAACAAGGTTATGGAGGGAAGGGGAGTTGGGGGGATGGATGAGCCTGGTGGTGGGTATTAAGGAGAGCACATATTGATTGCATGGAGCACTGGGTGTGGTACATAAACAATGAATCTTGGAACACTGAAAAAATTAAATTAAATTAAAAAATAAAAATAAATTAAAAAATTAAAGGAGCCAATGAAGGGGTTTAAGGGAAAATGAAATAATTAGGTTTTAAATTTGCATCTTAAAGTATTTGCTAGGACTACATTGTTGCTACCAGTTAACTAAAGAAGGAAAATTAGAGACAAGGTCTCCCAGTCAAATATAAGAAGGAAGAGGAGATTCTCTGAAGAGCCCGCTCTCCCAGTGGGATCCGTTCATGCAGTCGACCCTTGAGTTTGTGAGTTCCTTGTTCACACCTGGTTCTGAACTCAAATTCCCTTCCTCAATTCCCCTCCCCTTCATGAATTAAGCCTCATGTACCATTCTTTTCCCTATAACCTGATTTCACTTCATCAGTCTTCTCAGTTCTTTAAGATCCCAGTCCGTTCCTACCAATTTCTGTCACCCAAGGAGAAGAAAGAATAAAAAAGAAGCAAATAATTTGCAGTCTTTAAAAAAAAAGGTAGTATTGTAAATTTATGGCACTAATCATATTTCTATGTATTTCTCAAACCTAACTATTGTAAAAAACATATATTCACAGTATGGCTCTAGGTAATTAGTTTCCTTACATTTTATGCTTATCTAGTGATATCTATATTTTAGGATAAAAATAATTTCAGTAGATACATATGCAACACCAGCCATTGACATAAAGAATACATAATGAAATAGTTATATTCCAAGAGAAGAATCAGATGATAAACTTTCAAGCATTTCAAGCAGAACATTAGAAGAGAAACAAATAATACAACTATACATATGGGTGTGCACACACATACACACACACACATACTATGTAAATAATGATTTTTCTATTTTAAGTTATGCTGTTGAGCTTACTGGGTTACTAGAATAAACTCTATTTTTAAAAAATCCTGAAACAGCACTGTGGAGACTTAAGACACACACATACATGCACACACATGCGCCCACACGCGCCCACACACACACACACACAATTCCACTACTATATAGCTTTCTGTGTGGAGCCCATAATATCCTTGATAGAGACCATCATGTATTGGGACACATATGCTGTTTTCTACTATTTCTTTGATTAGCCTTCATTCTTGCTCTTCAGGGTTTCTATCATAATACAAGAAAATAAAATTTTAAGCCCAGAAGGATTTTTACAGTAATGCAAGCTATTGATCGGTGCAATTTTTTTCAACCAGAGCTTACTATTGCGTCCAGATTCCTTACAGCTCCAATATGCCCAGTGGGTTAATATTAGGTAAGATACAAGCTGTTAGAAAACTACCAGTAAATTTTTTTCCCCTCAATGTTGCTACCTATTTCAAGCTCCTATGGGGCAGTAACAAAAACTTTATTTCTTTGTTTTTATCCAAACCTTAGACTTTAGATATACTCTGAGTGAAAAAAAATCAGTCATGAAATATTAATTCAAACCATGATTTTCCTGTGTTGGTTAACCTTAAAACATTTATTTTAATGGGCATATCCATGTGTGTTGTCCAGCCCCAAAAGACATCTTTAACAGTTACCATCTTCACTCCCTGCAAAAGGCCATGGGTGAGCTATAAATAATCATTGCCATTGCATTCTTTAGTTGGCCATCTTATCTTTCCACCATCTGCCTCCCCTAGGCTCTGCTTTGAATTTTCTTCTGGATCCCTGTCTCAAGTCCTTTGGTTTTTAAACTAGATCCATCCATCTTATATCTAATTCTAGAGACTGTCCTCCAGTTCAGAGGCAGCTTTATAGGAAGCTTAAGCTTCACGGTCCCTCATTTGCACAGGTCCTGGGCCTGAGTGGGAAACTAATAATATTTTCATAAAAGCTTTCTTTTTAGATATACTGAAAAGTAAGATGTTCTGTTTTTCAAATAGAACCCCCTCTCCCACATTTGTATAAGCTTTGGACCTCATAAAACCCATAACTGCCCCTAACTTCATCCCTACACTGGCTTTCTGGTTGAGGTACCCCTTTGTAGGACTCATCTTTTCATCTCCACCATCTGGGTTCTACTTACTGAGGTCCCCAGGCATATTTTCACTTGGCTAAGGTTCTTCTAGGTTTCTGGACATAATGCCATGCCAGGCGTAGCTCTGGGTTCTGCTTATCAGTATAGGAAAATGAGCACCTGAGCTACAATAAATAGTATGAAACAAATATCCCCCTAAAAGCAAGTACGTGTATAAAATGCAAAATTAAGACCCCCAATATAGAAATCAGTTTACTTTCTTCATCTGCAGCCAATTTCTCTGGGATGTATTCTAGGGTCACAAGAAAACCATGAGAAAAAGAAAACTACTTCTCATGCAAGACACATCTAAATATCTTTAAGTGACAAAGTTTGTCATGGATCTGGGGTCTTGAAAGTGTGTTTGTTTCCACCTAAATGCTTGGCACTATCACAGACTACAGCCTGAATTGATAAAGCTGTGAATGTGGGGCTGTCCACCTGCAGGTGGAAAATTATTCAAGAGAAGAAGTTTAATTGGTGACCTTTAAAGTAATGATTCATTACCTTAAAACACTTTCATTATGTCAGCACGAGTGCTTCAATTGAAACTAATATATTTAAATCAAAAACAGTAGGTCTTATTTAATCTATCTTAAACCAAAAATGTACATTTTAAAAACTTTTTTTTAATTCTTTATATTTCCTTCCCTGACTCCATTCCCCTTTCCTCTTTTTCCTTCCTTCTATTCTTTGCTTCTCTCCTCTTTCTTTCCCACCCCTCCATTCAGCCACGTTTTTGTTACTTGGGCAGTCTCCATTTGTTCATTTTCAGATGAAGTGCTATCTGCAGAGTAGACTCTAATCCTAAGTAGTCAAATCCTTTCTCCCATTTCCTGGAAGCAAATGAGCAAAGTGACCTCAAAAATAACTCTTCCAAACAGGCAAAGAAGTCAGGCAGACCAGTATTCAATTTTGTTTTGTTTTTAGAGAAAGAGTGAGAGAGAAAGAGAGAGAGGGAGAGAATGGTTGTGCAAGCCCAAGTGGGGGCAGGGGCAGAGGGAGAGAGAAAGAAAGACTCTCAAGCAGGTTCCACACTTAGAACAGAGCCCCAATGCAAGGCTTGATCTCAGGACCCCAAGATCATGACCTGAGCTGAAATCAAGAGCCAGAGGCTCAGCTTACTGAGCCACTCATGCAACCCTCCTCCTCCATTCAAGTTTTGACTTTATTTTTATTGGCTACTGCATGGGGCTATTTGGATATGGAATGAAATAATACATGCAAAGCAACTGGTAAGGTTCTGGACCTTAATAATGGTTAGTTTATTGCATTCTTTGTCACAATCTAATATTGGGTCATTCACAATGACCCAAAGAGAACAAAATCATGGCATGTATTGTCATATGTCCAGTCTAAAGGCAACCCTTTTAGGTTGTACGTTTAGCCTGAAATTTGCACGAAAGAAAGAATGACTGAGAAAGTTGGCAACCCATTAAGCAATATGCTGAATGTGTGGTATGACCCACAAAAATCAGATTCCCACATGCTAACATGGATCTGAACCTAGAGCAGACATATGCAAGCAGGCAGCTACTCTAGTACCAAGAAAATAAATGGCTGGGCAGAAGCTATATTTACTAGGACATGTTTGTGATTTTCAAAGCAAAATTTTGTGACCAGTTTTCATTATATTCCAGGCTATGTAACTTTTTATGGCATACACATTTATAAATAAAAGCATGAAAGCCTCTAAATCACTGACTTAGGCTGCAATGATGCCTCTAGGGTTTGGGATTATAAAAAAATAAAAAGAAACCGAGCAGGGATCATAAGGCAATATCCTACAGGAAGCAAATTGATACCTGGGATTACAGTAGCAATTCCTTTCTGGCATTCAGGAAGGAACATATTTTAGATAAACAAATGGGCAGAACATTTTGGATCTCTGTAAATAGATCTGAAAAGTCAGGCAAGAGCCTTTCCCTATATGGGTACAAATGACATCATTCATAACCTTTTGAGCAATTGGTGCATTTGGAAGAGCTATAATTTGCAGATATGATAGTACAGTTGAACTATTCATGCTATTTCACATTATGCTCTTATTGGCAGAATTTGAAAAGGGCTAATGTTTTTTACTAAATTTTTCATGATTCTTTTTTAAATAATAGAACTTCACCTGTGATACTGCCATACTGTTATTTGGGTCTGAAAACAATAATAAGTACTGATTTATTTCCATATCAGTCTTTTATGATAAATGCCATGATTGCTATTTTTTGTAATGAATATGCAGACATAGGAAGTTAAGTGATACGCAAAAGAGATCTTAAAGCATAGTAATTTTCTATTTTTTAGTCATATGTTCAACAAGTATCAGTGTACAAAGTACTGAGTGGGGAGTTTGGAGGAGCTTGAAATGAGAATGGACACATCACGTTAGTCCTTAAGGAATTCAGAAACTACAGGAGAAAGGAGATATTATACAAATACTTTGCATGTAAGAAGCAACTTAACATGTGCTATAAGAAATGTACAAACACAGGGCCATAAAGTTCTAAAAGAAGTAAAAAGTATGCCCAAGATAACTCAAAAAAGCTTTGTGGAAAAATTTCACTTTATCTAGACCTTGAATTTTAATCCGAATTTTGAAATGAAAAAAATTTGATGTGATGCATTCTAAGAACTTGATTTTAGGTAAACTTGCGTCTGTTCCTGTTGGATAAAAACTCTGAGAAGTAAAATCAGAACCTAACAATCGGAGAAAAATCCTTGACTTTCATGCTCATAAATTTCTCTCAATTATTTCTAATCTGGTGTTAAGATCAAAGTATTCTAGGGATAAGAAATAGTCTGAGCAAAGAATAAAAAATCATTAACTCTCTACTGGTTACTGCATCTGAGTCCTGATGACTAGCAGTGGAAGGGTGGAGTAAGTAGTATTACTGACATCATCTAGAGAACTCTGTGGCATGTCCCAGGAGCACTGTAGTTTCAATTAAGAACACATATACCCTATCTCACTTAGATGAGTACTTATTTCAAAAGACATCAGAATAAGAGACATCAATAACAAATTACTACATGTTTGTTACATTTCCTTTTTAGTACATTTTTGCATTTACCTAACCATGAAAAACACTGTTTTGATTTTATTTGAATATACATCCATCTGGATGGGGTGCAGGATTTAAATTAGTTGTGCTGCTTTGATAAAGTGCATAAATTACTCTCCCCTTTATTCATGCCATTCCCTTTCATTACTTATAGTTATGCTCACCGAAGAGAACAAATAAATCCTATGACGACACTATAAAAGCCCCTGTTGGAAATATTATGTGTTCACATACACTAATCCCCTTCACGGGGTGAAGGCATTACAAACAGCTCCTCATACCCTGGGTTACCACTGTGCGCTTAGGGTCACTAGTGGGCACGTGCAGAAACAAATGTTACTACTGGTGAAAAGCAGGTGCTTCGGACCTGATGAAAAACAGAGGGTAGGAGTGTTTGATACATGAATAACTATAAATAAGAATTTCTACCTACTTCAAAATTAGTTTTAGGTTTATTACTAAAGCAACTTTCCCATTAACTCATGTTAATAACTCCTGGGTTTGAAAACATGATCTTGGGTCAGTGCTGGTGTATTTCACATTCTCAAAGGTAATAATTTAAATATCAGTGAATGTAAGATATATCTGACTACAATCCTTTGCATAAGCAGTGCAAAAATATTCAGAACCAACAGGAAAAAGATGAATTTGTATACTCAATTTGAATAGAATTAGTGAATCAGGACCACACAAACTAAACTTGAGTGTGAAGGAAACGCATCCAGAGAGACAAGGAGCAGGATGAGCAAGGGTTGCCAGAGGAGGGAGGGAAGGGGGAGATGAGGGAGGACCAAGCAAATAGCCTCTTTATACATTGAGATGGTTTTGAGAATAATAATGTGCTAGTTTCTTTTTTTTTAATCCAAGTAGCTATTGAAAATTGTAATGATTTCAGTCTAAAAAGCAGCAATGCTGGAAAGCCTCTTCGGAGATTGCCAACTCCCACTGTGCAGAAACACTGTGTCCCTGCATGCTGGTGTAATGGAGACAAACAAAAGAAACACTTCAAGGAAAGGGGAAGCAGAAGAGGGAGGGCAAAAAAAGCACAGAGTATATGGTTCCCAGAAAAACAGTAAGAGTTTTAGCAATGACCAAAAGCAAACATTACAACCCTCAAGTCTGAAACTGATGTAAGTTAAATAAAAAGCTCAACAATTTAAGAAATATATTACATAATTATATTCTCATTCAAAATAACAGTAACTTATCATCAACAATAATGTTCTAATCCCACTTTCAGTGATACCCACTCCCCATGTTAAACCAGACCAATTTGATTTCACCTTTTCAGATATCTGTGCAGGCTCCTATTGGGAGCAAATATATCTCAGAGATTATTAGTATGGAAACACATTGCTCTATTGCTTCTGTCTGCTTGCATGTATCTCCCATTTTCTCCCTCTTCTGGCAAAATAAATGCTTTAAAAATCAACATATGTAACTACACAATGAAAGTATCCTAATTATGATGATTCTCCTTAGTTGCTTCAGTTCCTCTAAAGATCTAAACATGGCTTATTACCTCCAGATTCTGACCATTATAAAAAGGTCAATAATAATTACTGTTTATTTGCTTTCAAATGCTACTAAAATAAAACTTTTGTGAGATGGTGAAAACCAATATTGCATGTACTTTCTAGAAAAACCTATTAAGATCAACATTTTAGGAAAGTATATTTAAATTCATTTTTATGAATTTATACTGATTCTTTTAATCGCAGTATCTATTTTTAGAAGTACAAAATGAGAATGCCTATCACTGCTTAGTGCTATTATTTCTATACCAGAAACTGATGCTTCTTGCATATTCATTATATATCTTCATATTGCAAACAAACTTATAATTTCTAACTATGTTATTCATCTTTTTATCAGGTTTATCAATAACTTTCATTAGAGCATTTTGGTATTGCTGCATTTCATAAATGGTGCAGTGCAAATGAAGCATCTATTTATCATAACCAGCAACTCACCCTTGATCAGGTGGCACTCAATCCTTCTGATAAATGATCCTCACAACTCTATTTGGAAAGCAAATCATGATATCTGAAAACTTTGAAAAAAGGCATTTCAGGCCAAAAAATGGGAAAGCATGGCAGCCAAAAATGTTAAACCTTCAGTGCCATCAAAATTATTTTCAAGGTCAAAAAATATTCTGAAAATAAGCTATTTTTTCAAGGTTTTGGTCTTTTTTAAGAGACATGATCTTTATTATGCTAGCATATTATCACTAAGAGTTACAAAACCTAATTTGAAAATTTACCAATGTATAGATCTTTCATTATTATATAAAAGTATTTTACCAATGGACATAAAATATCATCAAATAATGCATTTAAATAATAGTTGTTTAGTACAATATTATTAGACTTAATATCTGAGTAGCTATTAAACATACCTGAATATATGTAAGGAGAATAATAAAGAACAATACAGGAATTCAGCTCTCACTGCCAGTCCTTGTTTATGAGTCTTGGGTAAAGAAAACCTTTTTTTTTTTTTTGGTTTATTATTACTCAAGAATTCAAAAGCCCTAGCTGTTAACTATAGGCAGATACATTCTTATTCATAATACCCAAATGTTTCATTTTGATATCTCTTGTCCCTTTTCTTTTTAATTATTTATTATTAGTGCTAGCATATTATATACAATATAATGGTACTTATTATTACATAATGGCTAAAATTTATGAAACATTTGCCAAGTGCCATGCACTGTTACAAGAGCTTTAAATACCTGGACACATTAAATTCTCACAACAACCTGAGAGGTGTAGTTTATTATCCCAGTTATATAGATAAAAGGTTAAATATCTCACCCAAGAGCAAATGCATTTTAATTGAAAGTCAGAATTAAACCTAGGCAATTTGACTTGTGCATATTACTTTTAGTATTGATAAGTCAGTGCTTTCAATGCCTAAATATATCTATATTCATTTGAATATATTCAAATTGCCATAGAATTTTACATAGTATTTCCAAAGAGTAAAATACATATAGTTTAAAGTATAATATACCTTTTAGAGGAACCACTATGCACATCTTCAGAAAGAATGTAGAAAGAAAAAGTGAGAGAACCTCTGACCTCAAGAAGAGAGAAAGTGATGGGGCCCATGTAGGACTCCAAAGAAAAACAATGGATTTCAGTCACTTCCTTCCTTTTCCTTTTCTTTTGGTACTATTAATAGAGACTGTAGTTTGTGTTATTCTTGTTGCTTACTTTTTATTTTAAAAAAGGAAGAAAAACAAGTGTTTGTCAATTAACAACTATTAAGGGGCAGAGGCTTTTATTTTACTTGTGCAAGATCCAGACAATTATTTTTCTAGAACACAAGTTTTTTAGAGGATATTTTAATGGCAAATTCTGCCCATCTTTTTTCCTCCTGATGCTTAACAGGACAGTCTGGGAGAGTGGTTGCTCATCCCTAGCTCAGCAGTGGGTTGCTGGCTAAACAATTAGTAGGTCAGTCTGAAGAAAGGACTTTGATAACAGTAGAGAACTCTAGGTGATAATGTTCGCTGGTAGTCTCAGCCTCACCTGTAAATCTGTCTGAGGTCTTTCACACCTACCTGGAACTGAGTTTCATTTACATTCAGACTGGAAGCAGTAAAACAACCTGGTACAATAACATACAGAGTTGGAAAGACACAGTCTGTGCTCTCTAGAAGCTCACAACCTAGTGAATGTGTGACTGGCAGAGACTGAGGAAGTTTACTATAGCTCTGAGGGATTGTGCAGGTTGTGAAGGAGGATAAGGTCCCATAATCCAGGAAGGGGCAGGGGCTGAGACAGGGTAATCAAGAAGACTTCACACGAGAGATGACTTGTATCTGGGTCTTGCAGAAGGTTTTGTCATTGCGCCAGCCAAAGAGAACAGGGAGAGGGATATGCAGAGATGAAAACATTTCTTGCCAGAAGAAAAATAAAACAATCCAATCAATTTCACTTGTGCAGAAATCAGTTCTTAGAAACTACTTACAAACTCCAGCAGAGCAGAAGGTTTCTCATCCATTCCCAGCAAGTCTGTAATCCCACATGGGGCTCTCCTCATTCATTTGCCGAGAGACTGTGAATATGGGGCAGTAGTGGTGAAGTCATTCAGTGATGACTTTAACCCCTCAGCCCTCCTTCTTTTAGTCATAACACCTTCCTCCCATTTTGCTGCTCCTATGTTTGGAGTTCTGGTAAGCAGGGTGCTTGTGGCTTTAAAAATGCAAAATGGTTGCCAAAAAGAACAGTTTTGCCATGTAGCAAATGTTCATACTCTGCAATGCTAATTTCTGTCCTTTCCTATAGTTATACAGGTTACTATATGCAATGAATTAAACATTAATGAAAATTATTCGATGATGCTATTAGGGAATACATTAAGAAAGTAGATGTTTTAGTACAGGTGTTGCCATTCTAAGGAGGTTACTTTCTTTTCCCCCAAGAATTGAAAAGCCACAGAAATGAAAGCATTTGGAAAATGCAACTATTGAAAAACTTAGCATGAGTAATTTTCTGTTTCTTAATTTGGGTAACAGTTACATGGACATGTGCCACTTGAAAAAATTTACCAGTTCTACACATACGATAGGTATACTCTCATTTATGTATATTATATATTAATAAAAACTTTAAGAAACTTTAGCATTAGCAATAAACTTAATACATTCAGAATGCAGAAACAGAATATTATTTTCAATTTCAAATCTAAAATAAAACACCAGATAAATAGGAGAAAACCCTTCCCCACATAGAGATGGATTTTTTTCATCTCTTAAGAAATTCAATCAAACGAGATAGGTATTCTGGCTATGCAATATTCAGGGGAAATTCCCCAAAATACATACTTATTAATGAAGTATGAAATGCTATTTTTTAAAAAAATTTACTTGAGCTCAATGCATTGCTGCTTTTGTTTCCACCTTTGTGTTTCTTTCTGTATAACTGAACAGCCCTAGAGGCTGACAGTTTATGTGGCATTTAAGAACAGAGAAGGAGGCTCCATCAGGCAAGAGTGGCAATGAGCTGAGTGACTTTATGGAATACTATAGGTGGGAAAATTACCTTGATGCTTTCTACTTGTGCTGATTTTTTCCTTCTGCTGACACTTCTGATGCTCTGAAAGTTGCTTTGCTCACATCCTCTGCTACTGGTGTCAAAGCACACTCTCAATCCTCACATGCCAAAAAAGGAGGAAAACCTTATTTCAATGCCCAAAAGACTTAGCTCCTGTCAAAGATACTCATTTAACACTCACAGTTGGTCTATGGCAACTTGAAGACGTTGCCTTAAAAAGTAGGGCTGGTGGAGGGATGGGGTAAAGAAGAAAAGGCCCGACTTTCTAGGGAACTCTCATGTTTTCCATAACTTGAAGGCATTTAATAAAAAGAGGCTCCACACTCTTAAATGAATTTCAACCATTATTTATAAGATCTATGCTTCTACTGAAAAGGGGTGGGTTAGTCAACATAATAAGTTCATTATACTTGGCTAAGAAAGAGAATATTTTAAAAACGATAAGTTTAATATTTGCAAAGCTTTCTCCCATAAAAATAACTGCCACTTAATCTTATTTCTTATTTAGTTTTGGCCAGTTATAGCTAATAATTTCATGATAAGAAAAATCACCACCAACATTAATGGCAAACTTTTAATTTTCTTAATGTTTCAAGGACTTTAAATACCATACCAAAAATATGGTCATTCCAAAATATGTGTGGCACTTAATTCTAATCTACATGAAATAAGGACATAAAAGTCCAAGTCATTTATAAAAGGTAATCAAATATTTTAATAGAGATTTGTCATCTGGCTAAATGGCAGAGGACGAGCCATTCTCCTATTTACTTTGACCACATACACATTCATATTGCATGTTCATTTCAGACTATTTGTTCATCTTTCATCCCCACCCCACCCCAATATTCTTCTCCAATGGTCTCATTTGTACCACCCTGAAATCTATCCCAGAACATAGTAAAATATACAAACTTAGTTCATGGAGCCCCTTTTCTTTCCTTAGGCTATTTTTAAAAACTGTGTATTTTACACAATAAATCTTAATTCAGCCAGTAACAGTTCATTCAAACAGCATCTGAATTTTAAAATTGGCTCCTTTTCAGACAATTAGTTGGGGTGCCAATTTCCCAGTCAAATAAAATCATTTTTCCATTAACATTTTTAGTTATATAATCTGCTATACAAATATAATACTATTAAAACTCAATGTGCAAATTAAGTCCCTAGAATATCTTGGTTGCCAATTTGGTCAGATAATTCCAAGCATACATTTTGCTGTCATTTAAATTGGAGATTTTTCTGCTGGCTGATTACTTTCTCAGGGTGAGAATGTGGCTGAAGAGCCCAGTGCATGTCTCAGATTTTCCACACTTTGTACACATGGAAACTGTCTTTGGGCTGGGACTCTCTCCTCTGTCTGTAGAGCATATTGTACTTACAGCCCAGCCTTTCCTCCTTCTAGGCTGCCAGACACATTTGCCCAAAATGAGTCACTCAGTCTTTGATTTTTTGCATGTAAGTTTGGCCTGTCTGATGTTGTTTGCACAGCCATGCCACATTGTTAGAAGTTGTGATTCAATGTGTCCTTGGAGCTTTTCTTTTGCCAGCCCTGCCTACTCTTAGTGCCCCCATTTCAGCTTGCTGTGGAGCAGCTGACTCAGGGCTTAAAGTGAACCATCCCCCATGTTTGCCCAGTTCCCATGCTTGCTGCTGTGCTGATCCTCACTTCACAGTTATAGGCCCAACTGGGGGCACACTTTTAGTAATCTTGCTTTCCCATTTATGTCACATATGTCTTGCAGGTGATGCGGGAAGCTGCCTGCGACATCTGTGACAGATCCAGACCTCCCAACCATATGGGAGGTTGGACAGTACCAAACATTTGATTGGATCCAGAGTTTGGTGCCACGTTTATTGCCAACCTTCCAAAAGGCACATGGGCCATCTTGAGTCAGTTTCTATTTCTTTGTTCCCAGAGCTACAATTCATAGTTTGATTTTCAACAACATCAGTAATATACAACATCATCACCTACAGATTACTGGTTCTACCATTTTTCAGCTCTATTCCTGGACAAATTACTTAACGGCTTTATAGCTCAGTTTCCTTATTCATAAATTTATGATAATAAACATTTCTGTTTCATAGAGATAATATAAATATAAAATGAAAAGATGATATATGTAAATTGTCTAATATACACAAATGCTCAATAAATGTTAGCTATTGGAGTACACTATGATAAACTATGTTCTTTAGGCATTAGTATAACATATGTAGCTTGCAAAAAGTATGTGTTATATTTACTTGATCAACTTTCATTTTGTTCCTTGATTTATTGTAATTTTTATTAAACCTGTCTTAGACATCTTAAGAACATAAGTCTCCAATAGTTGCTTCAGTCTCTGGACTGACTAAATTATTTCAGTCCATTTCATACTTACTTCCCAAATACCACTAAGATTCCATGGTCTTTATGAAGGAGAGCAAGAATTCTCTATTGAATGTCCCAATTCAGCAAGAGTTCTTAAAGTCACTTGGATTCTCTTGGAATTCCCATTGTGTGTCCATCTTTCTGCTGCTCAGTTCTGAAAATTGGAATCTAAGACTGGTTATCTAGACCCTCATTCAGTTCCATGTGCTTGACCTCTGAGTCTAGTTAAACTATTGTCTCTAGTTTTGTTTCCCAGCCTGACTTGTCACTGTCATATCGTCTAACTTCACAATATCCTCAAATAATCAGAAATGAAAAGGCTCTTAACAGGCATCTTGTCTTCCATGGAAGGAATCATTTTCTGCCTGTTGAGTAGTCTGCTGAAAGACTTTTGGTAAAGGAGACCTCCTTTCTGATGTATTAAATCACTGCCATTGATACTGTGGAAAATTTGTCTACTTGGCAGTCAAATATATCATGTAGCTTATTATGAATACATAGATTACATTTTTGCCTGCAAAATGTTGAGAACTATAACGTCATTCTCAAAATTTACCCTTTCTAACTGAAACATCGTCAGTTCTATCATTCTTCATGAATTCTACCCCTTTCCTCTTTGAGTGGCCTACTTCATTTAGTTCTTAAACATATATAAACTATACTTTGTAGAATGATGAACTTTTTCTTTAAAAATGCACAGTAAAGCAACAAGGATTTAGGTAATTTAGGGTTTTCCTTCTTTTCGTCATAGCATATGTTTTCTTAAAGGCAGTGGATTTAGTCCTCTTCTTGTCCTAAATTTTGCTCCCCAGGGCCTATTTGCCCTGATCACTTTTCTGTGAAGATTAAGAGTTGGGGCACAAGTTTTAGCATTGCTGTCACAATTGTTTTACTCGATGGAACTTATCTTTGGTTATAAACTCTTTATCTTACTTGTGTTTATATGCTTTTTGGGTGTGGATAATACACAGAGTTGCACACTGGTAACATCCTATGACTCTTGCCTTTCTCATTATAATTATTTTAAATTATAAATAATAATTCCTTTTACTTTTCATTTTTTTAAACCTCCATCACTTTTGAACTGCATTCATCTTTAGCATCCGGGCATGGAATTATACTCATATTTCTCTGAACTCTTTGAATACCACTGACTGGAATTTTAAGGTGATCATATTTGGCTATGCATTCATGTGAATATTTAAAATTCTAATATAGAAATGTGATTTTCTTTCAAGGTTGACATGATTTCTACTTCATGTATAAGTTCTTATACAAAACAGTAGAATTTATCACATGGCTTCCTCACCCTTATGAGACTATAGGAGTAAAAACACATCAAATAAATTTTAGATTACTTTTCTATAAAAAACAACACTGTTCTTCATCATTGACTCTGCCACTGGACCAGTCCTATTGTTGATAACAAGAAAGTTTAAGGAATACCTTCTCTTTGGCTGAGCTGTGGATTCACACACACATATACAAATATACTTTCTCAATAATAGTATTTATTATTAATAATATTATTACTTTACTTAGCATTTTGGGTTTATTAACAAATCATGTAAATATAATATTTTAGGTTTATTTATAAATAAGCCATACAAAATATGGCTGATTACATATTTATATACATATACATGATTTGTGTGTGTATATACATATGATTATATATGTATGTATTTTTATAAAATATATTCATTCTTCTGTGTCCTAATCCTTTCTTTCCTCTGTTGTTTAGAATTACTGGCACTTTCTTGAAGCAGTGTCATTTTTTCACTAGGCCATATGACTTGTGCATACTTGCTTCCATGACTCCATTATCTCATATATGCTGTAGTTATTAAACTTAGTAGTATACAGTTTATAAAATATTGATTGGAATTATTTATCCTTCTCAAATGTTACTTTAAATTCTTTTTAATCAGATCAATGAGTCTATTGTCCTGATGTTCTAAGAAGAACTCTATCACCATTCAGGTGGCAATTTGTCTGAATTAATCAGCTATGTGTCACACAATAATGATTACAGGTTTTTCTGTCCTGAGAATACATTCTTCTTACCTATTCAAAATAATGGCCTCACACTGAAAGACATGAAAATATCATCTGTGTCCTCAAAGCCTTCAGTTTACTTCCCAGGAAAACAAATATTCCATGATTCTTCTACAAAACTTGTGCCATTATTTAACAAATATCCATTGAGTGCCTTCTCTGTGACAGTCATTCTCCTGGTTAGACAGGCAGGTAAATCTGCCATAATGGAAAGGAGTTAGTCACCTGGTCACTGACTATAATGACATATTGTGGATAATTCATAGTTGTAGTGGGACAAGACTTCAGGTCCAAAGCCAAATCCTACTCAGGATAGTCAGATCCCTTCAAATCCTGCCACTGACCTCTAATTTAACTCATTCTCCAGAACTTTCTCAGGAGTATGCTGAGACTATTGTTGTACATAATTAGAAAAATTTTTTTCAACTCTCTAACCATGCTTAGAAAAACTCAGAGTTGACCCCTTAAAGAACAGGATGGATCCTTACTCTGATAAGACAGATGCATTGGCTGTCGTGCACTCTCATGTAGGGAATGTGAGAGTCAAGAAAGTAACATCTCCTTCTAGAAAATTGCTATCTGTCTTCTGCTTTTGGGCATTCTTCATATCTACAAATTTTCATAGTCTTGTTGTTAAAGAAATCATGTATTCCCTAATTGTTTCAATTGGTGTCTTGCAATTAATGACCATCACCACTGTTATAGCCAGGTAAATCATTTAGAAATCAGCATACTTTTAATTTAGTCATATTAAGTCAGGCTTCCACCAACACAGCTCTACCTTCAGGCAGTTTTGCTTGGGCCCTGATAGAACTCCACAGTGCTCCTAAATTCAGAAGCTCTGGGACAAATATGTCGTTTCATTGTTCACAGTTCTGGTTTTTCTTCTATTGTTGGGTTCCACACACATTATGGGCAATGGCAACAGTCACAGTGATTAAAGCTGCATGATAGCAGCTACTTGAAAAATGCTCTAGTTGCTACTAGTGATGGTACACAAAGCTAGAGTCCTAAGATCTTAGACATCAACATGTCTATGTGAGTATTTTTTAGAACTCATCTCAAAGAAATATCCACCAAAGCAAGAAGACAACACCATTCTACAGTACTTTTGGGTCACTAAAATGAACATAGAGCAAGGATGACAGTGATTTCTAAAAACAAACATCAAAGATCCACACAGAACACAGGTCAATAATTATTTACACATTAACTAAGCATAATCAACATTCCAAAGCTATAGTGTTCCATAAAATTTCCTTGTCTCCAGTGTGCATGTGGTCCTTCTTTCACAAACTGATCCTACTCAAGCATAATACTCTATAATAATTGCAAATCCTCATATAAAACCCCAATTTTCAAGATGGCATCCCTGGCCATTTATTATTACTGATTTCTAACATGCCTCAATCTCACTCTTACTGCTGCTGACTTCTTATACTTTTTCTTCAAAAACTAGCCAAAAAAGTACCACTTCTCTGATGATATCTTTAGTCCCTACTAATATCTACACCTTCCTACCACTCCTAAAACTTGTTGGTATACATTTTTCTACTTTCTTTTATAAGTAAATTTTTTATGGAAGTAAAATATATGTCTTAGTGCAGGCTGCCATAACAAAATATCATAGACTGGGTGGCAGCTGAAACAATAGAAATTTATTTTCTCATCATTCTGGAGACTCGAAGTCTGAGATAAGGTGCCAGTATAACCGGGTTCTAAAAAACGCTCCCTTTCTGGTTGTCAGATGACCGCCTTCTCTCTGAGTCTTCTAATAGCAGAAAAAGAGAGAGCACTCTCTCTTAGGGGCCAACACTTATGACCCCAATTAAACCTAATTATTTCTCAAATGCTTCATCCCCAAATGTAATCATATTGCAGTTTAGGACTTTAACATATGAATTTGGGGTGACACAATTCAATCCATAGCAAGAAGACATTCAGGAAAGTGCACAAATGATAAGAATGTATCTTGATTAGCTGTTTTAAAGTGAATATACCCATATATCCATAGATTAATAAATAAAAATTGTCTGGAGGTCTGATGTTACCCTTTTCCCACTTTCTCATTATTGTCTGCAAATGGAACTATTATTCTGACTTCTATTACCATAGATAGTTTTTGAACTTCATATAAATGGAATTACTCATATTCTTTGTGGCTAAGCTTCTTTTGTTCAATATTACAATTGTGAAATTTATCCATATTTTTGCATGGAGGAGTAGTGTACTTATTTTTATTATTGTACAGCATTATATTGCTTGAATACATAACAATTTATCTATTTTACTACATATAGACATTTGAGGTGTTTCTAGTTAAAACTATTCAAATGATGTAT
The DNA here is from genome assembly GCA_002007465.1 of Ailurus styani. Classification (NCBI taxonomy): domain Eukaryota; kingdom Metazoa; phylum Chordata; class Mammalia; order Carnivora; family Ailuridae; genus Ailurus; species Ailurus styani. The sequence continues at coordinate 6,504,460 of LNAC01000034.1, read as the reverse complement.
TTTTGTGAATGGTCTTTTACATGTCTTTGGTACACATAACTATGCACTGTGGAAGTGTTTATATATTTAGGAGTGGAGGTGCTGGATCTAGCAGTCAAGTATGTGAAAACTTAATTCCCAATTCAATACTCACAATATTATAAGTTTTGTAGATACCTTGCTAGATTAAGAAAATGTTTTTCTGTTCCTAGATTGCTAAGAGTTTTTATCACAAATCAGTGTGCAATTTTATCAAATATTTTTCTTCATCTTTTGAAATTATGATATGACTTTCCTCTTTTATTTAGTTAATGGAGTAATATATATTGATTGAGTTTTGAATATTGAACAAACATAGATTCCTGAAATAAATCTAACTTTTTTGCATATTAAAACTTTCATGTGCTCTTGGACTTTATATGCTGACATTGAGTTTATGATTTTTTTCTCTATGTTCATAAAAGATTGGTTTGTAATTTTCCTTTCTTGTAAAGTCCTTGTCAGGTTTGATATAAAGTTTATGCTAGTCTCACAAAATACATATTTATGAGATGGAAAGTATTCCTTTTTTTTTTTTTTAATTCCCTTGGGAAGTTTGGGTAAAATTGTATTGTGTTTTCCTTTAAGGTTAAAATCATCTACCTGGAGGTTTTGGGGTTTTTTGTTTGTTACTAATATTTTATTTATTTATTTGAAAGGGTAAGAGAAAGAGAGTGTGAGTGAGAGATCACGAGCAGGGGGAAAGGGTAGAGGGAGAAGCAGACTTCCTGCTGAGCAGCGAGCCAAATGCAAGACTCAATCCCAGGACTCCGGGATCATGACCTGAGTGAAAGGCAGACCCTTAACTGACTAAGCCATGGAGGCACCACTACCTGGAGTTTTCTTTATGGGAAGGTTAAAAAGTATAATTTCTTTAATGGATACAATACTATCCATGTGTACATTACTTTTTTTTTAAGATTTTATTTATTTATTTGACAGAGAGGAAGAGAGCACAAGTAGGCAGAGCGGCAGGCAGAGCAGCAGGCAGAGGGAGAGGGAGAAGCAGGCTCTCTGCAGAGCAGGGCGCCCAATGTAGGACTCGATCCCAGGACCCTGGGATCATGACCTGGGCCGAAGGCAGTGGCTTAACCAACTGAGCCACCCAGGCGCCCAGTACATTACTTTTTTATCCAGCTTGACAATGTGTAGTTTTCCAGGAATTTGAATTTTATATACATTTTCAAATACATTGGCATGTTGCTTATGTTATTAGGATTGATAACTGTCACATTATTTCAGGATCTCTGATGTTGTGCCTTTTTTAAAGTCCCTGTTACTGGTACATTGTACCATCTTTATTATTTTATTTTGACCCATCTTGGGAGATATCAGTCCTGTTGCTCTTTCCAAAGGACCATCTCCTGTCTGTGCTGATTTTTCAATTATGATTTTGTTTTAGTTATTACTTTCTGTTCATATTGTCAATATTTCTTTATTATTACTTTCTTTGAATTTAGTTCTTATTTTCCTAGACTATTGAGATAGATTCTTTTTTGTTGTTGTTGTGTTATGTTAGTCACCATACAATACATCAGTTTTTGATGTAGGGTTCCAAGATTCATTATTTACGTATAACACCCAGTGCTCCATGCAAGATGTGCCCTCCTTAATACCCACCACAAAGTTCACCCATTCCCCCAATTCCCTCCCCTCTAAAACCCTCAGTTTGCTTCTCAGAGTCCACAGCCTCTCATGGTTCATCTCCCCCTCCAATTTCCCCCCTTCACTTTTCCTTTCCTTCTCCTAATGTCCTCCATGTTATTCCTTATGCTTCACAAGTAAGTGAAACTATATGATAATTGACTTTCTTTGGTTGACTTATTTCATTCAGCATAATCTCCTCCAGACCCATCCATGTTGATACAAAAGTTGGGTACTCATCCTTTCTGATGGCTGAGTAATATTCCATTGTATATAATGGACCACATCTTCTTTATCCATTTGTCTGTTGAAGGGCATCTCAGCTCTTTCCACAGTTTGGCTATTGTGGACATTGCTTCAGTGAAAATTGGGGTGCATATGGCCCTTCTTTTCACTACATCTGTATCTTCGGGGTATACCCAGTAGTGCAATTGCCAGGTCATAGGGTGGTTCTATTTTTAACTTTGTAGGGAATCTCCACACTGTTTTGCAAAGTGACTGCACCAGCTTGCATTCCCACCAACAGTGTAAGAGGGTTCCCCTTTCTCTATGTCCTCTCCAACATTTGTTGTTTCATGCCTTATTAATTTCTGCCATTCTAACTGGTGAAATGTGGTATCTCAATGTGGTTTTGATTTGAATTGCCCTGATGAATAAGATCATGAAGATTTTTTTCATGTGTCTGCTAGCGATTTGTATGTATTCACTGAAGTGTCTGTTCATGGCTTCTGCCCATTTTTTTACTTGATTATCTGTTTTTTGGGTGTTGAATGTGAAAAGTTCTTTATAGATCTTGGATACCAGCCGTTTGTCTGTAATGTCATTTGCAAATACCTTCTCCCATTCCATGGGTTGCCTCTTTGTTTTGCTGTGCAGAAGTTTTTTATCTTGATGAAGTTCTGAAAGTTCATTTTCACTTTTGTTTCCCTTGCCTTTGGAGACGTGTCTTGAAAGAAGTTGTTGTGGTCGATGTTGAAGAGGTTACTGCCAATTTCTCCTCTAGGATTTTGATGGATTCCTGTCTCAAGTTGCGGTCTTTCATCCATTTTGAGTTTATCTTTGTGTATAGTGTAAGAGAATGGTTGAGCTTCATTCTTCTGTACATAGCTGTCCAATTTTCCCAGCAACATTTATTGAAGAGGCTTTTTTCCCATTGCATTTTTTCCTGCTTTGTTGAAGGTCATTTGACCACAGAGTTGAGGCTCCATATCTGGGCTCTCTGCTCATTTTCATTACTCTATATGTCTGTTTTTGTGCCAGTACCATACTGTATTGGTGATCACACTTTGTAATAAAGTGTGAAATCAGTCAATGTGATGTCCCCAGCTTTATTTTTCTTTTTCAGCATTTCCTTAGCGATTCAGTGTCTTTTCTGGTTCCATATAAATTTTAGGATTGTTTGTTCCAGCACTTTGAAAAATGCTCCTGGTATTTTTATTGGAATGGCATTGAAAGTATAGATTGCTCTAGGCAGCATAGATTCTAACAATGTTTATTCTTCTGAACTATTAGCATGGAATGTTTTTCCATCTTTTTGTGTCTTTCTCAATTTCTTTCATGAGTGTGCTGTAGTTCCTTGAGTATAGATCCTTTACCTCTTTGGTGAGGTTTATTCCAAAGTATCTTATGCTTTTTATTGTATGGTAAATGGAATCGATTCTCTAATTTCTCTTTCTACAGTTTCATTGTTAGTGTATAAGAAAGCAACTGATTTCTGTGCATTGATTTTGTATCCTGCCACATTCATGTGTACCTCTGCATTCTGTACTCTGTTACTTATGCTGTCTTGTAAGAATTACAAGTGTTTTTTTGTAAGAAAACATTTGTAAGAACTATTATAGTGTTTTTTTATTTCTTAACATGATATTTGTCTCTTAATTTTCTGTTTATATATCATAAAACCACTAAAATATTTAAATTTAAATCTACCATCTTATTATTGGCTTTGTATTTATACAATTTGTTCTTGCTATTTTTTCTCCTTTTTTTTTCTACTTTGGGCTAAGAATTTATTATTCCATTTTCTCCTCTATTAGCTTATTTTTCCATTTTCTCCTTTATTAGTTATACATTTTAATAACTTCTCCAAGAAGTTAACATAGACATTACCAACATGCATTATGACAAAAAATTAGTAGTTTTCTACCTTCCAGAAATGAAAAGTTCCTTAGAACAGGTTATGTTTGCTTAGTATTCTCTTCTCTCTGTGCGATCATTTTAATGTATTTTTAAATACGTCTATTATTGTGTGCAATCAATAATTTTAAATAACCACATTGTTTATTAATTTCATTGCATTTAATCCTTCATGCAGTTTTGTTCTTCCCTCTCAGAACATTTACTTGATGCCCAAAAAATCCTTTCAGTATTGCTTTTAATGTTCATCTTCTAAATTCTCCTAGTTACTGTTTATCTGAAAATGTCTTCATTTTGTCTTTATCATGGTATCTAGCAGCATTATTGTGATGCAGCTAAGTACTGACTTTTTACTTATCCTGCTTCTGTTTTTTAGTCTTTTGCATTTGTAGCTTTATATCTTTCAACAAGGTCAGAAAACTCTTGGCCCAATTTTTTCAAATACTGATTTTCTCATTCTATCTTCTCTTTCTATGTCTCACATCCACATGCTGTGCATTTTTGTTTTCTCTAGTATCATTTTTTTTCTATGTATCTAGTACTCTTTTCTAGATTTTCTGTAGAGCCTTGAGCATGGATATTTTCCAAAGGAACAACTTTTGGTTTCTTTGGTACTTAAAACTTTTGTCTGTTTTACATCTTAATGACTTTTTATATATATGATTTTATTCATTATTTGATTTTGGTTTAACTTTTTGTATGTTTCTTAAAGTGGAAGCCTAATTAAGACATTCTTTTTTTTCTTACTTAAGCATTTAAACCTATGAATTTCCCTCTGAAATTTCAGCCATTGTCCAAATGCTAATCATTATCATTGTCCAAAGGTTAAATATGTTGTCTGATGAAAATTCATATATACATATTACTGGGGTAAGAATTAAAAAATAGCATTATTTTTGCTACTTGGTAAAACTCAAGATAACCTTGAATTATGAGATTCATACGTATCCTATTTTCTAGGTATTTAAGGCAGTATGGTAAATTCATATTCTATCACTCCATCATGGCTGAAACTGAAACCTATAAATAAATAAATATTTATTTTATTTATTTATTAATATTTAAATAAATAAATAAATAATATATATATATAATGCATATATTACTGATTTAACTTCCAGTTCATTAGTCTTCCCAGCTATGTCTATAACCTATTTTTTTCCATATTTACTTATTTATTTTAAAGAGAGAGAGAGCATGTGCATGAGAAGGGAGAGGGGCAGAGAGAGAGGGAGAGAGAAAGAGAAGCGGACTCCCACTGAATGCAGAGCCCAATGCAGCATGATTTCATGACCCTGAGATCATAATCTGAGCCAAAATCAAGAGTCTGAGGCTTAACCAACTGCCTGGCCACCCAGGTGTCCCTGTCTACAAAACTATTAAAACTATTTATTGAGTTATTAACTTCAGTGATTTTATTTTATAGCTCTAGAATATCCACGTGAAGTACTCCAGAGAATTTTTATTTTCTTAAAAGTGTTAATCACAGATATTTTCGAATCATATAACTTAAATTTCAGTATTTCATGATCTGTGGTCCTATTTCTTTTGTTGGTTTCTTTCTTTCTGGAATTTTTTTCCCCTTATCTCTTAATGTATGGTATTTTTTCCAACTGAATTCCAGACACAGAATATAAAGATTTAAAGACTCTGAGGGAGGAGCAAGAAGGCAGAGGAGCAGAGACCTAAGTATCATCAAGTACAAGGAGTTCAGCTAGATAGTTATCAAACCATTCTGAACACCTATAAACTCAACAGGAGATTGAAGAGAAGAAGAGCAGCAATTCTAGGAACAGAAAATCAACCACTTTCTGGAAGATAGGACTTGCAGAGAAGTGAATCCAAAGGGACTGGAAGATAGACCATGGGGGGAAGGGCCAGTTCCCGGCAAGCAGTACAGCAGTGGAGCACAAAATTGGAACTTTCAGAAGTCGGCTCCACTGAGAGACATCACTCCAGAGGCTAAGTGGGGGTGGAGCCCTCATGGGGACAGTGTGGCCTGAGGACTCATGGGGTCACAGAAAGACTGGGGGTGCCTGAGTGTGACAGAGCTCCCAGGTATCAGAGAGGAGAAGCAGGCTGGAGGGACAGAGAGAGTCAAGGAGTGGGCTTTCAGCTTGGGGTTACCTTAAACCATGATCCAAGGCACAGTTGGGCCAGTGCTCTTTAAGCAGGGACCTCACAAGTGGCAGCTCCGGGGAGACTCACCTTCCTCCTGTGTGAGGAATAGCACGGAAGTGTGCTGCAGGAATCTGCTGAGTTTGGAGACTCCAAACGGGGCTGTGCACCAGAGAGAGGAATGCTCAGTCACAGGATGGGTGAGCTCAGAGTGCGGCTGGAGACCAGGGAGACGTGAGGGATTGACTGCTTTTCTCTGAGGGAACACTGAGGAGTGGGGCCCTGAGCTCTTGGCTCCTACATGGCTGGAGATTGGGAGGCCGCCATTTTCGTTCCCCTCTCCAAAGCTATACAGAAAGCATTCAGGGAACAAAGGCTTCCAAGAGCAAACCAGAACAGACTACTTAGCCTGGCCCCTGGCAAGGGAGGTGCAATTGCACCTTGGGCAAAGACATTTGAGAGTCACTGCGACAGGCCCCTCCCCCAGAAGACCTGCAAGAAAAAAACAGCCAAGAACAAGTTCAATGATCAATGAGAACTGCAGAACTCCAGAGCTAGGGGAAAGCAACACATAGAATTCATGGCTTTTCCCCCATGATTCTTTAGTCTTTCAAAGTTAATTTATTTTATTTTATTTTTTTGTATTCTATTTTTTTAATTTTTCCTTTCTTATTTTAACATTTTTAACTATTTTATCTTATCAATACCTTTTAATTTTTTTTTTTGCTGTTTACATTTTTTTTTTAATTTTATTTTTATTATTTGCCCAAGGGGTACAGGTCTGTGAATCATCAGGCTTACATCTTTCACAGCCCTCACCAAAGCACAAACCCTCCCCAATGTCCATAACCCATCCACCCTATCCCTACCCTCCCACCCCCCAGTAACCCTCAGTTTGTTTTATGAGATTAGAAGTCTCTTATGGTTTGTCTCCTTCCCCATCCCATCTTGTTTCATTATTTTTCCCTCCCTACCCCCCACAACCCCCCACCCTGCCCCTCAAGTTCCTCATATCAGAGAGATCATATGATAATTGTCTTTCTCTGATTGACTTATTTCGCTCAGCATAATACCCTCCAGTTCCATCCATGTCGTTGCNACGACCCAGCAATCGCACTACTGGGTATTTATCCTAAAGACACAAAGGTAGTGATCCTCAGGGGCACGTGCACCCGAATGTTTATAGCAGCAATGTCCACAATAGCCAAACTATGGAAAGAACCTAGATGTCCATCAACAGATGAATGGATAAAGAAGATGTGGTATATATATACAATGGAATATTATGCAGCTATCAAAAGAAACGAAATCTTGCCATTAATTTTTTTTAATTTTCATTGTTATAGCCATATTTTATCCCTTCATTGCAGTTAACCTTATTTTTTGTATAAGTATAGGGTTTTTTTTTCTTTAAAATTTTGGGAGGTAGTTTCTTCTAACACCAAAATACACCCAAACTCAAGTGTGTGACTCTGTTCTATTCACCAGTCTAATATATATATATATTTTTTCTTTTTTCCCCTTCCTTCTCCCCCTGGTTTCAGGTCTCTTTTGATTTGGTTAATGTATATTTTTCTGAGGTCATTGCTACCCTTTTAGTATTTTGTTCTCTCATTCATCTATTCTTATCTGAATAAAATGACAAGGTGGAAAAACTCCCACAAAACAAAAACAAAAACAAGAGGCAGTACCAATTGCTAGGGACCTAATCAATACGGACATTAGTAATATGTCAGAACTAGAATTCAGAATGATGATTATAAAGGTGATAGCTGGGCTCGAGAAAAGCATGACAGACACTAGAGAATCCCTTTCTGGAGAAACAAAATCCCTTTTTGGAGAAATAAAAGAACTAAAATCTAAGCAAGTTGAAAGCAAAGAAGCTATTAATGAGATACAATAAAAAATGGAGGCTCTTACTGCTACAATAAATGAGACAGAAGAGAGAATTAGTCATACAGAAGACCAAATGATGGATAATAAAGAAGCTGAGCAAAAGAGAGACAAATAACTACTGGACAACAAGAGGAGAATTTGAGAGATATGTGATATGATAAGATGAAACAATATAAGAATAATTGGGATCCCAGAAGAAGAAGAAAGAGAGAATGAGGCAGAAAGTATATTGGAGCAAATTATAGCAGAGAATTATCCTAATTTGGTGAAGGCAACAAGCCTTAAAATCCAGGAGGCACAGAGAACCCTCCTCAAAATCAATAAAAAATAGGTCCACACCCCATCATCTAATAGTAAAACTTTCAAGTCTCAGTGACAAAGAAAAAATCCTGAAAGCAGCTTGGGACAAGAGGTCTGTAACATACAATGGTAGAAATATTAGACTGACAGCAGATCTATCCACAGAGACATGGCAGGCCAGAAAGGACTGGCATGATATATTCAGAGCACTAAATGAGAAAAACATGCAGTCAAGAATACAATATCCAGCTAGGCTGTCAATGAAAATAAGAAAGATAAAAAGCTTCCAGGACAAACAAAAACTAAAAGAATTTGCAAAAACCAAACCAGCTCTACAGGAACTATTGGAAGTTGTCCTCTAAGCAAAGAGAGAGCCTAAAAGTAACAGACTAGAAAGAAACAGAGAAAATATACAGTAACAGTCACCTTACAGGCAATACAATGGCACTAAATTCATATCTTTCAATAATTACCCTGAATGTAAATGGGCTAAATGCCCCAATCAAAAGACACAGGGTATTAGAATGGATTAAAAAAAAAAAAGACCCATCGATATGCTGTCTACAAGAAACTCATCTTAGATCCAAAGACACATCCAGATTTAAAGCGAGGGTGTGGAAAACTATTTAGCATGCTAATGGACATCGAAAGAAAGCTAGGGTGGCAATCCTTAGATCAGAAAAATTAGATTTTAAATAAAAGACTATAATAAGAGATGCGGAAGGACACTATATCATACTTACAGGTTCTATCCAACAAGAATATCTAACAATTGTAAATATTTATGCCCCTTACATGGGAGCAGCCAATTATATAAGCCAATTAATAACAAAATCAAACACAGGGACAATAATACAATAATAGTAAGGGAATTTAACACCCTTCCTCACTGAAATGGACAGATCATCTAAGCAAAAGATAACAAGGAGTGTGCCGCCTCGCCACCCCCATCACTAAGAGGCCTTGGATACCTGGCCATGGGATGCTGGGCAGTGTCAGGTAAATGTTGTGGTCCCTGGGCCTCAGGTAACCATGGAAAAAGAGCTTCGGAGCACCATTCTTTTCAATGCATACAAGAAAGAAATATTTACCACCAACAATGGCTATAAATCCATGCAGAAAAGACTTTGGAGTAATTGGAAGATTCAGAGCTTAAAAGATGAAATCACATCTGAGAAGCTAATTGGGGTGAAACTGTGGATTACAGCTGGGCCAAGGGAAAATTTTACTGCAGTTGAGAACCAAGGTGGGAAGTTGGCAGTGCTTGGCTCATGTCACATGTTCAGTGACCAATATTTGGATAAAGAAGAAAACAGCAAAATCATGGATGTTGTTTTCCAGTGGCTCACAACGGGAAATATCCACCTAAACCAGACTGATGCTAAAGACCCAGAGATTTCCAACTACATGATGCTGCCCAACACAGCCACCCTGTCAGAGCGGCTCAGAGTGTGTCTCCAGGAAGGTGATGAGAACCCAAGAGACTTTATTACCCTCTTCGACCTGTCCATTTACCAGCTGGATACCACCTCCCTCCCCAAGGTCATCAAGGCCCATGAACAGCTAAATGTGAAACATGAACCTCTCCAGCTCATCCAGCCTCAGTTTGAGACGCCACTGCTGGCCCTTCAGCCAGCGGTTTTCCCTCCCAGTTTCAGGGAATTACCACCTCCTCCGCTGGAGCTATTTGACTTAGATGAGACGTTCTTTTCTGGGAAGGCCCGCCTTGCTCAGATTACCAATAAGTGTACTGAAGACGACCTGGAATTCTATGGCAGAAAGTGTGGTGACATTCTTGGAGTAACCAATAAACTACCAAAGGACCAACAAGATGCCAAACACATCCTTGAGCACATTTTCTTCCAAGTGGTGGAGTTCAAGAAATTAAACCAGGAACATGACATTGATACAAGTGAACCAGCATTCCAGAACAATTTCTGAGGACCAAGTCTCTCGAACCATCTTCTGCCTCCTGATTCTCTTTGTAAACTATTTTTGAATTCTTCTTCAGCTCTTTTTTTTTTTTTAAAGATTTTATTTATTTATTTGACACAGAGAGAGAGATCACAAGTAGGCAGAGAGGCAGGCAGAGAGACAAGGAGAGGAGGAAGCAGGCTCCCCGCTGAGCAGAGAGCCCGATGTGGGCCTCGATCCCAGGACGCTGAGATCATGACCTGAGCCGAAAGCAGAGGCTTTAACCCACTGAGCCACCCAGGCGCCCTTCTTCAGCTCTTTATCAGAATTGTCTATACACTCTTTACCCCACAAGTTGTAGGTCTTTGTATCTCCTGTGATGCTCAGATACGTTTAATATTTCTATCAAGATCCTTATGTAAGTTATGTTCCATTTTTAAAATTAAATTTGAATCTTTACTTTAAAAAAAAAGATAACAAGGAAATAAGGGCTTTAAATGACACAATGAACCACATGAACTTCACAGATATATTCAGAACATTCCACCCCAAAGTAACAGAATATACATTCTTCTCTAGTGCACGTGGAACATTCTCCAGAATAGATCACGTCCTGGGTCACAAATCAGGTTTCAACCGGTATCAAAAGATTAGGATCATTCCCTGCATATTTTCAGACCACAATGCTTTGAAACTAGAACTCAATCACAGGAGGAAAGTTGGAAAGAACTCAAATACATGGAGGCTAAAGAGCATCCTACTAAAGAATGAATGGGTCAACCAGGAAATTAAAGAATTTAAAAAATTCATGGAAACAAATGAAAATGAAAACACAACTACTCAAAATCTTTGGGACACAGTAAAAGCAGTCCTGAGAGGAGAGTATATAGCAATACAAGCCTTTCTCAAGTAACAAGAAAGGTCTCAAGTATACAACCTAATCCTACACCTAAAGGAGCTGGAGAAAGAACAGCAAGGAAAGCCTAAATCCAGCAAGAGAAGAGAAATAGTAAAGATCAGAGCAGAAATCAATGAAATAGAAACAAAAAGAACAGTAGAACAAATCAATGAAACTAGAAGCTTGTTCTTTGAAAGAATTAGTAAGATTGATAAACCCCTGGCCAGACTTATCAAAAAGAAAAGAGAAAGGACCCAAATTAATAAAATCGTGAATGAAAGACGAGAGATCACAACCAACACCAAAGGAATAGAAACTATTATAAGAACACATTATGAGCAACTATACACCACCAAATTTCACAATCTGGAAAAAATGGATGCACTCCTAGAGACGTATAAACTACCAAAACTGAACCAGGAAGAAATAGAAAACTTGAACAGACCCGTAACCAGTAAGGTGATTGAAGCAGTCATCAAAAATCTCCCAACAACAGCCCATGGCCTGAAGGCTTCCCAGGGGAATTCTACCAAACATTTAAAGAAGAATTAATACCTATTCTCCTGAAACTGTTCCAAGAAATAGAAATGGAAGGAAAACTTCCAATCTCATTTTATGAGGCCAGCATTACCTTGATCCCAAAACCAAACAAAGACCCCATCAAAAAGGAGAATTACAGATCAATATCCTTGATGAATACAGATGCAAAAATTCTCACCAAAATACTAGCCAATAGGATCCAACAGTACAGGTTGTTCAACATCCATAAATCAATCAATTGGACACAATACATTAGTAAAAGAAAGAACAAGAACCATATGATACTCTCAATAGATACTGAAAAAACATTTGACAAAGTACAGCATCCTTTTTGATCAAAACTCTTCATAGTGTAGGGATAAAGGGTACATACCTCAATATCATCAAAGCCATCTATGAACAACCCACAGAAAATATCATTCTCAATGGGGAAAAACTGAGAGCTTTCCCCTAAGGTCAGGAACATGGAAGGGCTGTCCACTATCACCACTGCTATTCAACATAGTAGTAGAAGTCCTAGCTTTAACAATCAGACAACAAAAAGAAATAAAAGGCATCCGAATCAGCAAAGAAGAAGCCAAACTCTCACTCTTTGCAGATGATATGATACTTTATGTGGAAAACCCAGAAGACTCTACTCCAAAACTGCTAGAACTCATACCAGAATTCAGTAAAGTGTCAGGATATAAAATCGATGCACAGAAATCAGTTGCATTTCTATACAACAAGAAGAAAGAGAAATTAAAGAGCCAATCCCATTTACAATTGCACCCAAAATCTTAAGATACCTAGGAATAAACCTAACCAAAGAGCCAAAGAATCTGTACTCAGAAAACTATAAAGTACTCATGAAAGAAATTGAGGAAGACGTGAAGACATTGAAAAACTTTCTATGCCCATGGATTGGAAGAATAAATATTATAAAAATGTCTATGCTACATAGAACAATCTACACATTTAATGCAATCCTTATCAAAATACCATCAACCTTTTTCAATGAAATGGAACAAGTAATCCTGAAATTTGTATGGAACCAGAAAAGACCCCAAATAACCAGAGGAATGTTGAAAAAGAAAATCAAAGTTTGCGGCATCACAATTCCAGACTTCAAGCTCTATTACAAAGCTGTCATCATCAAGACAGTATGGTACTGGCACAAAAAAAGACACATAGATCAGTGGAACAGAATAGAGAGCCCAGAAATGGACCTTCAACTCTATGGTCAACTAATCTTCGACAAAGCAGGAACGAATGTCCAATGGAAAAAGGACAGTCTCTTCAATAAATGGTGTTGGGAAAATTGGACAGCCACAGCAGAAGAATGAAACTGGACTATGTCCTTACACCACACACAAGAATAGACTAAAAATGGATGAAAGATCCCAATGTGAGACAGGAATCCATCAACATCCTTGAGGAGAACACAGGCAGCAACCTCTTCGACCTCAGCCACAGCAACTTCTTCCTCAAAACATCACCAAAGGCAAGAGAAGCAAAGGCAAAAATGAACTATTGGGACTTCATCAAGATCAAAAGCTTTTGCACAGCAAAGGAAACAGTCAACAAAACCAAAAGACAACCAACAGAGTGGGAGAATACATTTGTAAAAGACATAGCAGGTAAGAGTTAGTATCCAAAATTTATTAAAAAACTTATCAACTCAACACCCAAAAAACAAATACCCCAATCAAGAAATGGGCAGAAGACATGAACAGATATTTCTGCAAAGAAGACATCCAAATGACCAACAGAAACATGGAAACGTGCTCAACATCACTCAGCATCAGGGAAATACAAATCAAAACCCAAGTGAGATACCACCTCAAACCAGTCAGAATGGCTAAAATCAACAAGTCAGGAAACAACAGATGTTGGCAAAGATGTGGTGAAAGGGGAACCCTCCTATATTGTTGGTGGGAATGCAAGATGGTGCAGCCACTCTGGAAAACAGTATAGCGGTTCCTCAAAAAGTTGAAAATAGAGCTACCCTATGACCCAGTAATTGCACTACTGGGTATTTATCTTAAAGATACAAATGTAGTGATCCAGAGGGGCACATGCACCACACTGTTTATAGCAGCAATGTCCACAATAGCCAAACTATGGAAAGAACCTAGATGTACATCAACAGATGAATAGATAAAGAAGATGTGGCTATATATACAATGGAATACTATGCAGTCATCAAAAAACCAAAATTTCACCATTTGCAATGACATAGATGGAACTAAAGGATATTACACTAAGCAAAATAAGTTAATCAGAGAAAGACAATTATATGATTTCTCTGTTATGAGGAATTGAGAGGCAGGGTGGGGGGGTCATGCAGGGTAGGGAGGGAAAAAATGAAACAAGATGGGATCGGGAGGGAGACAAACCATAAGAGATTCTTAATCTCAGGAAACACACTGAGGGATGCTGGGGGTGTGGAGGGGTAGTGATGGGATGGCTGGGTGATGGATATTGAGGAGGGTATGTGCTATGGTGAGTGCTGTGAAATGTGTAAGCCTGATGATTCACCAGACCTGTACTCCTGGGGCAAATAATACATCATATGTTAATTATAAATAAATAAATAAATAAATAAATAAATAAATAAATAAATAAATAAATAAAGACTCCAGGTGACAGACAGGCAATGTGGGTAGGAAAGATCCTTGTTTTTATGAAATCAAGATGACCTAAAACTGTGTTTCAAAATTTGTAAGGTCTGTTCTATTTCTGACTTACCCTTATTCCTAGGACAAAGCTTTTCTAAGTTCTCATCTCCAAACCTAGGCTTTTTTCAGGGTATCTTCTCCTTGGCAGAACTTAACCTTCCATATTTATCTCCCAGCACTGTGAACCTACCAAAACTTCTTGACTTCTTGGGTTCCTATCCCATGAAGTTTAGGAATCTGCAAATCTCTCAAGGGAAACAGCATCGTGAAATGTCAATTTCAGATTGCTATGCTTTTCTTTTTCTTCAGGTCTTAGCCCTTCAAAACATGCCTATTTTAGTTTCTTTCAACTGGCTACTTTTTATGTTTCATCCAACTTTTATGATGTTTATGAAAAGTTGCTCTGATAACCAGATACTTCAGTTCAAGAAAACAATTCAGCATATCTTATAGTCTTTGGGGCTATAAGATAATGATTTATATACTTGTCTTATTTGCATTACTAGATTATAAGTTTCTTATAGGCAAGGACTCTGACTCATCATCTTTGGTTGTTCAGGGACTGAGAGAGAGAGCTCTCAATAATTATTAAGGCTTTCAGTTACACCTCTTATTTCATTCAAAAAAAATTTCTACATACTTCTCTTCTGAGCTACTTACTCATTCTGGCATTCTTCTCTACCTACTACTTTCTTGATTGACAGTATCATCCTTAATTTTATCCCCTAATATATCCCTAATCTTTAAGACACCATTTTAAGGGGCATCTGGGTGGTTCAGTCTGTTAAGTGTCCACCTTCAGCTCAGGTCATGATTTGGGGTCCTGGGATTGAGCCCGGGGATCCTGGGATCAAGACACACATCTGGCTCCCTGTTCAGTGGGGAGCATGCTTCTCCTTCTCTTTCTCTCTCTCTCAAATAAATAAGTCTTTTAAAAAAATAAAATGAAACACCATTTTAAAATACTTTATGATTTTTTTTCTTTCCTGACCCTAACTAGGTGTGATTGGAACACAATCTATCATCCCTCAGCAAACATATTCTCGTTGTCCTGTGCAATGATGGATGCTTTAAGTGAAAAGTCAGTATTCTTTCTTCCTCAAACAGGCGGTGAACCCTTTCAAAGCAGAATCTGTCCCTTTTGGTTAGCATATATTCCCCTAGGAAATGAGTTAAACATGATGTAAAACAGTGGTAGTTGAAGACATGTGGACTTGGTCTTCTGCAAACCTGGTGGACTAAATTATTTTTTAGTTGAATGGGCTTAACAAGCTAACAAGCTATAACTATATAGAATTAATGAAATGTCTCCACCCATGTAAGCAAAAAAAAACTTTCATAACTTAAGATCTTATTAATGCTTACATTTATCTTCATATCTCTAGAATCTGCTGTCTCATCTGAAGATACCTACCTTTTAATAGACCTTGATGGCAATCTCTGAGGTGAAATGGTATTCAGAAATGTTAGTCTTTATGTTTAAGTATTTCTAAGCATTGAAATTTACAGCAAATAAAGCTTTAATGAGCAATTATACTTAGTAAGGATACAGACAAATAGAGTAAAATATCAGGGTCACTATTCGCTCACATGCAAATACTGATTGAAACAATTCTTACCACTTCACTTAACATTCAGAATGGTATTAGATATATCCCCATTCTAGCTCTACCTATCAGAACAAAGACATAAAATTTTTAAAAATTATATTGGTCTTTAAAGGTTAGCAAACATGTCCCTTCTGAGTGTCACTTTTATCTAGTTCAGCATCATTTGCATCATATAAATTTTTTAAATTACCAAAAAATAAAAGATGAAAACACCTGCACAAAAGAATGCTCAATCCAACTAGTAGACAAAAAAAAAAAGGTAAATATGGCACAGTAGGAGAATAAAGCTTCTGGGGAAAGAAAGCAAAGCTGTGTGACAGATGGAAAGGTCTCAATGGATGAATGGTACTACTACAAATAAGTAGCAGGCAGCCAGAGGGAATCAAATAATGATTATGGAAGAAAAATGAGGGTTAAAAAAGATGAAAAAAATGTTTTGACTCAAGCTAAAGATTCTATATTAATAAAATTTCCTATTTAAAAATATATTTAATTATAAATCCACAAAAGGTAGAAAATAATTCATGTCAAATAGAGTAGACAGCTGACAAGTGAACCAGTATAGACAATATAAAAAGCTCAACATGTCCTTGGAGAGGAAGGAATGCATTCCACAATTTGTACTGGCATGCCCCCAAACCTGAACAGATTACTTTCTGACGATCAATATCTGTAACCACCAGAGGCCTGTTAGAGAGTTTTTAAAAAATCAGCTTCAAAGAGACCTGGTCCCCAGCTTACATTTTATTTTTGCCAGTGGGTGCTGAGGTAAGAGTTTTGGACAAGGCTCATTTTTCTTCTCTTTATAGGTCTGTGTATTGAATATGAAGCACCCTAGCATGTTCTCAGGCTCTAGTCAGCTGGATTCAGGCCTTGTTTATGGATACTGTGAAAGAGGACTAATACCTTTCACCAACTTGAAATCAGCCTGTGCATATCAATTCAGTGAAAAATGCTGGCCACATTTTAGTTGGGTTTCAATAGGAAGTGCTTATTCACCAATCTGATTTTAGTGTCAAGTATAAATAGAGTATTTTAAGTGTTCTTATAGTTACTTTCCTTGAAAACCTAGAATATTTCCTCCCTTCCCATTTCTGTAATTTGTTCAAATATTAGTAATTCAATGCAATAGTTTTCCTGAAATCTTTCTACCTATAAAAATAATTAGAAATCTATTTCTAACAGTATAACATATTAAAAACAAATATCAAAAACCCCACATAATTTCCCCCATGCTCTACCAACAGGTATAATACTCACTTTAGTCTAAACAACTGTTTCCAAAACATATTCTGCAGCACTGTAGTTTGAGACATTCTCCTGTTACATTTTAAATCATTAGCCATATTTGGACATTTTGTACATTCTACCTTCCTTTCAGCAAATGATAATGTACACTAGCAAAGGACATATTTAGCTTTTAAGACCCAGCAGCTCTTAAATGGATTTTAATCAGAATGTATTTAAAATCCTGAAAAATTTTAGGGTATATATATCTGGTGTTGTTTACCAAAATTCTGCCTTAGGCTTTACTCAACTTCCATTTGATCATTTCCCTCTTGATTAAAACATTTTTTTCTAAGTATTGAAGATGAAGACTGCTGAGAAGACAGTGATATTTCTTATACTTCTTACTTAATACCCAGAACCTGTCTATCTAAATAAATAATCACAAGACAGAGAGTAATGCAAGGGGGAGAAAAAGCCTCCCTTACTGTAAAGTTGCATACTACCCATTTCTGCCCAATGTTTCTCCATCTCCAAGTGACTATATTATTAAAAGCAAAGTCAGGAATGATGAATGAAAAGATCAACTGAAGCCTTTAATCACAAGGTTCTAGCATTTCAACAGTGTGTGTGGGTATACAGAGTAGTGAAATCATTGGAGACTTAAACAATTGGATTAGAAAAGGTCCTGAAATGAATTGCTGGAGAGATTTCAAAACAGGAATCTGATTAACTAATGCACAAAATGCAAGTAAACTTTTCCAATCAATAAATAAAAGTGTATATGATCTGGATTGTGATAGTAAATAAAGTAGGGAAATAATCAATCTTAGAGGGCCCGTATTTAAAAAATAAAGTGACAATATTACATAAATTTCAGATTGCTTATTCTTTATCTTTTATATCATTATTCCCATAATATGTTCTACAAAAATCCAGCTAAGTAAAACAAATTTCAAACACACTGAATGTATATGTCATACTCGAACATTCCTAATGCAAATTGTCTTAATAAATATCCTGAGAAGTCCTGTGATGCAGAAAGATATTGAGCTTTCTTTGAGTTTTTCTCCAACCTAATTGACCAGTGAGCCATATTTACATAGTAAGCCTACAATGTCCTAGGGTTTACTTTAGGAAATAGTTTTCTATTGTTTCTTAGCAGATTATGCTCATAAAGCTATGGAAATGTAGAACAGTTTGCAATGGTTAGGAGAGCATCAAGCAGTAATATATGAAAGAAATATTTCTCAAAGTGTGATCAAAAAAGTCCTAGGCTTCCCTAAAACCCTTTGAGAACCCATGAAGTCAAAGCTCTTTTAATAATACTGACTTCTTGGAGAAGATTCTTTCTAATCTGAGCATTGACAGCATGTAGCAATTAGGCAAAAAAGTTGGGGAAGAAGAGTAGCAGAGAAGAGGGTTTCTGGGCAGAAAGAACAACATATGCAGTGGCATAGTGAGTGTTGAGAGATGGAGTAAAATCAGTTCTACCTGCATCGAGGCAAGTGGACACACATTATAGGAAAAGTTGAAGCTGGAGAAGTTTTGGGGTAGAGAATAAAGGATCTCAACTACTAGCATCTAACTATAAGAGAAAGTCAGCAAAAAATATCAAAAAGATAGATTAAGCCTTAAGTATATTACTTCTATAGCATTGCAGAGAAGACTTTTAAAGGTAGAAAGACTAGAGGCATAGAAGACACTTGGACTTTGCAGTTAGGCAAACATTGTAGCTCAAACTGATGAGAAGAATTCCTCCTAATCTGGTGACTTGTACAGTGAACCCAAATGGAGGCCCCCATTACTTCAAGAAGTTACCACCTTATGAGAGAGATTGGTAGGAAAGCAAATACACAAGAGATACAAAATTTTTGGCGATGATAATTATTGATTACCAATATTGATCATTTAGAACCTCATTAAAATTTTGATAGATTCTCACAAAAGAATTATCAAAAATGAGGTGAAGCTGAACCATTAGAACTAAATGATATTTGTGGGAACTGATTTGATATAGATCTTCGGTAAGAATTTTTAAGTCATATTTTACATGAAAGAATTAAGGGGATAAATCATTGTTAAAATATAAGCAAACTATTAAAATAGATTTTGTGAAATAAATAACTTCTTAGAATAAAATAGTATAAGTTCCCAAATTTGATTGTATACTGAAGCAATCATCAATTTAATCCCTGAAATATGTCACCCTATGCAGTTTGCTCCTGGAAACCACCTTAGACTTTATGTAGGCTCAAAAAAAAAAAAAAAGTTCAGAAACAATTAAAAAGAAGCACTTAGTCATCACCTAAGTCCAAATTGACATCCCTGTTAAGGGATGCTGAAATTAGATTAATTACTAATTAGTAACTGGAAGAAATATGGATTTTTTTAAGAAATAATATTTTTTTCTGGTATCTTTCCCCTAAAAAAAGGGGGGGAGTCTGAGTGGACAAGAACAGAGCCAAGGCAAAGTCTAAAAGAAGCAAATAGACACAAAAAAATGGGATCAAGCCCCCCTCCATCACCACCATCCATTGGCACAGAAGTACAGTGTCTGCTTAGATTCAGCCCAAGACTAATTGTCTGCAGAGTATTTCTAAGGGGGTTCTAGTTTAAGTAGGTGTTAAGTTAGAAATAAAGTTAGTTAGCAGTAAAAATAAATCATAAATACATAAACAAGAGAGCAAGAATGTGGTTATTAATTTTGTTTTAGTTAGATAGTTCTTCATGGGAAAATAGATTTATGTATAATGTTCTAGAGGGCTGATAGAATACCTGAAGCCCATCCATGGAACTTATAATATTCCAAATGTCTCCCATTAAAAATTCACATATCTTGGGAAACTAGAAATAAAGGGGAAATTCCTCAACTGGATAAAGAACATCTACAACAAACCTACTGCTGATATCATACTTAATGCTAAGAAATGAGAATCTTTCTCACTAAGATCAGGAACAAAACAAGCGTGTCCCTGCTCATGAGACCTTTTCAACATTTTTCTGGAAGTCCTTACTAATGCAATAAGATGAAAAGAGGAAATAAAAGGTATATATACATGAAAGAAAGAAATTAAGCTGTCTATGTCTGCAAATGATGTGACTGTCTATGTAGAAAATTCAAAAGAATCAACAAAAATACTGGGACTAATAAGAGATTATAGAAAGATTGCATGATACAGGGTAATAAACCAAAGTCAATTGCTTTCTTATTTATCAACACTAAACAAGTGGAATTTGAAATTAAAAACACCAGGCTATGTACACTAACATTCCCCAAAACGAAATACTTAGGTATAAATCCAACAAAAAGTGTACAAGATTTATATGAGGAAAAATATAAACTCTGATAAAAGAAATCACAGAAGAACTAAATAAATGGAAAAATATCCTGTGTTCATTGATAGAAAGACTCAATATTGTCAAAATGCCAGTTCTTCCCAACTTCATCTATAGAGTCAATGCAGTCTCTATTAAAATCCCAGCAAGTTATTTTGTAGATATTGACAAACTGATCATAAAGTTAAATGAAAAAGCACAGACCCAGAATAGACAACACGATATTGCAAGAGAAGAACAAGGTTAGAATCCTGACACCAGTTGACTTCAAGATTTACTATAAAGTTCCAGTAATGAAGACAATGTGATATTAGTGAATAATAGACAAATTATTTACTGGAAAAGAATAGAGAGGCCATAATTACACCCCAATTAAATATAGTGGACTGACCTTTCTCAAAGGAGCAAAAGAAATACACTGGAGCAAAATAAAATGCACATGTGTGGACTAGGAAAATAGAAGTGAGTGAAAGAGGTGAAAACTTTTGTAGGACTCTTTCATTTGACAAAGTGATATTGATATTACTCTTTCCAGGCAAGAGGTATATCAAAGCCATGTTAAGATTTACAAAAAAGCAGGGGTACCTGGGTGACTCAATTGGTTAAGCGTCTCTTGGTTTCAGCTCAAGTTGTATTCTTGGGGTCTTTAAAAATAAATTTCTCTTAAAATTTACATCGGTCTGGTATGATACAGTTTAACCAACTCATTCCATTTTATCCCCTGTAGAATTAGAAAACACCTGGTCCCCAATCTTTACTGAAAAGCCTGTCATGTTATGTAAGACATTTATAAGTTTACCCTCTCCTTTTTATATCTAAACAAAAACCAGCCCTATGTATTATTCTGGTATACATTAAAAAATACTTTTTTAGATAAAAGATAGATATTCCATTATAAAAAAGAGAAGTATTATAGCAAAAGAATTTTCTGATTAAGTAGACTTAACAGTGTTCTGGGAACACAGTTATTGGGAAGGTAATTTTTCATTTCTTAGTATGGAGTAAGTACATAAAAATTGGGAAAAATGAATTAATATACTCTAATAACTTGGAATTCTGCTATATAAAGCCATCATCATCACCAGGGTTGTAATCAGCATCACCATTATAATCCCGTCATGCAAAGTTAGTTGTGAGTCCAGCCCCTCACATCTCTATTAGATGCTAGAATAAACAGCTGGCCCCTGACTCCTGCAATGATTCTTAATATTTTCTCTCCATTTTGACATACCTAAGGGAACCCACACTCCCATGAAAGAAAGTGGCTAAGTGGTTTTGCATAGCAAGATTCATGTATTTTCTTGATCATTAAGGCAACACTTTTAACATTTTCTCATTTATCATATTTTCTTTGAGGTTTTGTAGATATCTTGTATTAATTTTTGGAAGTTATTTCTTATCTTATCAAATGCTTTTCTGTGTTTGAAGATATCCTAAAATTTATCTCCTTTAAGCTGTTAATATTGAAATTATACTAATTAATTTTCTAATGTTAAACAATGTTTTATTTCAAATACAACAAATCCAACATGACAATTAATGTATAGTTTTTTTACATTACTGGTTTGGGTTTACTTAGAAATTTAGCATCTATTTTCATGAATAATCAGCCTGTAATTTTCCTTTCTTGTACTGATTTCTCATTAAATAATTTTGATAAATTCATTTTAATAACTTATTAATATAAAATTATTCACCAGTATCTTACTGTTTAATCTCTCCTATAACTGTAGTTATATACAATTTTTATTCTTAATATTATTCTCAAGAGTTTTCTTTGTTACTTTTTAATTTTTTTCTATAGATTTTTTTTATTTTGTTAGGGCTAGTGTTTTATTGATCCTAATACTTTATAATCTATAACATTAATTTCTGTTCTTATTTCAATTCTTTTCTTCAGTCTTTTTCTGTTGTTCTTTTTTCCTATAACTTCTCAATTTGGAAGGTAAGACTTTCATCCTTTCTATATAAATATTTAAGGCTATAGGTTTCTAAGTTTCATTTTAGTTTTATCCCAAAAGTTTTGATATATAGTATTTTTTAAATGATTCAGTTCTAAATATTATTTAATGCCTATTACGAATTGTAGATTCTGTTTGTTGTTAATTGCTAACTCAATTACACTGTAGTCAAAAAGCATGGTCTTTATAATACTAATCTTTGATTTGTCAAGGTTAGTTTCTCCAGCCTAGCACATAGCCAATTTTATGTTCCTGTTGTGCTTTAAAAGAATTAATCACAATTGCTTGTTGTAATACTTTAATGTCTGCTCATTAGATGAACTTATACTTGGTCTATTCAAATTTCAATATTTTACCATTTTACCTGCCTGATTTATCATTTACTCAGTTATTTAAATGATTAAATAATAAAGTAGACTTGTAGATTTTACTTTGTAGTTTGTCAATTTTTCTTTAAACACTTTGAGGTTGTATTATTAAGTTCATAACAATTACTGTAATTGTTTTCCTGAGATTTGAAAGTTTTATTATCATGAAACAATCTTCTTTATTTGTTGTAATATTTCTTGCCTTTCTATTTTATTTCAAATCAATATAACTATCCAGCTTTCACTTGATTCGACTTTATCTGGCATATATTTTGTCCTCCTTTGAATTTTACATTTCTCTATGTTTCTGATGTGTCTTTGTAAACAGTATACGTTAGATTTTTTTTAACAGTCTGAAGATCTTCGTTTTCAACTGCACAGTTTAGTCCATTTACATTTATTTTATTATATTTTCTATTTGTTCCATTATTTCTCCATTTCTTCCACCTCCCATTCTGCTTTATTTTGTATTTTTTTTCTTTTGTAACAAAGCAGGAAAATCATGATATTTGAAAGTATGTTTTGTAAAATAATCATAATTGGTGCTCTATGTTAACTGCTTTATATATATTATCCCCTCTAAAGCTTACAACAACTTTCAGATATGGTCACTGCTATTCCTGTTTTGCAGTTAACAAAACTGAGGTCAGAGTTATAAATTAATTTGTGCAAATTCAAATGGAAAAAATAAGATTTGCATTAGTTCCATGTGACAGTAAACCACAAAAATTTGAGTATTTAAAATAAAGTCAACAAAGATTGTCATCTAAATGGAAGGACATAAATAAGATCAACAATGGATAAAGTGCTAGGAGGAGACAAAATCAAATTGGCAGCAAGATGGTGGAGGAGTAGGAGACTGATTATTATCAGGTCCCAGAAATTCACCCAGATAGCTACCAAACTATTCTGAACACCTACAAATTCTACAGGAGATCGAAGAGAAGAAGAGCAGCAATTTTAGGAACAGAAAATCGGCCACTTTACGGAAGGTAGGACGTGCAGAGAAGTGATTCTGAAGCAATGGGAAGATAGACCCCGGGGGGAGGGGCTGGCTCCCGGCAAGTAAGAGAGCAGCAGAACACAGACTGGGAACTGTTAGAAGTCAGCTCCACTGAGGTCATCGCCCCAGAGGCCAAGTGGGGGGTGAAGCCCTCTCGGGGACAGTGTGGTCTCAGGACCCACGGGTACACAAAAAGACCAGGGGTGTCTGAGCGCAACAGAGCTCCCAGGTATCAGAGAGAAGCCAATGGAAGAGATGAAGCCAAGCTGAGAAGGTATCTCTCAGCTCAGGGTTACCTTGGGCCCTGATCCAAAGCACAGTCAGGCCACTGCTCTTTGAGTGGGGACCCCATGGGTGGCAGACCCAGAGAGAGCCCTCCTTCCTCCTCCAGGAAGAGTGGCGCAGGAGCAGCTGCAGGAATCTGCCAGGCTTGGAGATTCTAAACGGGGCCATGTGCCAGAGATAGAGACACTCAGTTACAGGCTGGGTGAGTTCAGAGTGTGGCCAGAGACCAAGGAGATGGGAGGGACTGTTTTTCTCTGAGGGCACACTGAGGAGTGAGGTCCCGAGCTCTCAGCTCCTCTGGGCCGGAGTCTGGGAGGCCGCCATTTTCATTCCCATCCTATACGGAAAGCGTTCAGGGAACAAAAGCTGCTGAGAGCAAACCCGAGCTGATTACTTAGCCTGGCCCCTGGCGAGGGTGGTGCGATTCCGCCTTGGGCAAAGACACTTGAGAATCACAGCAACAGGCCCCTCCCCCAGAACATCAGCAAGAAAATCCAGCCAAGGCAAAGTTCAAGTTAGCTGAAAACTGTGGAACTCTGGAGCTAGGGGAAAGCAACGCAGAGAATTAATGGCTTTTTCCCCATGATTCTTTGTCGTTCAAAGTTAACTTCTTTGAATTTTATTTTTTTTCTTACTCGTTTCTTTTAAATTTTTTCCTTTTTCCTATTTTAAAGTTTTTAACTATTATATCTTATCAACACTTTTTAATCATTTTTTAATTTTCATTGTTATACCCATATTTTATCACTCCATTGTATTTAAACTTATTTTTTTGTATACATATAGGGTCCATTCAATTCACCAGTCTAATAGATAGAGATATAGATAGAGAGATAGAGTCAGAGACAGAGATAGATATAGAAACAGAAATAAATAATATAGATATAGATATAGGATTTTGTTTTATTTATTTTTTATTGTTTTGTTTTTGTTTGTTTGATTTTTTTGTTTGTTTGTTTTTTGGTTTTTTCCCTCTTTCTTTTCTCCCCAGTTCCAGGTCTCTTCTGATTAGGATAGTGTATATTTCTCTGGGGTCATTGCTACCCTTTAGTATTTTGTTCTCTCATCCATATATTCTTATCTGCATAAAATGACAAGGCGGAAAAAATCAACACACAAAAAAAGAACAAGAGGCAATAATGACAGCTAGGGATCTAATCAATGCTGACATTAGTGATATGACAGAACTAGAGTTCAGAATGACGATTCTTAAGGTGCTGGCTGGGCTTGAAAAAACCATGGAAGATAATAGAGAAGCCCTCTCTAGAGAAATAAAAACCCTTTCTGAAGAAATAAAAGAACTGAAATCTAACCAAGCTGAAATCAAAAAAGCTATTAATGAGGTGCACTCAAAAATGGAGGCTCTTACTGCTAGGATAAATGAGGCAGAAGACAGAATTAGTGATTTAGAAGACAAAATGTCAGAGAATAAAGAAGCAGAGAAAAAGAGAGACAACTACTGGACCATGAGGGGAGAATTCGAGAGATAAGTGATACTATAAGATGAAACAATATTAGAATAATTGGGATCCCAGAAGAGGAAGGGGGGGGCTGAAGGTATATTGGAGCAAATTATAGAACAGAATTTCCCTCATTTGGTAAAGGGAACAAGCATCAAAATCCAGGAGGCACAGAGAACCTGCCTCAAAATCAATAAAAATAGGTCCACACCCCATCATCTAATAGTAAAACTTACAAGTCTTAGTGACAAAGAGAAAATCCTGAAAGCAGCTTGGGACAAGAGGTCTATAACATACAATACAATGGTAAAAATATAGACTGAGAGCAGATCTATCCACAGAGACCTGGTAGGCCAGAAAGAACTGGCATGATATATTCAGAGCACTAAAAGACAAAAATATGCAGCCAAGAATACTATATCCAGCTAGGCTGTCACTGAAAATGGAAGGAGAGATAAAAAGCTTCCAGGACAAACAAAAACTAAAGGAATTTGCAAACACCAAGCCAGCCCTACAGGAAATATTGAAAGGCGTCCTCTAAGCAAAGAGAGCCTAAAAGAAACATAGACCAGAAAGGAAGAGACACAATATACAGTAACAGTCACCTTACAGGCAATACAATGGCTCAAAATTCATATCTCTCAATAGTTACCCTGAATGTAAATGGACTAAATGCCCCAACTAAAAGACACAGGGTATCAGAATGGATAAAAAAACAAGACCCATCGATAGATATGCTGTCTACAAAAAACTCATTTTACACACAAAGACACCTCCAGATTTAAATGGGGTGGAAAACAATTTACCATGCCAATGGACATGAAAAGAAAGCTGGAGTGGCAATTCTTATATCAGATAAATTAGATTTTAAGTCAAAGAATATCATAAGAGATGAAGAAGGACACTATATCATACTAAAAGGATCTGTCCAACAAGAAGATCTAACAATCATAAATATCTATGCCCCTAACATGGGAGCAGCCAATTATATAAACCAAGTAATAACAAAAACAAATAAACACATTGACAATACTACAATAATAGTAGGGGACTTTAACACCCCCCTTACTGAAATGGACAGATCATGGAAGCAAAAGATCAACAAGGAAATAAAGGCTTTAAATGACACCCTGGACCAGTTGGACATCACAGATATATTCAGAACATTCCATCCCAAAACAACAGAATACACATTCTTCTCCAGTGCACATGGAACATTCTCCAGAATAGACCATATTCTGGGTCACAAATCAGGTCTCAACAGGTACCAAAAGATTGGGATCATTCCCTGCATATTTTCAGACCATAATGCTCTGAAACTAGAACTCAACCACAAGAGGAAAGTTGGAAAGACCTCAAATACATGGAGGCTTATGAGCATCCTACTAAAGAATGAATGGGTCAACCAGGAAATTAAAGAAGAATTTAAAAAATTCATGGAAACAAATGAAAATGAAAACACAACTGTTCAAAATCTTTGGGATACAGCAAAAGCAGTCCTAAGAGGAAAGTATATAGCAATACAAGCCTTTCTCAAGAAACAAGAAAGGTCTCAAGTACACAACCTAACTCTACACCTACAAAAGCTAGAGAAAGAACAGCAAAGAAAGGCTACACCCAGCAGGAGAAGAGAAATCATAAAGATCAGAGCAGAAATCAATGAAATAGAAACCAAAAGAACAGTGGAACAAATCAATGAAACTAGGAGCTGGTTCTTTGAAAGAATTAATAAGATTGATAAACCCCTGGCCAGACTTATCCAAAAGAAAAGAGAAAGGACTCAAATTAATAAAATCATGAATGAAAGAGGAGAGATCACAACCAACACCAAAGAAATACAAACAATTCTAAGAACATATTATGAGCAACTCCATACCAGCAAATTTGACAATCTTGAAGAAATGGATGCATTCTTGGAGAAATATAAACTACCAAAACTGAACCAGGAAGAAATTGAAGACCTGAATATACTCATAACCAGTAAGGCGATTGAAGCGGTCATCAGAAATCTCCCAACAAATAAGAGCCCAGGGCCAGAAGGCCTCCCAGGGGAACTCTACCAAACATTTAAAGAAGAATTAATACCTATTCTCCTGAAACTGTTCCAAAAAATAGAATTGGAAGGAAAACTTCCAAACTCCTTTTATGAGGCCAGCATTACCTTGATCCCCAAACCAGGCAAAGACCCCATCAAGAAGGAGAATTACAGACCAATATCTTTGATGAATACGGATACAAATGTCCTCAACAAAATACTAGCCAATAGGATCCAAGGGCACATTAAAAGGATTATTCACCACCACCAAGTGGGATTTATTCCTGGGATGCAAGGTTGGTTTAACATTCGCAAATCAATCAATGTGATACAAGACATTAATAAAAGAAAGAACAAGAACCATATGATCCTCTCAATAGATGCTGAAAAAGCATTTGACAAAGTACAGCACCCTTTCTTAATCAAAACTCTTCATAGTGTAGGCATAGAGGGTACATACCTCAATATCATCAAAGCCATCTACGAAAAACCCACAGCGAATATCATTCTCAATGGAGAAAAACTGAGAGCTTTTCCCCTAAAGTCAGGAACACGGCAAGGCTGTCCACTATCACCACTGCTATTCAACATAGTACTAGAAGTCCTAGCCTCAGCAATCAGACAACAAAAAGAAATAAAAGGCATCCAAATCGGCAAGGAAGAGGTCAAACTCTCACTCTTTGCAGATGATATGATACTTTATGTGGAAAACCCAAAGGACTCCACTCCAAAACTGCTAGCACTCATACAGGAATTCAGTCAAGTGTCAGGATATAAAATCAATGCACAGAAATCAGTTGCATTTCTATATACCAACAACAAAACAGAAGAAAGAGAAATTAAAGAGTCAATCCCATTTACAATTGCACCCAAAACCATAAGATACCTAGGAATAAACCTAACTGAAAAGGCAATGAATCTGTACTCAGAAAACTATAAAGTACTCATGAAAGAAATTGAGGAAGACACAAAGAAGTGGAAAAACATTCCATGCTCATGGATGGGTAGAATAAATATTGTGAAAATGTCTATGCTACCTAGAGCAATCTACACATTTAATGCAATCCCCATCAAAATACCAGCAATTTATTTCAAAGAAATGGAACAAATAATCCTAAAATTTATATGGAACCAGAAAAGACCCCGAATAGCCAAAGGAATGTTGAAAAAAAAAAAAGCAAAGTTGGCGGCATCACAATTCCAGACTTCAAGCTCTATTACAAAGCTGTCATCATCAAGACAGTATGGTACTGGCACAAAAACAGACACATAGATCAGTGGAACAGAATAGAGAGCCCAGAAATGGACCCTCAACTCTATGGTCAACTAATCTTCGACAAAACAGGAAAGAATGTCCAATGGAAAAAAGTCTCTTCAACAAATGGTGTTGGGAAAACTGGACAGCCACATGCAGAAAAATGAAACTAGATCATTTCCTTACACCACACACAAAAATAGACTCAAAATGGATGAGAGACCTCAATGTGAGAAAGAAATCCATCAAAATCCTTGTGGAGAACACAGGCAGCAACCTCTTCGACCTCAACCACAGCAAATTTTTCCTAGGGACATCACCAAAAGCAAGGGAAGCAAGGGCAAAAATGAACTATTGGAACTTCATCAAGATTAAAAGCTTTTGCACAGCAAAGGAAACAGTCAACAAAACCAAAAGACAACTGACAGAATGGGAGAAGATATTTGCAAATGACATATCAGAGAAAGGGCTTGTGTCCAAAATCTGTAAAGAGCTTCTCAAACTCAACACCCATAAAACAAATAATCCAGTGAAGAAATGGGCAGAAGACATGAACAGACATTTCTCCAAAGAAGNCTATAGAAGACATCCAAATGGCCAAGAGACACATGAGAAAATGCTCAACATCACTTGGCATCAGGGAAATACAAATCAAAATCTGAGTGAGATACCACCTCAAACCATTCAGAATGGCTAAAATCAACAAGTCAGGAAATGACAGATGTTGGCGAAGATGCTGAGAAAGGGGAATCCTCCTAAACTGTTGGTGGGACTGCAAGCTGGTGCAGCCACTCTGGAAAACAGTATGGCAGTTCCCCAAAAAGTTGAAAATAGAGCTACCCTACGACCCAGCAATTGCACTACTGGGTACTTACCCTAAAGATACAAAGGTAGTGATCCTCAGGGGCACATGCACCCAAATGTTTATAGCAGCAATGTCCACAATAGCCAAACTATGGAAAGAACCTAGATGTCCATCAACAGATGAATGNAATGGATAAAGAAGATGTGGTATCTATATATATAATGAGATACTATGCAGCTATCAAAAGAAATGAAATCTTGCCGTTTGCAATGATGTGGATGGAACTAGAGGGTATTATGCTGAGTGAAATAAGTCAACCAGAGAAAGACAATTATCATATGATCTCTCTGATATGAGGAACTTGAGGGGCAGGGTGGGGAGTTATGGGGGGTAAGGAGGGAAAAATAATAAAACAAGATGGGATCAGGAAGGAGACAAACCATAAGAGACTCCTAATTCACAAAATAAACTGAGGGTTACTGGGGGGTGGGAGGGTAGGGATAGGACATTGGGGAGGGTTTGTGCTATGGTGAATGCTGTGAAAGGTGTAAGCCTAATGATTTACAGACCTGTACCCTTGGGGCAAAAAAAAATATGTATATATCCATATATATATATATGGATATATATATATATATATCTCCAAAAAATATATATATCCAAATATATATATATCCAAATATATATATATCCATATATATATATATATATATATATATATATATATATATCCAAAAAAAATCGGCAGTATAATTCTCAATTATTTTCATTCTTGTGTTCAAAATGAAACACCTTTAAAATCCCTTTTTTGATTTGACCACAAGAGACAAATGTCTTCCTCTGGAACTTAAACAGTGAATGAACATGCTGACAAAGTTGACTGCAGACGTTTAATTTGGTTTCTAGACCCAATTCCAATGTGTGTATGGAGGATGAGTGGCTTCCCCACACAGTTAAATTTCAACACTCTCTACCAGAAGACAGATTGACATTCCATAGGCTAAGTGTTCAGTTCTACAAAACCGCCACCCCACACATATTCTTCAGATACCAATTGCAAGCCCAGCCTATCACCTGTGCTTCTGACCTACCAGCAATAGATAACAGGTTCTCACAACCCTGTCCTTGGACCTCAGATACCTGTCACGAGTCAAAGTTGTTACCCATACTTCTGACTATAAATCAGTTATTCTGTTTGAGTTCCATTAATTTGCTTGAGTGGCTCTCAGAACTCAAGAAATTCATCTATTCACTAGATAACCAGTTATTATAAAAGGATATAACTCAAAAACAGCCAGATGGAAGAGATGCATAGGTCAAGGTATGGGGAAAGGGCACAGAGATTCCATGCCCTCTCTAGGCAGGCTACTCTTCCAAATCTCCATGTGTTCACCAACCTGGAAGTGCTCCAAACCCAGTCCTTTTAGATTTCTATGATAACTTTATTACATAGGAATGATTGCTTAAATCACTGACCATTGATGATTGAATTCAATCCCTCACCTCTCTCCTCTCCTGGAGGTCAGGAGTGGAGTGGGACTGAAACTTCTAAAACTATAATCATATAGTTGACTCCACATAGGCAGCAAGCCCCACCTATAGATGTTTTCCAAAAGCCACCTCATTAACATAAGGAAAAACATCTTTATCACTCTCAACAATTAAGAATTTCCAAGGGAGATGTGAGCCAGGAACCAAGGACAAAGTCCAAATATATATGATAAACATATTTTGGTAATATGAATAAATATATATATGATATAAATATCTTATAAATCAAAATATCTCAATATTATAAATATTTTAACACTTATTTTGGGCTACTATTTAGAATAAATTGAAAAAATGTAAATTGACTTCAAACCCTGATTTCTCCCAGATTTTCTTTAGGTAAGCATAGCCTGTGTATCAGTACCTTGTAATCACTTTTCCAAAGTACACTATAATTTTATGCAACAATCTTATAAAACCATAATATATGCTCAAGCAATAGGATATCATTGTTTTGAATTTGTATCTTATTTCTCAGATTAAATCTTTCTAACCTAAAAGTATCTTATAAGACAGGAGTACTTGGTTTCTAGATTCTTGGTTTAATTACCTAGCATTTAGAAACTGTTGGGGCGCCTGGATGGCTCAGTGGGTTAAAGCCTCTGCTTTCGGCTCAGGTCATGATCTCAGCGTCCTGGGATGGAGGCCCACATCGGGCTCTCTGCTCGGCAGGGAGCCTGCTTCCTCCTCTCTCTCTGTCTGCCTCTCTACCTACTTGTGATCTCTGTGTCAAATAAATAAATAAATAAATATCTTAAAAAAAAAACTGTTAAATAACACAAGAATGATATTCCCTTTAGAAATGGAACCAAAGTGGGGCCCATGGCTGCTTTAGGCAGTAAAGCATGTGACTCTTGATCTCAGGGTCTTGAGTTCAAGCCCCACGTTGGATGTAGAGTTTACTTTAAAAAAAAAAAAGTCTTATCACTAGAAATGGAACCAAAATTTCACCTTGGGATGAGCATAGTATGATAACCATATTTTAAATAACCAGAGATGGTAGTCATCTTTATTTTGTGACTTAAGGTATAGCATTTCCAAATCACACTAGCATCTTTGTAATTACAAGGAAATAAAGTCATTCTAATTTGAAGTGATTAATAATATTGGCAAATATTGTAACTGTTCAACTTTGGCAGATTCTATATTTATACAATTGTGCAATAGATGCCATTCTCCCACCTATAATATTTTTCTTCTTGATTTTTTTCCCTTAATGATAACTGTGAAGGCCTCAAAGCCTTATGCAGTAAACTCTCCAACACTGACCCCTCTTTTATTTTCTCTTTTGAACTTCTGATTTTCATTTGTATGATATTTTATGATATTTTATAGTTCTTCACATATGATATTTTAAATTTTCTTACAGCACTGCGTATATGTCATGTCCTCAGATGAATTGTAAACTCCTTAAAGGCAGAAGCCTCACTTTCTATTTTATTTTACTATCTGGTACCTTAAAGTACAACTAGAGAGACAGTTTCAGTGTTAGTTATAACTACAACATAACAATGTGACTCACCTAGACTACAAAAAGACTATTACCTCACCACTGGTTCAGTCCCCTTTTACTTAAGTTGCTGCTTAAGAACTGTTTACTGAATGGATCCCCCTTTTTTTTTACATATGAATGGGTTCAGGTTCCTACATGTGAATATAAACACAAAATCCTTCTTGATGTTGACTTAAATTTTCCCCCTGCTTCTTTTCTCGTACTTCCACGAAATACTTGACTTTTCTCTTCTCCTTCCAGATACATAGTCTACCCTGTGGCATGATGGATCCATTTCAGTAGTCAGTGTAACAGAAGGACATATCCTTTTTTAATAGGGAAGTAATCTTTCCATATTGATTTAAACATGGCACATTCAAAACATGACACATCTATAAGTCCTACACAGAGGATGAGAAGTACTGTCAATAGACTCTACAAAAGCATAAACCAGAGCAAAATGTTTGCACTTAAGAACATTAGAATCTCAAATAAGAAAACTGTAAAGCACTACAACCAACATACAGCTTTACTCTGAGCAATATAAGAGTAGAGGTGTTTTAGACCTAATACACAGAATTCTAGGTGTAATTCTGTTAAGCAGCTTTACATTTTGCCATTAGAACTATTTCCCCTCTATGTTAAGCTTTAATATCCTTTCAAATGCATTAATGTGTCCCCAGAACAGACTCTCACAGACTCCTGCCTGCTTTGAATATTTCCATTTTAATAACAGCTTCAGATCTTCACTCAGAGCTTTATATACCCCTTACTGTCACAGAGGCTTGTGAAAGACAGAAGGAAACAGCTCGTCATCCACAAAAGTCCTCCAATGTACAGTTGTTTGCTTTAGAATACAACCCACAGGAAAATTAAAGGGGAACATCATTTACATTTGATTTTCTCTACCCTTTGTGTTCTTTGAATAATTCTAGAGGAATTTTCTAAGTCACTGTAAGGACTGCTTAAATCTTTGCCTTTCTGAGAGTGATTATAATTCCATGCTGAAAAAGCGAAGGCCCTTTTCTCTTGGACTTCAAAAAGGCAAAGTAGAGGCAAATATGGTTTAGACCTTCATGGCCTGAGTTCATATAATCAGATTTGCTATTCAGTGGCATGGCAGCTTAGAGGTAAGGAATACCACTTTACCAAAGTAGCAGGGTCAAAGCAACTTTTGTGAGAGTGGTGATGGTTCTTCAGGCTTATCTAAAAGAAAAAGTGAGATTTTTATGTTTTGAAATTTCTGATCATATCATTAACCACCGTCATGATTAAGAGAAAATCTGGAGTTTAGGGCGATACTAATTTTAGAGTTGGGGGAGAGGAATAAATTAAAGCAAACTGGAAGAATAGTTCAGCCTTGAAGATCTATAATGTTTTTCAAGAAGAAAAATGTAAAATTCTTACAAGCAAGAATAAATGTGAAGATATTAAGAGGAGGTAGGGGAGTAGGTGGTGAGGGACAATAAACTACCAGAGGACAGAGAAGCCTGGGCACATTTCACATTTTGTTCATATTGTTTATGCACAAAAACTATCCCATTTCATATTCCACCCTCAAAAACTGTGATTTGTCAAAGATGGTAAACTCTCTGTTCTTTTACTATATCTAGTTAATTTAAAATTGCTAATGAAAACACAGAAAAGCAAAGAAACTACATACTCGTAGCCAATGGCTCACTCTGACACAATCTCAAGAATAGGACTGAAGATTAACATTATGAAACTACTCCTTCCTAAGTTGGCTTGAAACTAACTTAGTGTGTCACTCATCTTGATGACAATGACCCATTTACAGCATTCAACTCCCCACCACACATACTACATGATTCCAAAGATCTTATCTGATTAGTTTTATTTGCTAAGCTGAAAATAATTTTGAATACCCATTTCACTTTAATTAGCACATGTCCTTGAACAGCTGAGTATCTTTTTTTTTTAAATAAATACTAATTTGGTCTCTTTGGTTGTTTTGTGTATCTAAAAAACCAAATCAACAACCATTTCTTGAACTCCAAATGTTCATATCCAGTTGCTTGCCATCTTCATACCGATGTAATACCAGAGGCACCACTCAATGCATCCTAAACAAAATTTAACATTTTTATTCCTTATTCTCTCTCTCTCTTTTTTTTTTTTTTGGAGAAAGTTATAAAACTTTATTGAGAGAATTTTAACAGTGAAATATCCAGCATAAGAACAGTATGCATGGTTTTTGCTTGTCTTCTTTTAAACCTGTGATTGCCCTTCACCTGCTTCTGGCATTTTAATGGGCTCTACATTTGGTAAACTCACAGTTTCAATTCCCTGAGAACACTTTTGATCATTTCTTCCTTGTTTAGATTTGGATCTCGTTTTCACACGCCCACTCATATTTCACCCAGTACCGTCTCACACAGAAAGAATCAAGACGCGAGGAACACGACTGCCTCCGCCTCAGCTCCGCTCACAGAAGCCCTTATTCTCTTCTTATCTCTTTCTATTGGCAATTTTCCCATTATCCCAGGCTCAAATCCTTGGAGTTTCCTTTTACTCTTCTCTCTTAAACAAATCTCACATTTTAAGTCTATAATTCTTTCTTCCTACTCTTTTATATTCTAATTCTTTTATGTTCTTACAACTACTACTATATCAATGGTCTTCAAAGAACACAAGATGATCTACTGAAGGAGGAAAACAAACATTAGGATTTCTACTTTAAAAAAAACCCTCCTTTTCCCTATTTTTGCATGATAAGTAAGTATACAACTAAAGAAATATGTCTATATATGCATACGTGTCTATATGCACATATTTATGTATATGTGTGTGTGTATATATATATAGAGAAAGAGAGATAATTTTTTTTTCTTACTAAGAAGATCCAATCTATAATGTCTCTTAGCCAGGTATAAGCCCTCTGCTTCTCATCTGGTTTGTTATGAAAGTCTCTGGTTTTCAGTCTCAACTCTCAGCTCTAACTGAATCAGGCAAGACAGTACTAGTTGGACATCTGGTACTCTGACCCTAGTTCTTTGCTCTTACCATTTTCCCTACCTAAAGTATCCTTCCCACTCCACTGACACTTGTCCACTTTATCCCATCCTTATGGGCTCAACTCAGATGACCCCTTCCTAGTCCTCTACAAGAAGTAAGTTTTCCTTCTCTAAACATCCATGGCAGGAATGCCTACACTTTTGTTATGGCAGGCTTTACAGTCAGTATAGTTATTTCTTTTTAGGGATTGCCCAAGTAGTCAATTGGAAGCTCCTTAGGGAACAAGGTCATGTTTATATACTTCCATATCCTCCATACAGCCAGCACAGCAGTAGCACAACATAGCCCTAGCACAGTAGATGGCATAGTCTTACACATAGTAGGTACTCAGATAAACATCTATTTAATTAATTAAGTAATTAAAATTATGAATAACAATTTCCTTAACTTCGTCCAAGTTGCACTGCAATTTGTGTTTTCTTAAGACTATTTCTATTTTTAACTACAGTATATACTTGGTAAAGGATTTTACAACTCTCTAAATTAGCCCATGGTGATTACCCCTACTGTGCAATTTACCACGATTTTATTAAAGCAAGATTAAAGATAATACTTCATTGGAAGAAGTAACAGCGGCATTAACCTCTATTTACCTTGACATAATAAAGCTTTAATAAAACATGGGCAAATTGCATTGAGGGGGATAATTATTCCAACATAAAATTTAAAGGGAACTTAATTTCTTATTCTGCATGTTTAGTGCTTTAAGATTAGTGTCATTAATGTCCTTTTTCTCATTTATAGAGGATACATAAAAATATTCAACCCTCTCCAATTTGTTTACTTATTAAATAATTCTGAATTTATATTCGAGTTCATAAACATAAGAACACAACTTTAAAATGCAATAGTTTTTCAGGAGTAAATATCTTTATAGAATGTCAGGGTAGGGAGAGTTTTGTGGGAGAGATTTTACCCCTAGCCAAAAAAAAAAAAAAAAAAGTCATCCTTGTCTAAATTTTTGAGAGTTGAATCAAAGAAGATTCTTGTTTGTTTTATATCCTCTGGCTTTATTACATCAGACAAGCTTCAAAGGGGCAGAGCACACAGGATTGAAAAATAACACAGCTGCATTTTGCAATGGAGTGTTCTGCCTCTGCCTGTGTTTTGTTGTTCATGTAATACTTTTCAATAAACAAAGATGTCAATCAACTCTCTTTGCAGCACATCACATTTCAGATTTAAACCACTTCAGACACATCACTGCCCCAAGCTCACACATTTAACAGATAAAAATTCAGCTTTCTGTCAAGGCAGAATGCAGTATTGATTGTAGGCGGTATTTAGGCGAGAGAGTGGCAGAACAATATTACCTTCACAGTCACATATAGTCCACCAAAGAGGAATTATATAAAGTGCATTACTCCACATAAAATTTTTTTCTAATGCCTAGCATTGATTAATACCCATTTCCAAACACATTCCTAAGAAAGGCTTCCACATGCAGCAAATTGTAAGGGTGGCAGAGGGGGGGTTAGAAACACATGATAGTAATCATGAAAACTTTGATCACTTGATTTGATTCTAGTGCTTTGTAAATTAGCATAATTATTCAAACATGCTTCATTAAAAATCATGACTGTACAAGTCCTTTGGTTTAATGATCCAAGTATATACCACGTGAGCTAAGCTTTAAGTAAGAATACCAACTTGGTGCTAGGAGGCTATGAGAGAGATGCTTTTCTTAAAATCAAGAGAAAGTGAAAAAATACAAACTCTAAAAACCAAGTCAGGAAAAAAATATCTTAAAAGGTAGACCACCAGTGGATGTGGTGGGTTATATTTTTCTATTTATCCTCACATATATCTGAATGTCTCTTGGGGCCACCAAAGGTTAGATACCTCGTCACTTCTAAGCTACTGAAAGATTGGCATACAATCCCTGTAAATCTCGAACTAATTACATTTGAATTTTAGGTGTCACAGCTAGTTTTGACCTTTGAAGGTTGGCAGAAGAAAAGTTTGACAGTTCTTTAAGTGTTCTCAAATACTAAAAGAGGTTATTTCAAATTAATGAAAGGAGAGAAAAACTAAATTAATGATGCCAAAGATATTAATAAGACTACTATTATTGGCACACATTTAATTATGTATCAGATCTCATTTAACAATGATGTCAACTTCACTTATACTGCAGGCTACATAAGGAAAATAAAGACAGCATACAAGACATTCCATTATTTTGGTTGTTCTGGTAATATTAAGTACTAAATGATATACAAGTGAATCATGTTTATGGAGTTAAAATACAGGATATGAGGGGGAAATGTGTTAAGTTAACCTGTTCGTAAATCATTCAGATTCTGAGGCATAATGGTTAATTACCAAGACTCCCCGATTTTATATAGTATTCATGTTACATGGAGTTGGTTAAAGAATGGACTGTCACTTTCTATATCACTTTTTTCCTTGCTTTTGACAACTTATATGACATCATCAGAGAGACATTTCAAAGAGTTTATGGCAACTTTAACGTAGATTAAATTTTAGAGGCTGTTTTTCAAAATATATTTTACTTGAATCTACAACTTTATTGCTAGATATATTAAGTGCTGCAGAATTAAAATGCAAACTTTCACTGATGGCCTTTTAACAACAAGAAAATAGTCATTAATCTCAGAAATGTAAAATTGATCATTTGCTCTCATACAATGAAATAGCGTCAACATCAGGGCCCTAGTTACCTTTCAAGTTCACTGATAGTCTGGTGGATCTTGGCCAGGTGCCTAGATCAAATATTAACAGTGTACCTGTCCAACAGTGATTCCTGAGAGGAAAAATGACAGATGATTTGCTTTAGCCCCATTGAAAAAATGTAGAAGTGACCAAAGGAACTGGTAAATGAAAATGATGTACTAGGAAGATAACTGAATGTGTAGTTCTGAACAGCCTCAGTAATTCCTATGTCAGGAGGCAAAATATGGTTCAAAATTTGTACCTAACACATTCTCTATCAAAGGACATATTACGGGATGTTAATTAACTACAGCCTCTAGGGAACTCTCCTGCTGAACTATAGCCATGTCCCGGGAGTGTTTCAATTTTAAAAGATTAACACATATCTCCCATGTTAATAATAATATAACAGTAAACTTTTAAGAAACAAATACTTCTACAAAATAAGTCTCTTAAGAGAAATTAGAAAGTTAAGTTTAAAACTAGTAGTAGTTCGGCGCCTTTGTGGCTCAGTGGGTTAACGCCCCTGCCTTCGGCTCAGGTCATGATCTCAGGGTCCTAGGATGGAGCTCCGCATCGGGCTCTCTGCTCAGCAGGGAGCCTGCTTCCTCCTCTCCCTCTGCCTGCCTCTCAGCCTACTTGTGATCTCTCTCCCTCTGTGAAGTAAATAAATAAAATCTTTTAAAAAATAAAGAAAATAAAACTAATAGTTAAATAATAGTTAAATAATAATAAACAGGAAAAATTGTGACTTTAAATTCTTTGAAGGCAGAGATCATTTTTATTTATCTTTACTATCACAGGATTATGGTGTAACAGCTGTCTTTATATTTAACCTTCAATAAATAGTTTTTAATTAAATGACCCTCATTTCCTCCTTGTCATTTATTCTGGTTTCCTGTGAATAAAATTTAAACATGGTAAATCCAGGTAATAACAGCAGTTCAGCAAATTTGGAGTGCAGAATATAGAAGGAATGTGAATTAGTGATAAAAATAATAATGTCTGCAGATAAATTATTCTTTCTAGCTTTTTATGCCATGTTGAGGAATTCAGACTTTCTCTTATAAACAATGAAAAACTTCTGAAGGATTTTAAATTGGATAGTGACATGATCAGTACTATGCATTAGAAGTAGCTCTGTTTAGTGAGTAAATGGAGGATGAATTTAAGCAGGGCAAGACTGATCATTTATGAAAGTATTGCCTTATTTAAGAAAAAAGCTTATCTCAAATAGGGTGAAGGTGAATAAAAGGTGAGGGAAAAATAAAAAAATAAAAAAAATAAGAAAAATAAAAAGCGAGGGAAAAGAGGTTGGTCAGAAACCTCTTTATTATATAAATATTATTATATAACATAATACAAATAAATGATATTTACTGTGCCCTACTGGGTGCCAAACACTGAACATATGGCCTGAATTAACTCATTTAATCCTCACTACAATTCTGTGGGGAAGGGATTATTATTATTATCCCCCTTTAAAGATAAGGAAAACTCTATAGTTAGGTCACTTGCCAAAAGTCACACAGTTGGTAAATGGCAGTAATGGGATTCCAACACCAGACACCTGCCTCTAGGCCTCCTTCCTGACTATTGCCTTATGACTTGTAGATTTCTAGCCTATATAACATGGCGGATCATCTTGCTCTTCATCCACACAATGGGAGACTATGAAATAGGTTTTAGTCTGTGAAATAAGTGAAATAGGAAATAGCAGGGTTTCTTAACCTTGGCACTAATGACACTTTGGGCTATGAATTCTTTATTCTGAGAGAGATTATCTTGTGCATTGTTGGATGTTTAGTGCCACCCAAGATCTTTCTGCATTAGTTGCCAGTTGACACCCCCTATGCCCACCCCAGTGGCGGTCGTGTCTCTAGACATTGCCTAATATCTCCTGGGGGCCAAATCACCTTTTATTGAGAACCACTGGCTTATGGAAAATATAAAAATTCAATTTTTGTTAGATTCTTAAATTGAATCTAAGTTTCCTTTATCTAGATAGCAATGCCAGCCAACAGCTAAATTTATAAAACCGGAATTCATGAGATATTTTGACTGGAGATAGAGATGTAGCAAAGAATCATCACATTGCTAATAATTA
Source organism: Ailurus styani (assembly GCA_002007465.1). Taxonomy (NCBI): domain Eukaryota; kingdom Metazoa; phylum Chordata; class Mammalia; order Carnivora; family Ailuridae; genus Ailurus; species Ailurus styani. The sequence goes on along the minus strand of LNAC01000034.1, from coordinate 6,464,126 downwards.
AATGTGATTTCTAAGGACAATGTGAGATGAACCAAGGGCCAAGAACAATACCAGGGTACAAGTATTTATGAGCTGAGAAGAAGAGGAACTTTATTTTCTTTTAAGATTTTCTTTATTTACTTGGGAGAGAAAGAGCACGACAGCACAGGAGGAGAGTGAGAGGGAGAAGTAGACTTCCTGCTGAGCAGGGAGCCTGATGCAGGGTTCAATCCCAGGACCCCAGGATCATGACCTGAGCTTAAGGCAGTTGCTTAATCAACTGGGCCACCTAGGCACCCAAAGAGGAACTTTAAAGTGAAGATGAAAAGATAGAAGAGGAAGAAGAAAATAAAGGGAAGAAGACACCTTCAGCAATGTCCAACTTTGCAGAGTCACAATAAACAAATTGGTGTTAGTATGTCACTGGTGACAGCTGCTACGGTCATTTATATTTTTTCCTTGAAATCTATTCTTTTTTCCTCACTTCCTTAGGCGTCCTTCTCTGGTTTCATTTATTTCAGTTGGTTCTCAAAGTCTTTAAGAATCAGCTGGTTACACCATCAATTAGAACCCCTTTCTTAAGAAAGTAGTTTCAGGCTAGTCTTCATGATCAGCAAAGTCTTGTGCTTTCAAGAATACCACTTCTACTAAACATGTCTAACACCGATGCTAATGAAAATTAGTGCTCCATATATGATAATGATTATAGATAATCATTATAGATAATGATTGTCCTGGATGATCATATTCTCCTTGCATAGGGAGCTCGAAGTTGCAATACTAAAAGAGATCAAGAGACCAAGGGAGAGAGTCATACAGGGAGATGTTGGAATGTCCAAGCATCAAGGCAGAGCTATTGCCTTATTCTTAGAATAAGCCCTGGTTATATGAGATTGCTGGGATCCAATTTTTCTATGGACCTAAAAGACAGACACATAGAAACTTGTTCCAGAAATGGGGCTGCAATAGAGGACTCTCACTGAGATGGAATGCGGAACTACTGGTGGCATAAAGGCAAGACAAAGACCCCCCTACAAAGGAAGTCAGAAGCAGGGAGGGCAATCATTCCCTCTGAGTACTTCTGGACAAGTGGTTGACATGACAGCTAAGATTGCGGTACAGTGGTTAGTGGATGCCAAATAAAGGAAGACTGAGACATATAGCGAAGTTAGAAAGAGGATCACGTCTCTTTAATGAGCTGATAACCCATGGCTGACCTTACCTAACAGCTTCACTGCTCTCAGATCAGAATCTAGCTAAGGCTCTGCCATGGCACTTAGGCTACAGTTGGGTTCAGTGAAAATCATACAATCCTGGAATCATATCAGCCCATGATTAGCTATGAAAAAAGGCAGGTAATTGAAAGTGTTTGCTTCCCTATAATCTCCATGCGTATTACAGGTAATATACTTTGTAATTGATTCAAAAGTGTTATTGCTGGGAGTTGAGGAGATACAGATAGGGAAGTTATTTTCGGCATGCATATGTGTATGTATATGCATGTTTATCTATTTTGGTGGGAATTTTGGTTTTGAGTCACCTTTATTGAGACAGGGGCCAATATTGGTTGTAGATCCCACAGCTAGAAAATTTAAGAAAACATGGGTTACTATGTGACTATGGCTTATCGTCAGTATGCTAAGACCTGAACTTGAAATCATATATACAAGCCAATTTTAGAACAAACTGTATATCCAACCAAATCTTATTTCTATAAAACTGGATCTCTCATAGACACATACAAAAAGAAAAATCTTTGAGCTATCTGAGAAAACTCAGGTAAGGGTCACTGCCCTTGCAAACCCCTGTGAAATCCCTCACATAGTATTCACCATCCTTTAGGATGAAAGTGACTTCACATTATGATGTGCAATCCATAAGAAAGATGCTATTGTGATGCCAAATGGCATTCAAAAGTAAATAAATTTGACACTGAATGACTTGCATTCAGGAAGGGTCTGAACTTGGAGTTGACAAACTCTGGTCTGCTGGTGGGCTGCTTGCTTTTGTAAATACATGTTTTGGGGAACATAGCTATGCCCATTCATTTACCTTTGTCCTTGGCTGCTTTCAAACTACAGTAGCAGAGTTGGGTAGTTATGACAGTGTCCCATGGTCCAAAAGCCTAAATATTTACTATCTGATGCTTTCAGAAAAAAGTTGCTGATCCTTTATGTAGATTAGAGATTTCTGACTGAAGCAGGACAGAATAGACTTTGCTGGTGTACTCCAGGGCAGAAAATCTGGAGTGGTTTGTGCTGAAATGACTGTTTAGTAAGATTCTCATCAGAGACTTTCAGTTTTATGCATCAAGTAGGACAGATAGCTGCTGCTCTAACTGCTCTTCCTGTTTTCTGAACTTATTCAGCCACAGCATTGACCTGTGATGTTCCACATTGAAGAAGAAGGCAATCACTGATCCCTGGAAATATAGAGCCCAGAGGGTTTGTTTTTTGAGAACACTAGCCTTATTCCAGGTGCTTAAGTGTTAATGGAGGAAAAAGGGGGTTTCACAGTAAGATAAGCCTGGAACACATGAACATGTTTGATTAAACAAAGCTAAACAAGTTTCTTTACTCCGTAATTTTTCAATCTTTAGTATGAATGCCTTGTGATCCTCAAAAAGAGGAAGAAGATTAACAGGTAAGCATATTCAAACTTATTTGAGCACAATACTTTTTTTCGGAATACTCAGAAGACTTACATTTCTTATATATAGTTTGAGAATTCAAAATGAAAGAAAGAAATAGAACTCTTAGATACTCTATTGTCACAGAGACTTTGTACATAGCTTTTTCCCTTGAAACAATCCCTTCTGCCTCCAGACCATACACCTTCTTTTGGTTAACTCCAATTCATCAAGTTCTAAACTCACACTCATTCTTCCATGACCATTCCCAAATTTCATCAGGTCATCCATTTTAAATATTCATAGGGCCTATTACTCACAGCCTTATCATGGGTATATTTTAAAATTTACTTGGGTGAGGGGCACCTGGCTGGTTCAGTCAGTAGAGTATGCAACTCTTAATCTCAAGGTTGTGAGTTTGAGCCCCATGTTGGGTGGAGAGATTACTTAAAAATAACAGCTTTTAGATGTGGTTCATATATACAAAAGAATATTACTTAGCCATCAGAAAGGATTAATACCTACCATTCACATCAAGTGGATGGAACTGGAGGGTATTATGCTAAGTGAAATAAGTCAATTAGGGAAAGACAATTATATGGTTTCACTCATATGTGGAATATAAAGAATAGAGCAAAGGATCATAGGGGAAGGGAGAGAAAACTGAATGAGAAGAAATCAGAGAGGGAGACAAACCATGAAAGACCCTTGACTCCAGGAAGAAAACTGAGAGTTGAGCTAAATAGGGGGATGGGATAATTTTGTGATGGTCATTAAGGAGAGCACATGATGTGACAAGCACTGTGTGTTATATGCAACTAATGAATCATTGAGCACTACATCACAAGCTAATATTACACTATATGTTGGCTAATTGAATTTAAATTAAAAAATCTTTTAAATAAGTAAATAAATTTACTTGGATGATGTTTTTAATAATGAGTCTTGTCCTACAGACTATCAACTTATAGAGATCACCAGAATATTCCTATCACTCAGAACAGTAATAGCATGCAGTAATCATTCAATAAATAAACACTGTAATGTGCATCAAGCAACACAATGCGTCTGAAGAAGACAGCCATGCTAGGAAGAACTTAGGTATGCATCTTTAGAATGAGAGCCATGGTGAAGGTTCTAGAGTTTTGACTGAAGAACATAGTTGCTTCAGGGTCACTGTCCTGAGATGCAGCTCCTATTGTGTTACTTAGCTTCTGTGGACACACAACACTAGATTGAGGTATATACTGATTTTAAAGTTTTAAAGCACCTATGTGAGATCAATGAGTTGCTTACAATTCATGAATTCTGAACTCAGGAAGTCAGTCTCAGATGGATAAATTTATGTAAAGAAATCTATGTAAACAAAATCATCCAGGGAGGTAGGTGTTAAAAAAAAAAAAAAGGTAGGAGAAGTAGTCTGGAGAAGATGACTTTTAAGGACAGGTAAAGGAAAAGAAGACTAAACCTAAAAAGATCCAGAACAAATGAAGATAACTAGATGCTAACATTTGTTAAATCTAACTGATGAGAACATAGTATGTGTTAGGTTATTTTCTTACACTTGAAACTTGTTTGAAATATTTCAAAAACAATTTTCATAAGAACCTGAGGAATGACTGGAAAAACAGGAAGTAAAGTGGGAGCGAGCTGCTTAACTGAATCCAAAGGGTAACATTTCATATAGGGGGAGGTCAATGATGAAATGGAGAGGTCAAGCCAGATAAGGATTAAAAACTGTCAGTTGTTTTGTCAATTGAATGGTTATTGTGACCTTACTGAGAACAGTTTCAGAAGACATGTGGGGTAGAAGACAAATCTCATTTGGTATAAGAGTAAAAAAAAAGATGAAAAAGAGCTGACTATGAAAAAATAAAGATATTTAATATCTCATCTATCAGTTGAGGGGGGGCAGAGCAGATTCAGAATTATTTAATTCAGGTCTTTTCAGCTTTGTTTTTTCATCTCTGTCATTTTGGATTTTGTCCTCAGGCTTGTCTCCTCATATTATAATATGGTAGCAGCAAACTTTAAGCATTAAACCTGCAAACAATAACCAGAAGCAAATTTTAAAAAGGAGGAACATATTTCCATCTCCTTTTGAGGGGAGAAAACTTTCATTCTCATGGGCCAAAATAGTATCACTGTGCTCAACTCTAGACCAATCACTAGCAAGGTAGGTGCGACTATAATAAATAATGAGACTTACTCCTTGAGGTTACAAATCAGAATGGTACCTTCTCTACATACAAGACAACAAAAGGTGAGGACAGGATAAAAATGTGGGGTCTTCTATGATGACAAGAAGTAGCAAAAGAGTGATTGTGAGAAAGGGAAGAGCTGAGACCCACAATAAAGGATATATCTGCCACAGCCTATCCTGAAAGGAAATACCCAGCTGAGAGGAAGAGCTGAAGCCATAGGAAGGAGATGGATGACTGCAGATCTATGGTTAATAGGAGACGTGGGGCAAGGAGGGTGGGAGCCAGAACATGGGTAGAGAAATCAGACTTGGACTTAAGGGACTTCTGGTCCGTTAAGATGGGTGAAAGCTAGGCAAGGGAGGGAAGTGGGGAAAAAGATCAAATGCAGGTAACTTTTAGAAGTTGAGATGGGGTTGTTACAGGTTTGAGTAAGTCAAAATATATGTGTGTATAAATAGCACTAGCCGCATGTTACTAGAGCTGGATGGGTCACTAGAAGGAAGCCAGGCCTCACACAACCTCTAATTCCCAGTTAATAGAAGAGAGATAAATAGCTCTAGATGGATTTGATAGGCTTCACTAAGTTAAATAGAGTTGTGAATAATGTGAGATAGAGAAGCATCTTTAGTGTCAATTTGTTCTTAAAAAATCTTTATAGGTACACATTTGCTTAAATCATAATATATAAAATTTAACATGCTTATTATTAATTAGTATTAGTATTAGAGAGGAGGAGAGAGAGAGAAGAAGAAGAAAGAAAGAGAGGAGGGAGACAGGGCAGAAGGAGAGGAAAAGAGAGAATCTTAAGCAGGCTCCATGCCTAGCACAGAGCCCAACATGGGGCTCAGTCTCACAACCCTGAGATCATGACCTGAGCTGAAATCCCCGCATCGGGCTCCCTGCTCAGCGGGGAGCCTGCTTCCTCCTCTCTCTCTGCCTGCCTCTCTACCTACTTGTAATATCTCTCTTTCTCTCTGTCAAATAAATAAATAAAATCTTAAAAAAAAGCCCAATTATATCCAACCCAATTTATGTACTTCTCCAGATTTTCTTGGCCTTACCTTCTTCCTGGCACTTTTTTTTTTTTTTTTTTAATTGAGAGTCCCAGTCAGCTGTCTGCCATAGCTGCTCCATGATAAGGACCAGGCTCAGGCATGGCTTTCCATGGTGTCCACTATAGCCAATGAAAGATGCAAACCCTCTAGTAGTCTGGTACCTAGTCTCAGGTAAAGTACAGTACCCCAAGGTTTGGGGTCAGGCTTCTCCAGTGATTGCTAGGAGGGGCAGAATCACATCACCCAACGTGAGGAAGTGTTAAATATTCACAGCTCCTCACAGTGTTTCCACAGTGGAATCTGAGCTACAATAACTCAGACTGTGAAGCAGCTGGGTTTCTTGATTGAATTTGGATCAGAAAATGCAAGGAGAATAGAAGAATCTGGCAAAGAAATTCCTCTCCATTCACATACCATAAACTGACTCTTCCCAAAAGTAGAGGGGTTCCTTACAGCCTGCCCTGAGAGGGTCCCAGGATGAGGCAACCAGCTATGGATATCTATGAAGTCTCTCTTATCTTGACAATACGGAACATTATATTTGCTTTCTTTTTTCCTGTCCTGTTCCCTTTTCTCCTTCATGCCGCTCTGAGATTTTATACTAACCTTCTTCCCACCCCCTTAACGGGTTAAAAAGTGAGCATTTCCTCCACAGCATCTGTCTTCCAGGGAACCCCAGCAAAGACAACAAACAGCTGGATTGCTGACCTATTCAGTATCCACATCCAGAATGTGAAAAAATAAGGCTATCCGCCAATACTCAAATGTACAACTCCAGTTGATGAAAATTGCTCAAATAGCCAATCAGCCTGAGCCCTTAAAAGAATAATCCAAACTTAAAAGAAATAACAAAATATTTCTTTTAAAAATCCATGGAAAATACCTGGCACAGTTCCGGCACAAAATAGGTACTCAGTAAATATTCACCAGGTGGTTCATTCACTGATTTTCACCAATTTCGGGGAGAAAAAAGGACAACATGGAGGGATATAAAGCATCTTTGTCTTTTATTTTGAATGTGTGCACAGACAGAGACAAACTAAATCCTTGAAGAACTACAATAAATGTTTTCATGTTCAGTATTGGATCACCTGGGGGGGACTCCATGCAGCAGTTATAATATGAGTCTATTAATAGAGATTCAAACCTCAGAAAGGATAGCCTAATTTATGATCATCTGGGGGAGAAAGGGCATAAACCACTGGAGAGCAGCAGTGAGCCAGACCACAGGTGGAAACTGTTAGGTGAAAGGCAAGTGTGCCAAGGATGAGATGCTGCAATGCAATTTAGGACTTACCAACCTTCAGACAAGTCATCCATTAGTCCACCCCTCCTCCAGTTCTAAGGTTGTATTGAGAATGTATGATTGAGAATATCACATGAGTTATCAATATAACTTAGTCCTATTAATTATAGAATAAAATCCTCAGTGTTATAATAAATATTATATTCAGGACCACCTTTAGTTGCATGAATTTGAGATATGTGTACAATTAGTTTACTCTAGAATTCTCAAAATGTAAGTCATTTACATATAGTTCCTAATACTTCAAAATGGGCAAAACTATCTGTGTTCTCCTCAAAATTCTTTAATTATAAGTGAAAATGCTTATTAGTCCAATTCTCAACCTTTGTAAAACTTAAAAATGTTAAAAAATCTCAATAGTATGTTTACTATTTAAAAATAACAGTTCAAACACATCTAAGTGGTGATAGCATCTTTCCCAAAAAGGCTTATGAATAATAATTTAATGTTATGGTATCTGAACCAATAATTTCATCAAGTGTACTATTATAATCATTTTATAGAGAAGGAAGTTGAGTCTTAGAAAGTGTAATTTTTTTGCCTCAAGTCGTAAAACATCAGATGTTGAACTAAGATTTTTGATATTTTGCCAATTATTATTATCCTAAAACATATTCTGAGAAAGAAGGCAAATATACTAAAAATGCCAATTTTTAGTATATCTGATTTTTTAAAAGATTTTATTTATTTATTTGACACACAGTAAGAGATCAGATCACAAGTAGGTAGAGAGGCAGGCAGAGAGAGAGGAGGAAGCAGGCTCCCCGCTGAGCAGGGAGCCCGATGCAGGGCTTGATTCCAGGACCCTGAGATCATGACCTGAGCTGCAGGCAGGGGCTTTAACCCACTGAGCCACCCAGTCACCCAGTATATTCCATTTTTATCCATTCACTCATCAAATATTTATTTAGTACCTTCTGTATCTGAGTACTTTCCTGGTACATATCATATCACCATCACATATTTTACGTAACTCTTAAATCTGCACAATTAACCTGGGAAGTAAGAAGAGCAGCTGTTACTATCACTATCACAGCCTTTCACTGAGCACTTACTACCTGTTATTAAATGTATTACATTAAGCCATTTATCCCTCAAAATGATCCTTAAACCCTTACAGATGATCCATTTATCATATAGAGATGTGAACCAAAGTTCTCAGTCTCAAAGGGTATGATCCTAGCCAGGGCCTACTTTGTAGTGCACAGACTTAGAGCTTAGAAAGGGTATTATTTTATTGAAAGTCAAAACTTAAAGGAGCACAGAATCAAACCCAATTCTTTTAGCGCCAGAACTTAATATTTAATTTATAAAAGATTTTAAAACTCTAAAATTTAGGCCTAAAGCACAAAATATAAAAAGTAGTAAAGAAAATAAAAAGTACTGCTATGATAAACACAAGGAAAGGAGTTACAGTCTTTCGTCCCAGTTAAAGAAGAGATCAAGACTCCACTATATCCTTTGTACATGAATTTCATTACTGAAAAGCTGATTCAGGGTATAAAACTTTGAAATTAAATAAACTCAAATACATTTCTTTCAGTACATTACTTTCTAGTTTTAGGAAGACAGGCTATACAAGTCAAAGGAGAAAGAACAAATACTGACTACAGGCATAGGAATCATTTAGCTGGCCCCCATTTCCTTGCTTTACTATTTCAGCCATACTCCACTCATGTCATTGTCAAGGTCATGAACAATTTCTTCTAATAATGTATTCTTTCAGATATTTTTAAAAAGATATCATAATGCACAAAAATCCCAAAATGAGATTAATATCACTTCCTTTCTTTGCTTTCATTCTCAAAGTTTAAAGAACTCAGAGTCACTTGCAAGATGGAAACCAACTGCTTTAAATTTTGATGCCATCTTAAAGGGATTCAAAGAAGGTGCTAGGATTCAAAGCCTCCCTTTGAAGTAAAAAGTCCCTCAAGAAGATTGGTTTTTGTCTTGCATTAGTGATCTTTCCTAAAAGTCACTAATGTCTAATTCTCTTTTCAGTCTAGCATATAAGTGTGTGCTGCGTTAAGTTCAGAACCATGTCATGTGCAAACCTTCTTTCAGTGATGTTCCTGAATGCTATCATTTGCATTTGGAAAAAGTAAAATTCATAAACACAAATAAAACTGAAGATAATACCAAAAGTATGATTCTTTTTAAGTTACTGTAAAATAATTACCTCTGGATCTACTGAGCATGTTGATGAGGTGCTTCTTTGAGAATATGCTGTTTTCAGTGAAGAATCAGCATAGCCATAACATTTTAATCTACTAGCCACTTAACATTTAATGTTATATTTACTAGAATGTCTCCAAGTATCTTTGAACATTAGGATAGATGTTTTGAACAAGTTTACATTTTAATTACCTCTACTATTTCAAGTTGCCCCCCATACTCTCTCCCATAGCATATGGTTAACATAACTTCTAAACTCCTGAATATGACATGTAAGGCCCATTGTGAGCTAACCCTCCTCCCTTCCCAACCTCATCCTTCACCATCCCCTTGCCTCCTCAGCTATTTCCTCTCTCCAAACAAAATCTGCAACTGTTACTTACAGTTAAGGAAATGTGTACATGTGCTCCCAGTGCTATCCCCGTACTTCTCTTTCTCCAGCCAACTCTGACTAGCCCTCCACCCAGGATTAATTGCCTCCTTCATGCCATTATAGTAGGCCTTCTGTGTCTCCACCACATGACTCCCCTAAGCTAATATGTATTGTGTTCTTACTATGGACCATTCACATCTAATTTTCTGAACAACTTTAGAAGTTGCTTCCATTGCTATCTTCATTTTTCAGACTTAGTAACTTTAAGCGCATGCCTTGAGGTCATAATGTATATTGTGATGCTGGCTACAAATTCATAGTCCTTATCTTCAACATGATAATTCATCTATTAGCACATAATGGAGAAAATTTTCCATGTGCCTTGCTGAAGAAAAGTTACCCCATGACAATAGAATTATTTTGATCCACAAATAAATTGCCTTTAATGTAGCCATAATGGTTTCTCATTAATGCCACTTTCTTAGGAGATTAGTAACCCCTGATTCATTGTAAAGAACAGAATTCTGCCAAATACCATCAACAAAGTTTATAAGCTGTAGTTTCTACAATTCACCTTATCCTCTCCTTAACACTTAACTGGGTTGTTTACCTTTCTGACTTTTCATGACTCCTAATAGAGTAATGATATGTTTCTGTGATCCTATCTTTACACGCTTTCACTAGCCTAGGATGAAATGTGTCTATCTGATTTAGAGTTATTAATTCACATGTTACAGCTGGATGTGGTCTTGCATATTTGTCCTAGTCTTAAGTTTTATTCCCTTCCTTTGTGTCACTTCCATCCTTTCAATTTGCATACCACTTTCCTTAGTGTAGAATGTAGCAATTAGAGTTGATTCATCCTGATGTTTTTTTTCAGCTGCCAGCCTTTGTCCACTTGCTCAGGAGTAAGTCTAACCTCTTTTTGCTCAGCTACTACTTCTTCTTTTTTTTTTTTTAAAGATTTTATTTATTTATTTGACACAGAGAGAGAGAGATTACAAGTAGGCAGAGAGGCAGGCAGAGAGACAAGGAGAGGAGGAAGCAGGCTCCCTGCTGAGCAGAGAGCCCAATGCGGGCCTCAATCCCAGGACGCTGAGATCATGACCTGAGCCGAAAGCAGAGGCTTTAACCCACTGAGCCACTCAGGCGCCCTCAGCTACTTCTATATACAAATAAAAAGATTATTTTGGTTGTGTATTTGGCAACGTTTCCCTTGGTCTGCTTTCGGCATTTTTTAAAGTTTTTATTTAAATTCCAGTGAGCTAACATGCAGTATAATATTAGTTTCAGGAGTAAAATATAGTAATTCAACACTTCCATAAAATACCCAGTGCTCACCACAACAATACCCAGTTCTCACGCACAACAAGTACATTCCTCAATCCCTGTCACCTATTTAATCAATTCCCTCCACCCACCCAACCCCCTCTGGTAACCATTGGCATTTTTTGATAGCATTGTTTCAATTCCCAACCATATAATATATTCAAAGATATTAATCCATTCAAACGACCCAATGTTTCTCAACTATCTCGTTCAGAACAAAGGAAAGATCATTTCAGGTCCTAGCTACAAAGTCCAGAAGTGTAGATAACTGCTGATTTTTCAGCCTTACCTTAGCTATTCAAACCTTATCCTAGAAGCACCAAAGGCAATATGCCTACAAATTCACTTTATTACTGTTTATGATGCCTTAGGCTTGATTCTTAGATTCCCATTTCACACCAGAATTTATTTACCAACATAAACATGCACAGCTCAAAGTCCTCTCTTTTTCAGAAAAGAGAGCAGCAAACCAATCTATAGAGTTCCCATTGGCCTTAAAATCAGAACACATCAGGAGTGCCTTGTTAGATGAATTTAGCAGCAGGGAAGCCTGCAGCTCATCAGCTTTCTGTTCCTCAAAAGTAGGTACTTACTGCAGTCAAGAGGAATTATTCCTGAGGATTTCTGGTCATGGGGATATTTTCATTACCTTCAAAAATGTCTAAATAAGACAAAAGAATAGTCCTTATATTTGTTTTCCCCTACAATATTGCATTTGATTTAAATGCCCTTTGATCTGCTCTGAGTGTTTTAATTAGTAAGTGAAAGTTATATATCCAAATAAAATCCAAATTAGTAGTGTTTTTTTATTCGTTCTCTAAACAAACTTTTAGACAATCTCCAGTGGCCTGGGTGCTATGGCAAGTGCACAGGAAAAATGTAAGATATGTAAGTCTCTGCCCTCAAGGAGGAGTAAATGCAGTGGTAAAGGAAAACATATTAATGGAGTATGGTGAAGACTTCAAATGACCGACTAGAGGAGGGACAGATGTGATCTTGGCAGTGTTCAGGAAGACTCCTTAGCAGAAGGACATGAGAAAATAAAAAACAATTCACTGTTACTGAGTACCTAATATGTTCCAGACCCTGATTATACACTCAACAAATGCCATGTTATTTAATCTTCGTCGCCTTCTTTTTACATAGTCTCCTCATTTTTTGATGAGGATAAAGCTTGACATGTTAAGTAACCTGCACATTATATGTGTGACAGAGTTGATACTCAAAATCTAATTCCAAAATTTTTATTCATTCCCTATATTATTCTGCCTACTTGGGGTCACTTAAGCTGTATGGGAAGGGATTACTGGGCAGTTTTTAGAAGAATATACCTCAAAGGAGTTTTCCAGGTAGCAAAGAGAAAGGAGGCAATTCCAGGCAGAGGGACTGACATAAAAAGAAAAGTAGGCAAAGTAATATAGAAAAAAAGAGAAACTCTAAGGTTAAACTTAATGATAAATTTGTCCCATCAAAATCTAAAGATGGAAGGTATATTATGAGTATTACCATTCCCTCTATATTTTGCCCTTCTCTGTAAGTACCTATGTCTATTTGAAATTTTTAGGAGTTATCTATATCCTAATGTTTCTAAGGATAAAAATATTAATAAATGAGATTTTTATATACCGAGTACTTTCTAAAATCGGAATACACATTAATTTCTTTATTTATTCATAAGGATCTTATGAGGCAAATAGCACTTTTATTCCCATTTTAAAGATGAGAAAATTGCTATACAGGAAATTAGATAATTCACCCAGAGTCAGAGAACTAAGAACTGGTGGAGTTGTGGTGCAAATATAAATATATAAAATCTGCTTTTATCCCCTACACAGTACTGCCTCCCCAGTCTTAGAGGCACCTTAAGATTCAAATGGTTACTCATATGAGAAAAGATATAAAATGTGACAACAGAAAAATTTGAAAGGCTATATAGATCAGAGTGAGTTGGCTCTATCATCTCTCATTTTATCAGTCATTAGAGCTTATTCAAATTACATGTTGTCAAGCAAAATCTACTCATTCTCACACTGTTCCATTTTTCCTTTTGTTAGAGCTTTGTTTTATAAAATAATCTTACTAGGTTAAAATGACTATTAACTGCATTTACTTGCTAAAAATATTCCATGTCCACTTATAGAAATACAATCATATTCATATGTCAGGCAGTAGAGCATTTCAAAGCATTCCTTTATTTTTTTTGAGTAAGATACATGTATGTCATCAAGAATTAAATGGTCTAAGGCTCTGCAACTTTTATGGAGGAGTAAGCTTATAATATCAAACTTCCTACATCTTTGCAGATAATTATAGATTCAGGGAGAAAATAAACAAATCAGAGAAAAACAAAAAAAAAACAAAGAAAACATTCTAGAATCTGGAATCCTAGAGACAAGGAAAAGAAAAGAAAATGAGAAGAGAAGAGAGAAGAGAAGACCACTGGAATAGAGAGTCCAAAAGTAGATCCATATGTTGATTGAAATATTAAAAAGATTTTCAATAAAGATGCCATGAAAATTCCGTGGAAAAGGGAAAGTCTTTTCAACAAATGGTTCAGAAATTATTGGATATCTGTATGGAAAAAATATGAACAACGACTTTACCTCTCACCATAAAAAAGTAATAATAATTCTGAATGGATCATAGGCTTGAATATAAAATGTCAAAATTTTAATGTTTGTTGAAGAAAACATTAAAAAATGATGTGATGTAAAGAATTGTTAACACAATATGTTGTACACCTTAAGCTAATAGAACATTGGATGCTAATTATACTTCAATAATTTTTTAAAAAATATGTGAGATAGTTACACTTAGCTAAGGTGAGGAAAACATAAATCATAAAAGAAAAATTTAAATCTATTTTATCAAAATTAAAAAGCTTTGCTCTTAAAAACTACGTTTCCAGAAAAAAACCAAGTCTTTAAACAAGAGAAAAATTTGAAATGTATATATTTGGCAAAGAACTTGTATTCATATTATAAAAAAAAGGTTCTCAGCTCAATAATAAAATTACAACCCAATAAAAATATTTAAAAATTCACAAATAAAAATGTATGACTAATAAGCCCAAGAAAATATTCTTATCATGATTAGTGATTAGAAAAAGGCAGGGGCACCTGAGTAGCTCAGCTGGTAGCATCTAATTCTTGATTTTAGCTCAGGTCATGATTTCAGGGTCATGAGATTGAGCCCCATATGGGCTCCAAACTGGACATTGAACCTGCTTAAGATTCTCTCTCTCCCTCTCCCTCTGCTCCATCATGCTCCCACCCTCCATACACACACACTCACTCTCTCTCCCCACCCTCCCAAAACAAAGAAAAAGGAAAATTAAACCCATAATGAGATATCACTTTATACCCATTTGAATGACTAAATTCAAAAAGACTGACAATATCAAACCATGGTCAGGATAGGGAGCAACTGATACTCTTATGTGATACTACTGAAAATTTAACATGGTACAACCACTTTGGAAAACTGTTTGTCAGTTTCATAAAAAGTTAAACATCTACGTACAATATTACTCAGCATACTGCTAATAGTATTTTCACAAAGAAAGAAAAACATGTCCACATAGTCTTCTGCACAAATATTTATAGCACCTTTATTCATAATATGAAAAAACTGGGAACAATCCAAATATTAATCAATGCTAATATGGTCCATACCATATAACCAATGGTTGTACCAAATGTGATATCTTCATTCTATGACTAGTGAGCAACAAAAAGAAAGAGACCACTGATACACACCCAGCACGAATCAACTCTAAATCATTATCTTGAGTGAAAGAATGTAAAGGATGTGTGTTTGTGTGCATGTGTGTGTGTGTGTGTGTGTGTTCTGAGTCTATTTATGCAAAATTCTCAAACATGCTAACTAATCTGTAGTGATAAGGAAAAAAAAAACACACACAAAACAGATCAATGCCTGAGACCAGAGCTGTGGTTAGGAGAAATGGTTTGCAATGGGGCAATGGGACACAAGGAACCTTCTGAGGATGATGGAAATGTTCTGTATCTAATTGTGGAAATGATTTCAAGAGTGTAAACAACTGTCAAAACTGAACAAATTGGATGCAGGGTACTGTATATAAAGTTGATACTTTTTTTTTTTTACAAATTAAGTCTATAAGTATGACATCTAAATCAATTTCTAACCAACATTTATTTGTGTACTCACACCTACATATACACTGTTGGAGCTACATATCCATTCCATCACCCAATTTACTCATTCAACAAATGAGTCTTGCAATGTGGAAAGTATTGAGATAAATAAAAATATCTTGACTATTTGTATTTTAAAACTAGAAGATTGGCATAATCAGGCGAGACAAGGCCTTTTTAAGGCAACATACTAAGAGAGGGGATACTATCTTGTTTTTCTCTGACCAACATCAGAATTGCAATTACAATTATATAATGATCTCTGTCTAGTTCAGATAACTCTCTTTTTTTTAACCATTCTTAATATAACATGTTAATTCAGAACTGCATAATATCAGCAAATGAAATAGTTGAGAATAAGTAAAAAGTCACACTACGAAAGGAATTACGTATATTTTACCAAGAGTCAACTTAAGCAAACATGCCAATTATTATTAAAAATAATATATATGTCTAATATTAACCAACCATCATGAAAAAAGAACTTATAAAACCATCAAGCATTAATGGATCAAAAGAAAGTCTCTGCCTGTTTTCTTTAGTTTATTATTCCATTGTTTTGCTTAAATTTTGCCCAATAGGTGAACCACTCATAAGAGGAATCCTCCAGGGTACAGGCAGTACTTTACCCACAGTAGCATAGGCAGGGTAGAAAATCAGAATTTCTTGGAGTATCAAAAGAATCACTGGGATGAGAAGAATCCATCAGTGATGGGAGAATGAAAAAGGGCAGCAGTGGTCCTGTCTGTTTGCCAAAGGAGATGTGGGTGAACACAATCAATTTGGCACCTAAACTTCAAAGAATAATCAGAAGGTCACTGTTTTTACACAGAGATCCAGCTGCTCATGCTGTGGACCTCATAGGTCAAGGGAAATGCCATAATAGACTGGAGAGCCTAGTTCTGCTTTGTTTTTGCATATCCTTTGATGTATTCCTTGCTGTGTCTGGTCCCAATGAATAGGTTCATCTGGGTAGTCAAACATTACGTAAGTTGCAGAGATTTTTTTCTTTGTGATTGCTCAAATTTCAAACTAAATTTTGGTCAATTAAAACTTTTTGTTCTCACTATTGTTATTCTTATGTAGCTGCTAAACATGTCTGATTCACCTCTTTGGTAGAGAGACCAAAAGAGTCAGATCAGCTTTATCAATTCTGCAAGTCTGAATCTACCAAGGGAGAAATGGGTGTCAGAAGCTATGGATGTTTCCATAATCAGGGATGTGTGCAAAAAATCAAGAGTGGGGTGGAGAAGGGTATCTATAAACCTCAAGTGCACCTGGGTTATTTCAGTAAGAACACAAGGTCCATAAACAGGAAGGAGCTGCAATACAAGGTCATGGGATCACTCCTTATATGTGAGTAGTGAATAGGTAGTGATCTGTCTGAGCACAATCCTCAGTCAGTACCTAAAATTGGACCTATCACCTTCTACATGATAAAAGGTGTGTCAGTGGCACTGGAAGGACAGACAGAAAAAAATGAGAGGTCTCATTCTCTTCCGTGTATTTTTGTTTAATGACAGCTATAGCCACCGCTTTCTCTTTGGCCTGTGTCTACTTGTCCTGCACATTGCTGATCTTTGGTGATGGTGATATGAGATAAGAGGCATAGAGATTATTTTGGTGTCTGGCTGAAAAATGGATGATATCCAGGTAGAAAACTACCTGGAAATGCTTTTCCCATGATGCAAGGATGATGAATTCCATGATACTTCTGTGATGCTCCACCAAGCATGCTCCACAGCTACAGTAAAACATGGTTGTATATATAATTATTTTTTGTATTCTTTATGCAGAATTATAATAATTCTGTGATGTTATGCCAATGTTAACACTTTGCTCCTTAAAAAGTCCTGGGAAATTATTTTTGAAATAGGAATTTTCTCCCTTACTCGAAAGACACTGAGTACCTTCTCAACTTATAATTGTTAATATAATCATGCAGTATGAGGAGTAAATTTTTTCTTCTCATTCTTTAATTCTCTCACCTCATATACCTTAACTCAAAGCACCAAAGAGAGACAGTAATGAAATAATGAAGTCTGTTCCCAAGGAGTTGAGTTCTCACCTCTGATAGGTTCAGTTACCCTCTCTGAACTGGAGGTAATAGAAATAATTATATACAATCTCCCTGCCCCACAGTTTTCATGAAGATGACAAAATAAATAAGTATAGTTTGAGGAACTAAAAACATAAGAATAAGACATTTTCAAATAAAATGTAAAATTGTACCTGCTGGTGATGTTAGCAGGGTTTATAATACCTAAAACATTAGTACATAAGATATAGGTATTGCTCCTGGTTAGCTTATTCTAGAATTACCTAGAAAGCAGAATCTACCCTCTGATTATTTTTTGACATTTTTTAAATGTCTACCTCCTAAAATGTAACAATTTACCTTAAGTGTGGTTATTCTTTACATAGAGAAGAAAATAACTCTTGCTTATCTCATCCACTAAAAATTTTAATTTTTAACAAACCATCCAAACAGCAACAACTAATTTTGAATATAAAAATCAAGGTATATTTAAATAAGGAGCCTGAACTATGAGAGTTGCCAGTTGATGGTATTTGGCTGATATTTCTGCTTTACATAGTGAGCTAGTCCTATAAAAATCATGTCACACTGTGTCTCTGTCTCAATCCTTTAAGAGCAGTCAGTCTTGCTGACAGAGTAGAGTTTGGCTGGTCCTGTGACCACTGTTTTTGTTTTGCATTTTCTTTGATTTAAGAAGGGAGGGAGAGAGGAAGGAAGAGGGAAGACACATTTTTCTTCTTGTCAACACTTAATTAAGAAGAGGTTAGTAGAAATAGTATTTTGTGATTAATTTTATTCCATGATTTTAGTGTTCGTATTATGCCTCTACATTTGAATAAAAGCATCTCACATAAATCTTCGTTCTACTTTCCTCTGCCTTCTACATTCTTTTCCTTTTTCCCACCCAAATCAGTGTTAATGGTAGCATTATGTGGTGGGAACAGCACTGCCCTTGGTCTAGAAGTGCTGGGATCTCAGTTCCAACATTACTATTTAATAGGTGTGTGTGTTTTTTTTTAAGATTTTATTTATTTATTTGACAGAGAGAGAGAGATTACAAGTAGGCAGAGAGGCAGGCAGAGAGAGAGGAGAGAGGAGGAAGCAGGCTCCCCGCTGAGCAGAGAGCCCGATGCGGGCCTCGATCCCAGGACCCTGGGATCATGACCTGAGCTGAAGGCAGAGGCTTTAACCCACTGAGCCACCCAGGCGCCCAATAGGTGTGTGTTTTGGGGGAAATCATTTATCCTTCCCAGGTGATAGCAAAATGATATTACATATGCCAATGTCAAAGATCTCTTCCAGTTTTAAGCAGATTTAGCCTACTTTTTACATCTATCAACAAGTTGTGATGATTCTCTTTTATATACTGACTTCCCTCTTATTGTGTCAATTAATACTCCTTATGTTGAAGTTTTCATGTCTTAGGAAATGCAGTTAAAATACAATTGAGTACGCCATGGAAGAGAGCTAAAAGAAAAATGGAAAATTCAATACTCACCAAAAAATGCTTAGTAATACCATTTACATTGACCTTAAAAAATTACTTTCTTAAAATGGAAAGCTTATTGTCTTTTTCAAATATTAAATGTATATGTGTCTGATCATCAAGAAACTGAGATTCAATGTATATAATAATATCTTTATAATAAACAAAATTATAAAGACCACAGTAAGTCACCAAACCCAATTTACCATATATTCTATAATCCCAACATTAGCTTATTGATTAATATGCTCTGGAATTTAGCTTAACAGAAGATTTATGAAGTATCATATAACCTTCTGAAGTTCCAGGTCAAAGAATTCTCTTAAGGTATTTTCTGGAGTGTGAAGACTCTCTGTGTGGCTCACTTACAGATTATAGGGCTTTTCTATAGGTTAAATATATGTGGTAATCCTGATAGCTACAAAAGTAGAACATCACATATCACAGTAAAATACTGCAGGTGCATTGTCACCATCCCCTGGTTGCCTTTGCCCTGCTTTCCATTTAGTTATCACTGGCTTTCTAGAGCTCTTGAACTTGAAAAAGGTTAGACAGCACACCACTGGAGCACTTTGTGAGCATCAGCAGATTTAGCTTGTAATTTCATTGATCTATATGGGCTCGCTGTTTGCAAACCAGCTGCTGCACTGTTTCCCCACAGCTACTGATCTCAGTAGCATTGATTTTTTTCCCCCTTACATTAACATAGCATTACTTCTTTAATGGGCAATAAATGACTGGATGTAAATACAATCAGGGCAGCAACAACAAAAGGAAACCGTCAGACTCACTGTTATTTAAGAGATGCTTTCCATTAATATTTGCCATAAAAATTATAACACAAATTATTGACAAAAGTAATGCAATTTTGATTTTAGTGCATTTTGTTCGTCTGTAGATATGTGGTGTCTGCCAAGTGATCTTCTCTTCCTAATGCATTAGGCAAAGCAATACAACAGTGCTTTTATGGATACTGTAAATTTGCACCATTACCTTAGTACAACTAAATTCTATTCATGAAAGAAAGCAGAAAGCAATACAAAGGTTTACACTTAACTCCACATAGGCTGAAAATGAAGGCATTTTAGATTGTGTCAGCTCACTAAAGGACAACATTAAGATACTGGTTAATTTCAAAAAATTTTTAAAAAATGACTAATCTTTGATATTAAAGAACTTGGTCTATATAAATGTTAAGACAGAGCCTTTACACAGTTTCCTGATGCACATTTAAAGTGTGTGTGTGTGTGTGTGTGTGCGCGAGCGCGCGCGTGCATGCGTGCACGTGCCCACAGGGCAAACACTATTTAGAAATTATTTCTCAGATTTCCTTTCTGGAGTTAAAAATCTGTAAATGATAACTGTGGGAGAGGATATAAAAAGCATCCATTTTAAAGTTTATTACGCATAGATATGTTTTAGGTAGTGAAAGACATGAAAAGAACTTAAAAACAGACTTTCACTTTTGGTTGTCAATTTAGTTACTTTAAAGAAGCCTACTGACATTAAGCTCAACCAATAATTTCAGTCTGAAATAACACAAAGTCAACAATGTAATTTATTTCATAAATTTTAGAATTTCCATTGATTTCCATTGCTATCGACAACATATAACCAATCTCACACATCCAACATTATCTCAATTACCAAGACAATTGTTTTCTTTTTTGTTTGTTTTGAGATGAGCAAATATCTTTTGGTGATAACCTTCTCAGAAGCTTTATGCCATGACTCTGACAGATATGGTTTTGGGTTTTCAAGAAAATGGTACTGAATCTAAAGTCATATCAAAAATCACCTATTCTTAGCCATGCTTCTAAAAATCTCTATTTTCTCAATACCCTTCTACAAGTTTCCAAATTCAACTGAGGTTCAGGGACCATTATATTTCAAATAAGTGGAAATAACTATTTTTAGCAATAATTTTTGTACATCAGTTTTTGGGTTTTTTTTTTTTTTAGAAATTCTGTTTTGTAGACAGGTGATAAGAGCATTGATCTGAAGTAAGCTTCACCAGAATTGATGATAAAGATGGAGAAAATATCTAGAGCAACATCTACAATACATTACAGGGTAGCTCTTACATTTAATGGTTTTATTATAGTTTTATTGGTGTCACTGTTACTTAGAAAAACATTTACTCATTTCTTTCACACTAATACATTTTTTCAAAATTATGTCAGTGTCTATAACTCTTTATCAGTGTTCTGATCCATCCCCAAGCCTGAGACCTACATACCTTTGGCACTAACAGTACTCTGTCCTTATGATATTGTCCAAAGTTTAACTTTCAAATAATGAACTGCTGCTGAGTCTCTGTCATTGTGTCTTGGGTGCTTCTGCTACCTGGTCTCCAAGCTAGCATACCTACTTCCTGCAGTATTCCTGGTTTGCTACATATCATGTGCCACTGAATTTTAAAATATTTACTTTTTTTGTAAATGAATCAAATTCTCCTCATTTCTCTCTTATCATAGAAAATTAGGAGAATAGAGCTTCTTTTCTTTTAATCCTAAAATTCCAGATTTAGAAGGGAAAATAATACTTAGAAAAATGAAATTGCTTTCAGATAATTTTTAGAGGCAAACAATAGAGTAACAAATACTCTTAGAAACCTTTTTTTAGAATTTATATATATTTCATATTTATTTCTATTATCTTTAAGAAAATTTAAGCCTAAGGAATAATTCCATAATTTATGTGACCCAGTAAAGTATCCAAAAAGTTTCTAATATCTCAAATATAGTAAAAGCTGTATTGATTCTGTTATGCAACTAATGTGTAAAGGTATTCAAAACTACACTGAATTGTCTCTGTTACAACTTACTTTCTCTTCAATAGTTAACAGTCTTATTTACAAACTGCAATGCCATAAATATAGAGTTATAAGGAATCTTTACAAAACCAAGCTTTCTGGACTAATTTACATCGTGAAACTACTATTTACCAGACACTATTTACTGAGTACTAGCTATAAATCAGATAATTGACCAAGTCATATACCCAGTCTCAGAGAGCTTATTGTACAGCAGAAGTCACCTACAGATACACAATTCATTCTATTTTTTGTATAAAATCTCCTAGAGTTGATAAAACACTTCCTTCCTTGTCTATTGTAGCAGAGACAATGGTCTATCATCCCCACTTTGTGGATGTACAGGAAGACTACATCTCCCAGACACCTTGTAGCTGGGAACATGGACAATGGAGTATGAGTTGAAAAGATGAACTTCACCTCCAGGCAAAACCCCTAAAATATTTCATACAACCCTCTATAGGACCTCTTTTCCTTTACCTATTGGCTGAACAAATGAAGTGAATCCATTGTAGAATTCCAAGAAGACCCCACAATGTGATGGAGTCAAGAGAAAGGTGTCTGGGTAAAGAGCTATCCACGAGGAACTCCTGACTTATAGTGGACTGTGACATGAGTGGGAAACAAATTTTGTTGTGTTGAGACTGAGATTTTAGGTTTCTGTGTTAACTTCCCTTAATAATTCTCTATGATCACTATATTCCATACTGTCCTACATGCAGTACAAAGGTATACATACACAGGCTTTAGCGAGGAATGTAGGCCTTTGGTCCCTCTACTAAAAGGGATTCTAAATTTTTCCTTTATAAAGTAGCTTATTTCCTCTTATGGATTTTTTCTGACAATGTTTTCCTACCAGGTGTTCTGAAAGGGTGTCATTCTCCACTGAAAATCATGTAGCCATTTCTGACTTTAACTTTATGTGGTCTCAAAAATGAGATAATCAAGCTTAAAATTACTAGCTATCATTTATATAACACTTACCCAGTCCCAAGCAAAATTTTAATTACATTCAAACGTCATTAAAATCTTTTAAGGTAGATATTATCATATCCATTTTATATACAAGGAGATGGAGACTAACAGAATTGAAATAAATCACCAAACTAGTGAATTCTAGCACAAATATTTTGACCCTGAGTCTGTCAATGCTCAAACTATTAATTTTCTTAACCTAGTTAAGCAGCATCTTTTATTTGAATGCTTCAAATAATACTATATTGACTTCTGAAGTCTCCCCTTTTTATGTGATATGCTCTATTTCTTGACTTTGTTCTTGATAGGTGAGATTCCCGTAAGTTCCAGAAAGGTGAGATGCATAATCTTAACAGATTAGTAATAATCTCTTATCTAATACATATACATGGGTATAATTTTTTACATTTAAAATATTTTTATTATAAAAACTTCTAAACATAAACAAAAGTGAAGGATACACTTAATCCCCATGTATCCATCCTATATCTTCAACGATAATCAATTGATGGCCAATTTTGGTTTCATATACTCGTCTGACCTTCCAGATTTATTTTGAAGCAAATTGCAAACTTCAAATAACTTCATTTATAAATAGAAGAATAGATCTCTTTTAAATATCTCTAAAAGTTAGAAAACTTAAATATATGAAATTTCCATACTACTATCATACCTTAAAAAAGATTAAAATAATTTGGGTAGGAATTCTCAACTAGATAACATATATCGAGTAATATTGTGCTCTAGGCCTATCTGAACATTTTGAACTCTATCCAATAAGTTTGAACAGCTTTGATACTATACTCAAATTATATACCTAGCTCTTTTTTTCCCTATAGCCTCTAGGCTAGCTATTATTTAAAATGTTTTTTGTTTTTAATTGTGAATTTTACATATGTCATTAAACATTTATATTTCGAATCATTGTCAGTAGCCTTGCTGTTATTGCAGTTACTTACAACTTGCTTTTTATAATCCCTATATTACCTAGGATGCAATAGAATTAACTTACTCCAAGTTATTAAATTTTTCGTTCCTATCAGTGTTAATGTTCTGCGAGTGAAAACCGGGAACTAAAAAGATAGCTACTAATTGTCAGGACTGAATCATTAAGTGTGTTAGCAATTCCTAGAAAGCATGGCCTGGCTTTTGAACTGGAAGGATGTTTCTAGCATCCTGACTCTGTCTTACATATCATTTACTGCATATGTGTCTTACTATCCTTGTTGTTAAAAGGAGAAAAACAAGATAATAATACACATCCCTGTGCCACACAGAAATCTTGTGAGAATTAATACTCAGAAAGGACTTCAGAGCTTAGTGAGAAAAGGCACTTTAGAATATAAACACCATGCAATTATTCTTATTACTGTGAGCTAGAAAAATGCTAGGAAGAAATAGCATGATTACTGTGGCATGCATTAAGTCAAGTAAGAAAGCAGGCTAGTGGGGAATCCCATCGAAGATAAAAATTACTTTGACCAATCCTTCCTTCCCTCCAGCCACTGAAAGAAATTATTTTTATAGCCATGTTTAAATGGTACCCTAACTTCTTTTCATTTTGCTTAAAATCTGTGATACAGGAATTGTGCTTAAATGAAATTTCCATCAGCTTTTACATATTAAAAAAAGCAAGTGCATTTTAATGCACATATTGAACATTAAATCATTTCTTGCTGCAGGTTATTGCAAGTAAATAGTAATTGTAAAACAGATTATTTTTGATGAAACAAAATGAAAACAGACTGCTAATGTTCACCTCAGATTTTCTCATCATTTCATTAACAGTTCAACTAGGAAAGATATTTTTATAATGATGGGCAGGAAAATCATACTCATCAATATGTATCCATATTCATATGTTGGTACACTCGAAATGTAAAGTAAGAGCACAGAAACACATGAAATGCATATGTCCCTTAAAAGGATTCGTGACAAATATTTGTTCAACAATTGTCTCTTCATTCTCAGTATTCAGACACCAAATTCACTAACAAAATATAACAAAACTTAAATAAGAATCAATTTGTTTTTCCACAGACTGATCTTTTCAGAAAACAGGGATTTGACAAAAATTCATGGAACAGATTAGATTCCCACTAGACTAACTACAAACTTGTGTCCTACTTCTGTGTCACCTTTAAACTCAAACTCTATCCCATTTATTCTTTGTATCTTTATATACATATATATTTTTTTTCTTTTACACCCAACACCTCCATTTCTACATGTGGCTTGCCCCAAAACTAAAGTAATTATGCACTTTAAGACACTGTGAAACTGTAAAGATTCAGCCGGTTTTAAGCAAGAATAATGAACCAGCAGTCCCTTGAAAGGACAGTTTCAGCTGGCGCAGGCAGAGAGCTGAGAATGGTACTGCTGAGCTTGTATTGCCCCCTATGGCTGCTATCTGGCAGTTCCCAGGGAAAAGATGCACTGTGCTCTGAGTACAGCAGCATCAGGGCACTATGCTTTGAGCTTCAGCTCACTTCTGAATGCATACATTACAGCATGACAGCACTAATTCAGATGCTAATATTTTGGAAATTTTATGCTTTATTTCAACCCTTATCAACGCAGTATATTAACATCTCACTGACTTCATCCACTTTAACATATATTTCTAAACCTTACACAAATTTTCAAGTTATGTTAGTGAAAATTCTTTTAAATAACAAGAATTTTTGATAGTTGTTTTCAAGTACGTAGTTCTCTAAGAAAGACACTTTTTTTTTCTGAGCTCCAATTTTATCTTTTTATCAATTTGGTCCCATCTAGGATGGAATTGCAAGTGTAAGTTATGCATATATCTATGCTTTTACTTCCAAACTATATAGTGAGTTCAGTGAAAGCAGAGGCTATGCCTCGTGTTATTGTATACCCACGCAGTGATAACAGAGTGCTGGGCTCAGAGAAAATGCTCTACCAACCTGAGATTATTGACATGCCTTCTTGAATTTATTTTATTGCTAATTGCTTAGGTCCAGTTCCCTGGAAGCAGAGCCTAAGAGCAAATTGATGCACAAGGTTACTAAGGGTGTGGACTTTGCAGGCAGAGCCTACATAAGAGCTGGAAAAACAGGGGTGTTTGTGTGTGGGGAAACTTAACCAAGATGTGGCCTGTAATGGCTACACCTGATGTCCAACATGGGTGGGATGAGAATTTAAAGCATAAATTGTACCACCAATATGCCTATCCTTGATGCAAGAGGCCAGTCTATTGTACCCCTTATTTTTTGGTCATTCTCTGTACCCACTACTCAATAGTAGGAGACACATAACCTCCTGGATGAAGTGACAACCTCAGCTGAAGGCAAATTTCCAGAGAAGAGGGCAGCTGTGAGCTGTGAGTGGCCAATACTCCCAGCAGATGAGGGATAATAAAGGAGAAGAGTAAAGGGAATTTGAAATGAGCATCTGCAGTGTACACTCAAATGCATTTGTTTCCTACAACAAATTTACTCCACCCAGTCACAGATTCTCAAGGATTCTGTGGTCATAATTCTTGAGATTTACTAGCTGCTGCAGTTTGTCTTATGGCAAAACTGACACTCATCTTATTCCTTTATCACCCATTCTATATTCTTCTCTGTCTCTCTTAGCACTTCTGCTGGCCTCAGTAGCTTACCTAGTAGAGTAACATGCAGCCTCATCCTTAATGACACTCTTATTAGGGAGGCCATGGTTTCTGTACTTGTCCATTCAGAGTTACACTGAGACACTTTCTTCACTCACCCCTGTGAATCATTTGAATGTCCCCAAACATGTTCTTTTCTGCTCTCAGCATCCCTGACTCCCAAAGAAGATAAGGGATTACTCTTGCTTTGTGTTTGCTCCTCTATTGGCACTACCTGCCCAAACAACCAGATAGTAGTTGTACCTTTACATTCACTGTGTTTACAGGTAGAAAGGACCCCTCTAGAAACCCAGGACCTTTATACTCACAGAGAGTAAGCTTTCAGGGTCAGGAAGCACAAATTCTCCAAGCAGGTCCACGGGAACGATAAGCAGGGCCATACCTTTCACTCCGTAAAGTTCCCAAAGCCACGTGTAGTTTACTGGGGCTGCCACAACAAAATACAACACCCTGGGTGGCTTAAACAAGAGAAATTTATTTCCTCATTGTCCTGGAGTCTGGAAGTCCAAGATCAAGGTGCCAGCAGGGTTGGTTTCTCCTGAGACCTCTCTCTTAGCCTTGCAGATGGCCATTTTCTCACTACCTTCACATAGCCTTTTCTCTGTATGCATGCATTCCTGGATTCTCTTCCTTTTCTTATAAGCACATCAGTCCTATTGGATTAGGTCACTACCTTAATGACCTCCTTTCACCTTAATTATTTATTTAAAGTCTATCTCCACAATAGTCACATTAGTGGTTAGGACTTCAATACTTGAATTTTGTGTGTGGCAGGGAGGGGCACAATTCAGTCCATGACAACAGGAATTCTGTCTGTTTCTGATGTAGCAGTACATAATGGATGTTGGTTTAAGAGTATACCACATTCTGAAAGATAGCATCCCATCCTTATAAAGTGTCATTTCCAAATTTGTAGCTCACCTGCATCTTTAAGGCCATTCAACTATTCTAACAGGATGAGTTTCTGGAGGGTACACCAGGTGATGAGACCAATGGTTCCCATGGTCACATGCCTATTTCCCTACCTTCTTTACACACACACACACACACACACACACACACACACACACACACAAATGGTATTTCTTGGTCTGAGATGTTGTTACCCAGTGATTTCATGCCATTGAATAATATACTCCATGATATCTTGGAATACTGTTTTGGTCAAAGTCCCGTAGGCAAGAAAGTTGAATCCATGAGTATCAATCCTGCTCAGATAAATTCTGCCTTTTTCAAGATAAAAAGAGTCCTATTAAATCAAATGGGCACTAAGTGGCTGAGTGGTTTCCTTCAGGAATGGTATCATAGACAACACACAGCATTAATCTCTGTTGCTGATAGGTCTGGCATTCAGGAACAATGACTTGTTAGTAGGTCTTGGTAATATAGAGCACATACTCTTGTGCACATAGATTTCATTTCTACTCATTGCCCTTCCTATTCATGCCTATCACATGACCATCACTGTCATGGTCAAGGAGAGAGGCTGACTGAAAACAACTGGCCAAGCCATCCTGTCTGTTTGGTTGTTTAGTGTTTTTTTTATAAAGGGCCTATGCTAGTGTGCAATGCAAAGAGCTTCATGCATCCTTTCTACTCCCACAGATCTATCTATGCATGTTTCTTCCCAGAAATCTTTAACCTTGATCTTACAATATTGCTCCTTCCAGATTCCTTGACTAACCACACAAATTATTTATCATTATTTATGAATCCATTAATATTTTTACCTCAAATTATATCTCTCTTTACACAATAAGCAGGAACTCTGCCCAAAGCTCTGCAAACAGTAGGCTTTCCTTCCTTCATCATCATCTTTCAAAGCTACACTTGAGTGGAAGTATAATGCATTAACTATTCATTTTAGGGTTGCATTAAAAATGTCAACTCATATGTGAACCTAGCTCCAAGCACAGTTTTTTACTTTTTATTTATTTATTTTTTATTGTTATTATTATTTGCCCCAGAGGTACAGGTCTGTGAATCATCAGGCTTACACCTTTCACAGTACTCGCCACAGCACAAACCCTCCCCAATGTCCAGAACCCAGTCACCCTATCCCTACCCTTCCACCCGCCACTAACTCTCAGTTTGTTTTGTGAGATTAAGAGTCTCTTGTGGTTTGTCCCCTTCTCAATCCCATCTTGTTTCATTTTTTCTTTCCCTACCTCCCATGACCCCCCGCCCTGCCCCTCGAATTCCTCATATCAGAGAGAGTGATTGTCTTTCTCTGATTGACTTATTTCGCTTAGCATAATACCCTCTACTTTCATCTACGTCATTTCAAATGGCAAGATTTCATTTCTTTTGATTGCTCAACCACAGTTTTCTATCCCTCTCTGCCACCTCACTACAGAAAACCCCAATGAGACCTGTTGTGGATTGTGTCCTCTTAAGAGTAGGCTCAGTTATGGAGTTTAGAATACAACATGTTTATTAAAAAGTCCCCCTGGGATCAACACCAGTGGAAAAGAAAAGAAGCAGGATTGAGAAGTCAAGCTCTACTGCAGCCTTGTCAACCCCATGGAGATCTCTAGATAAATATCTTTGATAGATAGTTAAATGTTCCTTCAGAGCTAGCCTAAGATGGGTCAAAGTAACCAGGCCTTTATACCTGCATTGATCAGTAAGGGGTGTGACCATGGGTTAGGCAGCTCTCTGTGGCTGAAGTATTTCCTGAAACTGGAGAGTATCATTCATAGTACCCCTGGCAGATGGAACATTGAGCCCTTCCTCAAAGAGGAAGCTGAGAAGTTCATCACAGTGTTCATCGTAAAACCATTGGTATGAGCTGAAAAGAGGTTGCTGGTGCAACAGTGATAGGTAAAGAAAGTTCTAGCTACCTTGTTTGTGCATCTCTCATGAGCCCTCTGGATCTGCCTCAGCTTACATATGCTGGATGTATCACTTACACCTTATAATGGGTTGATGCTGAGCTCACCCTATCAAGTCTTATGACTTGGTAGTCTGAAATTATCCAGCCCATGATGAGACATTCTGGTTGCATGGTCACTTGTTATCCCATAGTCATATACTTCAGTTCTACCTGGGCCCACTAGCATGCCAAGGTCTGTCTGTAAAATGGTACTCCGCTACATATGGCATATCCTTGCTCTAAAACTTTAATGGTCTATGTTGCAACTCTTCCACTGTGGCTTAAAAGAATTTCCACATAGCATGGTTTTCTACCTCTAGGTATTTATGAAGTATGTATCAGGTATTTATGAGGTATATGTGAAGTCTACCTGGTCCTATGGCTTAGTAGTAGGCTACCCAAATCACAGATGGACCATCTTCAAAATTGTTTCTTGCTCTAGGTCTCCTTCAAATCTAGCATCTTTTATTTTAATAGATAAATTAATCACATATTAATATATATTAATAATTAGCATATATTAATTACATATATTATAAAATCATTTATTATTATTATTATTATTATTACTACTACTTTTTAAGTAGGCCCCACACCCCACGTGGAGCCCAACATAGGACTTGAACTCATGACCCTAAGATCAAGACCTGAGCTCAGGTCAAGTCAGACACCCAGGCACTCCTAAATTTAGAAGCTTTTAGATTCATATGATAAATGGATCAGAGCAGTATTCCCAGCTGCAGAATATTCTGCCACAAAACCTGAAGAGATCTAGCTTGTCTTTTACTTTGGCGGGACTGTACCAGAATTATGGACCACTCACTTCCCTATTAAAAAACCTGCGTCATTGAGTCAGTTTTTGAATATTTGTGGAGTTTATCTCTCCCACCCTGTGTTATTATGAAGGAGACATGGTTTCATGGTCTAGGCCATTGAACCCCTATATCCCCAAATCATACCATTAATAAAGGTCCCTAAGAATTTGTGAGGTTTATCTTCCACTCTCTGGAACACTCGTACTTTATCAAGGAGCCCATAATTATCTCCACTTCTTGGACACAATTTTTTTAATATTGTGGACCAATATGATATTCTGAAGAATATCCAGATGGTCCATACCCCATTGAAATAGATAATGAGACAACAAGAGATTTAACATAGTTCTAAGGAGAGACTGCAAGTGTATGTTGTTTTCTGCCCCATGTGAATGTTAGCTGCTTCTGATCCTCTTTTTTATACATATGGAAAAGAATATGTTCCAAATGTCAACAGCCACATGCCACATAACCAAAGCTATGTTAATCTGTTCAACTAAAGATATCATATTTGACACACCTGCCATAATTGGGGTTGCCATTTGGTTAAATTTGTGGTTAATCCACTGTCATCTTTCGCAAATACATCCTGTTTTTGCATAGGTTAGACTGACGAATTAAATGAAGAAGTAATGGTACCACTCTCCTTACAGCCTTTAAAGTTTTGAGGATAACATGAATCTTTTCTATTCCCCTGCAGATAGAAAATTGTTTTTTATTTATTATCTTGGTTGAGAAGGGGTTAGTGGGACAGTTTCAAGGGCTCCCACTTTCATTGCCGTTGCTCTTACTGAACTAGTCAAAGAGCCATAAGAGAGTTCTGCCAAATGCTAAGTTTTTTCACTATGATTATATATTCTCAAACCAAAAACCTGACTACTAAGTGCACCTGTGAAGCCCATGGATCCACTGTGAGATCTAATCCAGGACTCAACCCATTATTAAATGCTCCCATATGCCCTTTTACTGGCAGGGAGGCTATGATAGTGTTTTGGTTCCTTGTGTATCAGCATCAATATGGACAGTGTATTCAAAAGACCTCAAAATGTCTGGATATTCTCCTTTCCTCTGTAGATAGTTATCCAAATAAATGGGTGTATATCCCCTTGGGAAAGGACTGGAAAAATATTGTATATAATTCCATGATGTTAAAAGGGCCTTACTTATGGAAGGGAACCTGACTTCCCTTTAAGTTGATGAACTCTGAGTCTAATAACTGTACAAGTCCTGAAATTTGGCAAAGGATCATAACTTTCCATTGGGGTGGCTCATCTCAGCCTTCTGCACATTCATTCTTGATCTTATCTGATTTTATTTATTTTTATTTTTAAAGATTTTATTTATTTATTTGAGAGTGAGTGAGAGAGAGAAAGAGAGCTCACATGAACAGGGGGGAGGGGAAGAAGGAGAGGGAGAAGAAGGCTCCCCACTGAGTAGGGAACCAGATGTGGGACTCAATGCCAGGACGGTGGGATCATGACCCGAATGGAAGGCACCAGCTTAACCAACTAAGCCACCCAGGTGCCCTATCTTATCTGATTTTAGATAAACTTATCTGATTTTATATAGATAATATGTAGATAGATAGCACTATTCCATATATTGAGTATATAGAATATATTTTAATAGATTGAATATTTATAGAAAAATGGTATCTACTTATATCTATCTATTTATCTATCTATCATCTTCAAAGCCAAATTCTGTTACAATATTTTTCCTACAACCCATCTCAGCCTTCAAAGTATAGTTACTATGACCTTCTAGAACAATGCTGGTACCTTCTTCATAAATGGACTGTAAGCTAGGCCCTTCCAAGAAACAAAATCAGAGAGGTTTTCAGGATGTATATAGTAAATTTTTTCTAGAATGTTTACTTTTCTGACTCTTTTATCATTTCTACCAAATGGCTACAGTGGACTGGCATTTATACCACATGAAATATAAGCTTCCAATATGTAAATATTCAAGCTTCCAAGAAGCTTCCAAGTAGTATATCAGAACCATTTCCAGAGTGTTCACTTCTATATCACAAAAGGGTGCCCCCATATCCACAGAGGCTCCCTTATTCAGCTTTACATTCCACCCCACCATTCTGATCCAACACTCTCAGAACCCACTCTCAGGAATACTTTTCTAGTTACTATTGTAGTTGTTAGTTATTCTTGCAACTCTGTTGGCACATAATCTATCCCTCCTTTGGCAGGCTCAGTACTTTACCAGTTGGGATATGCTGATATATGATCTTAATTGTTTATTATGTGACCAAGAGGAGAGAAGGGAGCAGATTCAGAAGGGGTTAGAATTATTTTGTAAGTCATCTGCCTCACTTGAGGATTCTACATAGTCTTCAACCAACAGGCAGGAAAGACTCTATCTTTCAACAAAGGAGACTGGACCACTTGTACAAGTCTAAGATTAAGGATAATCCAGCAGTACAAGGTCTACAAGTATATATACCCAGATAACACTACACCAAATTTCTGTGTCACTTTCTTTACCTCTCAGGCCTTGGCTTTAGCATACAAGACTTTCCTAGGCTAAGAATTAAGCTTTCTCTTGAGACCTGTGACTTTTATAATTAAGTCTTATGCCTGATCTTAAGTTCTGTCTGTTCTCCAGCTACAGGATCTGAAGGTCTCTTTAAAAGCTGCCTAAGAGGCCCTCTGACTATCATACTTGGCTTTAAATTGATGATTGATTGCCCTGGGCTTGTTATTTCATCTCTTCAAAGCACCAATGACATTCAGAAATAGCTTCTCAATTTCACAGTCTTTATAATTTATATTTCTCTTATACCTCTCAAAGGCCGGAAATATTGCACAAGCCAGTGTATCTTCTTCTGCATGTATCTTATCCCTGTTGGCCTCAATGACAGGATTAGCAATTACACTGTGGCTGCATGCCAAAACCATGCAAACTCCACTTACCACCAGTGATAAGGTATTTATTGCAAATTGGCCCTCAAGTTTTTAATTCCAGGATCCCATTCTTGGAGTCTGTTTCCAAAGACCACTTTTAGCACATCTTAATTCAGTTTCCCTAGAAACAGAGCCTAATCCAAGGTTTCAGATGCTTTGTTGAGAAAGATTTCTTCAAGAATACCTAAAAGAGTAGAAGGGATGCAGCATGAGGAAGACTTGATCAAGAAGGCAGTCACAGGAAAGTCTAGTCAAGGCCTGCTCCATGGAGATTATAAGAGATCTAGAATATAAATCTCACCATAGTATTGTCCCCTCTTGAGGCAAGAAAGCTAGACTTTCTTACCCCTGTGTCAGTCACACATAGTCTACCGGCCATCCGTGAAAGGGCAAGAGTTGGAGGGAAAGTGTCACAACTTTTCTGGCTAGACTGGTTCCATCAGCCAAGGGTAATTCTCAGGGTACAAGAGGTGCAAACAGGAGGCTAGGAAAGTGGGGTGAGAACTATGATAAATTTGTGGCCAACACTGCCAGTGGCTGAGATATGGGGTAATAATCCAGGAAAGGTGATCTAAGTAGGGTAGCACACCTTCTACTAAGCTAGAAAAATTACTGACCTCAGAAATAACTTAATTAATGAGCCCAGATAGTTTTTTTAAATAAATTATTCCAAGGTCTGTTTGGGCATAGAAAAGAATTACTATACATACACAAATGTCCACATAATCAAAGATCTGTGAAGAAGTTACATAAGATCACAGGAAGAAATTAAAATACCTGTGTGGAGAAACTCATAAGATGACATCAAACTGAGGACTAGAAGTTGGCACCACATAGCACTTGGCTGGATAGGACACACAGGACCAATTCATTTGGCTGCCAGCATAACTCCCTTCTTGTCTCCTTCAGGAGTGGCTGCCAGCCAGTAGCAACTCAAACTCTACCCACTCATAGGTGAGGAACTCTAAGGTAACCAGTTCAGAAAGTCAGCTCTTAAATTAATTATAACATTATTTGCTTCTTCTTGGATGACAAAGATGAACTTCTTTTGACTCTCTCAATAAATCTTTAATATGTAAAAGAAAAAAGACCTTAAAACATCACAATTCTATCCATAGGGTAATTCAACTACTAAATATGTTATACAAAAAACCATATGCAATATATAGACAATATATAGGCTATCGTTTTTTGTGTGCACATTTGCCTTCCTGGCTAATATTTCACTCCTTACACCAACCCAGTAGTCTTGCATTCCTTTGGCATGAACAGAAGTCAGAGGGCTCCATTGATAAAATCCTATCAAGCCATTCCTAACAAGGACATTAGATATTTTTATCTTCTTTCTCACAATTAAACCTTAAAGGAATAGTGTCCCATTTTAATAATGATCTCAGACTACACATTCCATATAAAATCTTGGAGACATGAAGAAAAAAATAGAAAAGCAATTAAAAAGAAAAGTAGCATTGCTGAAATTCAGAAGTCATCAATGGTCGTGAAACATTAATATTTTTTCTGGAAGTTGTGAAGGAGGATGCCCTAGAATAAAGGAAAGACTGATTGGTGTTGATTAGCTATTATTCAAAATTAGCAAAGGAGAAGAGCTTAGCCTATAAACTGAGTGGTTAAGTCCAATCGGAGTCAGGAAATCCCCAAGTTCTTTCCAGAAGGACATAAAGCAAAGACAGGCCTTATAATAAGTCCACCTCCCAGAAGGGCTGGCTACTGCTTATTATTATTTTTTTTTACTATATCTGGTGGACAGTGTGTAGTAAGTGAAGTTTGCCTTTTACCATGGTGTTTTTCAACAAAGGTATTTGGGTGAGTAGAAGGAGAGAGAGTGGTCTGCAACATCTCAATAACTTTAGACTTTCAACATCTCAATAACTTTTAACTTCACAATATGTTGAAAAGGAAGAGGGGAAAAAAGACTAGGTGAAACCATGAATTTCTCTAACACACTAACCATCATTATTTCCCTCTTTCCTCCCTACTGGCAACTACACTTTGAACTATTTTGGACAATCCCCACCAGCAGGATTTAGAGAAGAGAATGTGCTAGTGAGAAACAAATCAAAGGACTTTGGGAACTCAGCTAGAGGCCACAATATAGTGAGCCCCAGTTTTCTACCCCTGGCTTTACATGGGTCATAGAGTCTTCTAAAATTTCAGAGTAAAGGCTGCATCACTGGATCCTTGAGTGGTCTATAGATGGATCTCACCCACTGGACTATTTTCTATGTGACATTACCCCAGGACAATCCATCCTCCACATCAGAGCAATGCTTATAAAATACTAAAATAAAAACTACTTGAAGACCATCAAAAATAATTGTTCAAATAAGGAATACCAAGCAGTTGTTAAAAGAGACATGTTAGATCCAAATTAACTCAGACAAAAACAAACAAACAAACAAACAAACAAAAAACACCCGAGATATATTAAGGAAAAAAAATAAGTATGGAAGAGTCTTTATAGAATGGTTACATTTTTATTTGGAAATTTTAAGCATGTTTAATAGCTATACTATGGATATAATATATAATGTAGGCATTAAACAATATCTAAAATAATATGTAACAAAATGTGTATTGTGATTATATACTAATGTTAAGATCACAGGAAATTTTTTACTCTGTATTTTTACTCTCTAAATATTTACTTTTTTAATCAGAAAAAAAATCAATACAAATATTTCCATTTTAGTGGTAGTTTACCTTGTGGAGCTGATAAAAATGTTCAAGTTTCATGACTGTTCATGTGCATCCTCTCTTCAATATGTGTTCTTTTTCTGTTCTTAACAATAACTTATTTAGAAGTTGAAAATCCAAAAGAAAGAAATTCTGACCATTAGGCAAGACAGAATTTTGCTTCACCTTTGAAAATAAGTGGCTTCCTGTTCCGGCTATATATTGGTGCAGTTTTGGCAGAAGCATAGCATTCCCAACTTTAGTGTGATGATATCACTTCTTTCATGTGATGGTGTTAAAGCAATTTATATCATTGAAATTTGGTTTATTTATATAGAATAAACTTCAAACATGTATTTTGGGTAATGATGGATTAAATAATTCCTTCTAATACTCCTACTAAAGACACAGGAAAACTGAATAAATATAAAAAGAACTAGATATTCAAATATTTTAATGTATCAGAAATCCCACAAGCGATTGAAGGCCAAGATCTAGGAGAAGCTGAAACCTAGACAGGTAAATTCAGTAATTAAAGCTACCTTTCTCCTAGGGACAGCTGCAGTTCCCGAAAATTTGACTCAAAGTCTAAGCAGATAGACAGCTCATGTTAAGAGTCCGGTGAACTATAAGTAGCTCTCTCAGTGACTGATAGCCAACTTTCTCTTTTTCTTTTCTTTTTCTTTTGTTTCTTTTTCTTTTCCTTTCTTTCTTTTCCTTTCTTTCTCTTTTCCTTTTCTTTCCTTTTCTATTTTCTTTTCTTTTCCTTTTTCTTTTCTTTCCTTTTCTTTCTTCAGATTCCCAATTTTAAATCATGTTGATACTGGGGCTTGGGTTAAGTGATTAAGTGATTCCATGTTGCTAATTTCTCTGTCTGACAAAAGCAAAGGTAAATCCATTTGAGAGAAAAATAGTCTCATCCTGTGCTTCAGTTAATGTCTATAAAATTTCATCTGGATTTATTTTCTTTTTGCCTAAAGGTCATTCTTCAGTATTTCCTATAGTAGAATCTGCTGATGATGAAGGCTTTTAGTTTTTGCTTGAAATAAATTCTTTCACCTTCGTTCCTAATGGATCCCCCCCACCACCTTGGAATAAAATTCTGGGCTGTTAGTAATTTCCTTTTAGCACCTTAAAGATATAATTCCATTGTATTCTTGTTCCCATTGTTTATACTACATCATCACCGATTCTCAAATTTTCAGGTGCCTTGAACTCCAGAAGCCATACTAATAGTCTCAGTAAGTCAATAATAAATGGATTAGATAGACTTCTACAAAAGTAGAAGTCTCCATTCTCCATTCAGTGTCTCTACCTCTTCAACATCCACTCACTCATCAAAATCCATTGCAGTGTGGCTTCTATTTCCAACAGCTTTCTGGAATTAGTCTCATTAAGAATAAAAGCATCTTTGTTGCTGATTTGTAGGATTTTATTGTTTCCTGAGAAGCACTTTCCACAAACATATTTTCCTTTATGCTAGATTATTCTATAAGCACACTCTTTTGGTTTTCCTCATCTCTACCAAGGCATTCCTTTTTCTTCGACTTTTCAAACTCCTCTTCTTTTACAGCCTATACTTTGGTCATATTGACAGGTCTTTTTGTTCCTCAATGCCATACAATCTTCTGGCTCTTTGTGCTAGTATCTCCCTGCCTAAAGCACCCACTCCTCCTTCCTGGCAACTTCTTTGTCAAGTTGAGTCATATTCACCTTGGTTCTCAATTTAAATGCCATTTCCTTTGGAAAAAAATTTCCCATACCCCCAACACTAGGTTTAGAGCTCCCATTATTTGCTATCAACTACATAGTTATAATGATTATATTATACCATTAATAATTTGTTTGGTTACATTATTTCTTGCTAGGATTGTCAGCTCTAAGAAAACAGGGACATCTTCTTGTTCATTATTGAGTCCCCCAGGTTGAGCACATTGTCTAGCCTCTACTAGGCAATTAATAAGTATTTCTTGAGTAAATAAATCTGACCTATTCTCTCCTCTCCATGCACCATGCCAGTGCCCTGTTCAGCTTTCATTACTGAATTTCTGCAAACACATGTCCATATCTCTCTCTTGTCTCACATCTTAACCTACACAATATTTTATGATTAATGCACACTTTTTCACCTTGAAATATTATCATTTCCCCTTCCTTTCCACCAAACACATATTCCTGGACAATCTCAATCAATAGCCATCTATACATTTACTAATGTACCTCTAAATACATATACAGTTGTGCACACATATGTAAACTGTTATAATTACATATTTATTTTATATTGAGACTCACAGGCTTGAAGATAACACATAGGCAATTAAATATGGATGATAATTAAATTGTGGGCAACATGTTATAGTTACATATTTGTAACATAAATACACATTTGTTATGATTTAGACATTTGTTATATACACAAATTTGTAATTATAACATAATGCCTATAACATAACTCATTTTCTTACATATTTCTAAGTGCCTACCTATTATCATCAATCCTATGAGTCTCAATTTATCCATTATTAAAACATGGGTAATGATCCCATTATAATTATAAAATATTTTAGTCCCTTCTTTTTTCCCTCTCAGTTTAAGCATTCTATAGACAGATCTTGGTCATTCTGTCAAATACATAATTAAATACCTAAAACATATTACCAAATTTACCCTGTTATTGACTAAATTGTGTTCCTCCAAAATTCATAAGTTAAAGCCCTAGCCCACATTATTACTATATTGAATATACAGCTTTTCAAGAGGTAATTAAAGCTAACTGAGGTCATAAGGATGGCGATCTAAACCAACAATATTTTATATAATTTATTTGATCTTTATAAGGCCTAATCCAATAGGACCGGTACAGGGATGCACATGCACAGAAGAAAGGCCATGTGAGAATACAGTGAGAAGCCGGCTGTCTGCAGGCCAAAGAAGAAAGGCCCCAGGAGAAACGAAACTTGCTGGAACCTTGATCTTGAACTTCCAGCCTCCAGAGCTGTGAGGAAATAAATTTCCATTGTTTAAGCCACCTAATCTGCGGTATTTTGTTACGGCAGCTCTAGTACGCTTAATACAATCACCCTCCATGTCACCAAACCAATGTCAAATTATTCTGGGCAGGGCCTTCTCCCTTAATTCTTATATCCAAATTTACTTAAGATTTTCATCAATATCTTCCTCCTAAATATGGCTTGATTTTGCATTTTTTTCTTTATACCTTCCACTTTACCTCCTAGGTCCAAGTTTCTTCATCTCCCTGAACTAGAGGTCTTCCCCTGTGGTCTTCTGCCTCCGGTCTTGATCCCCTTTAATTCAAACTCAACCTGCTACCTCAGTCAACCTTCTACAAGACAAAGGTTAGGGCGCCTGGGTGGCTCAGCGGGTTAAAGCCTCTGCCTTCAGCTCAGGTCACGATCTCAGGGTCCTGGGATCGAGGCCCCCATCAGGCTTCCTGTTCGGCAAGGAGCCTGCTTCCTCCTCTCTCTCTCTGCCTGCCTCTCGGCCTACTTGTGATCTCAATCTCTCTCTCTCTCTGTCAAATAAATAAATAAAATCTTTAAAAAAAAAAAGACAAAGGTTATTGGGTCACTTCCTTCTCATAAGCCTCTTAGCTGTATGAGATACAGGACAAAGGACAAATGCCTTATTTTGGCATACATGGTCTTTTGGAATAGGGCTTATTTATCTCTTGCTCAGTGAAGCCTTTCCAACATACTCTTTTCAGAGTGTCATCATTATTGGTTTTTCTTTCTTTTTTTTTTAAGATTTTTATTTATTTATTTTGGGGGGGGCACAAGTAAGGGAAGTGGCAGGCAGAGGGAGAAGAAGAAGCAGGCTCCTGGCTGAGCAATGAGCCCAACGTGGGCTCGATCCCAGAACCCTGGGATCATGACCTGAGCAGAAGGCAGGCGCTTAACCAAGAGAGCCACCCAGGTACCCCTGGTTTTTCTTTTATTCACATCTTTGTTATATATTTATAATATGCACTGAGTACATTTACATGGCTTTCTCACTGAATATGAATCTTTTGCAAATAAGAATAGCATATAATTCATATTTGTATTTTGTGTACAACATCAGGCCTGACCACAGTATTTGAGAAACAAGTGTTTCACAAATGAATAGATAAAATAATAAATCACTGGTATTCAAACTCAAATATTCAGCTCAAAAGTTTTTTTTTTCCTTTTTAAGATTTTTATTTGAGAGACAGTGTGAGCAGGGGGAGGGGCAGGGGGAAAGGGAGAAGGAGACTCCCTGCTGAGCAGGGATCCCAATGTGGGGCTCAATCCCAGGACCCCGAGATCATGACCCAAGCCAAAATCAGACATTTAACCATCTGAGTCACCTGGGCCCCTAAGTCTACTTTCAAATAATGCTGTATTACTTCATGGACAGTGCAGGTACTTTTATAACCATATTCTTGGTTTCTTCCTCAAGTCCCTTGTAACATTGCTGCCATTCATTTCACCTCTTCATAAGCTGTGATCACCCAATGCATGGTTACTATTATATTGAAGAAAGTTATCTATTAATCAAAAGTATTTTAAAAAATTCTATTGGCATAGAATAAAGTCTGGACTTCAAATATCCAAGACACTTCCTCTTGTCAAAAACATTTTTCCATCTTCATGCTTCTGTTTATAGCATTCCCACATTTAGTCCCAGTTCAAATATTATGTCACACAAGATAGAAGTAACTTCCTTAACTTTGTCTTCTTAATAGAATGTCTTTCTGACCAATATTTATTAGTGTATGCTATCATCTCTTTTAGATTTTAAGATTTTTTAAAATAAAAATCCATAGCTGACTCATCTTCAGATTTAATGCCTAGTCCTGTTCATTTGGCAGACACTCAGTAAAAACATTATGACATTCACTTCATGAGTATTTGTTGAGTTGCTTTCAGATACTGTATTCAAGTCTTACCATTTAAAAAAATATTTTGCACATACACCCATATTATATGTATATTTATTTATAAATGAAAACATATTGATATGCTAATACACTATGGATTATAATATATTCAGAAAAACTTAAAAATTAAAAAAATAAATAGAAGTCATCATATTTTTTTTTCCTGCATCTCAGTGGATCTGCTATGCACTCTTTGTGGGGTAAGCCCTTCTTCAGACACCACTAAGATAAACATTATTCCTATTATATTATAGTACAAGGATTATTAATAACCTGTACTAGTACAACTCTAGTCATCTAACATTGTTGATAAATGAGCATTCAACATAGTTTACTTACTATGTAATGGAAGTTTAACACATTATAGGTAGGAGAGGAATCTGACTAGCTGTTAAGTTGTTCATTGAATCCCCACCACACGCTAAATACCATGGCACATCCTTTGTGTTCATGATCTCATTTAATTCCAAAAACAATCCTGTGAAATATGTACTCTTAGGCCCATCTTACAAATAAGAAAATAAATTTTCAGAAGATTAAAATATTCCTGATAGTCACAGTCTAGACAGCATAGTCTAGACTTAGGATTGGAATCCACATTTGCCTATAGTCTTTCTAATATATCCACTCATAGCAACATTTTTAAAAATTTGTTTTCTTTTTTTTCATCTAAAACCATGTTAAAATGATCAAACATTTCCTTTTCTTTTTAAACTCATAGGCTGAATCTCTCTTGGCATCATCCTTACTCTGGACCTCTGGCCTATGCTATGGTAGTCTACGGAGGCATAGAGATCGGGATAGGAACTCTGGCTCAGACACCGATCCCCAAATATCTAAGTATCCTGATACCTTTTTAACTGATGAAAGTTCATGTTGCCAACTCACTTTTACATCATCTGCCCCATTGTTTGATAAGTAAAATAAGTGTGTGCAGATGCACAAAATTAACTTCTGAATCAAAAATTAAAGAAAAAAATTAAAGTAGATAACCTTAACTTTTTTTTTTTTGGTTAGGAAATTTAATTCTTTCTTTTCTTTTCTTTTTTTATTATTAACATATAATGTAGTATTTGTTTCAGGGGCACAGGTCTGTGATTCATCTGTCTTACACAACACACAGTGCTCGCCACAATACATACCCTCCCCAATGTTACCATCTTGAAAATTGCTGCAAATTTTCTAATCAATGTCTATTGAGCCTTAAGCACCAGTTAAAATGGGTTATTTTTGTCTACCTAATATAATAAGAAATTATAATCTTTTTAGTTTTCACTCTTTTCCTCTAGGCCACTTATCCAAGATATCATGATGGAACATTTTACCATGTTGACTACCATATGTTTTTGGTTGAGGAGTAAACAGATGGGCACAAAAATACAGATAAGAATAGACTCCTGTTTCGGGACACTTGGTTGTGTCCTCAGAAAGGAGGATGAGAAGGGTGGTAACTAAGGGAGACCATTTAAGGGATGGTAACCGGCATAAGGTCTCACCTTTCTTTGTTAGAGCAGCACAACCCAGCTGTGCCCATCAATCATTCAATAAATAAATAAATTTGGTATTCTCAACAGAGGATGGATTCTGTAACATAGCTTAGGTCTGCTGTTGGAATGTGTTTTAGACAGAACATCCTGTTGGAAACTCCAAATCTTTCCTTGCAATTTTGTATTACGGCTGGCCTTAATACTGTTAGGTATTACAAGGAATCTCTTCCATACTGGCAGACATACCTCTAGAATAGTGCTATAAGGAATACAGTAATACTTAAGAAAGCTACTGATGGTAATATGACCTGGCTTGATCTTTCACTGCTGAGTTGTGCTAGAGTAATGTGAACATAGTATAACATCACCTTTGGATGCTAAGAGACAGCTAAATCTGAATGATTGTTACTTTTTTTTAATCCTCCTTTTCCCTTATTCTTTGCAGCGTCAGTAAATTATGCCCTGCAAGTGAAATCCAGCCAACACCCTGGTTTTGTATGGTGCAAAGCTAAGATTTTTACATTTTTAAAGGACTGGAACAACAACAACAAAATTGTGCCACAGAGATTTATATGGCCCACAAAGCCTGAAATATTTACTATCTGGTTATTTGCAGAAAAAGTCTATCAACTCATGCCCTAGAAAACAGTATATAGAGTTTTCCTTCTACTTCCACCTTCTCCCTTTCACAATCACTATCCTCTGCTTTTAAGAGGGCTTATTGCTTAATAGTCTTCTAAGATTTTTCTCCATTGCTAATCCCTGTCATTTTATTGACTGCTACTCAATTCTTCTTGTCTTTCCAACATCACTTGCCCTCCATTTCCTTTCTCTATTGTGTTCTTCTGCAATTCTTGGTTTCTTTCTTTTTTTTTTTAATTTTTATTTATTTATTTATTTATTTTTTATTCTTTGCCCCAGGGGTACAGGTCTGTGAATCATCAGGCTTACATCTTTCACAGCATTCACCAAAGCACAAACCCTCCCCAATGTCCATAACCCACCCACCCTATCCCTACCCTCCCACCCCCCAGTAACCCTCAGTTTGTTTTGTGAGATTAGGAGTCTCTTATGGTTTGTCTCCNGTTTCGCTCAGCATAATACCCTTCAGTTCCATCCATGTCATTGCAAACGGCAAGATTTTAGGTGGAAAAACATTCCATGCTCATGGATGGGTAGAATAAATATTGTGAAAATGTCTATGCTACCTAGAGCAATCTACACATTTAATGCAATCGCCATCAAAATACCAGCAATTTATTTCAAAGAAATGGAACAAATAATCCTAAAATTTATATGGAACCAGAAAAGACCCAGAATAGCCAAAGGAATGTTGAAAAAAAAAAGCAAAGTTGGCGGCACCACAATTCCAGATTTCAAGCTCTATTACAAAGCTGTCATCATCAAGACAGTATGGTACTGGCACAAAAACAGACACATAGACCAGTGGAACAGAATAGAGAACCCAAAAATGGACCCTCAACTCTATGGTCAACTAATCTTCGACAAAGCAGGAAAGAATGTCCAGTGGGAAAAAGACAGTCTCTTCAACAAATGGTGTTGGGAAAACTGGTCAGCCACATGCAGAACAATTCTTGGTTTCAATATAGAGGGGCTTAGCATTTAATAACCGATACAATAAAAGTATGTCTTGCTAGGTAACTAATTATGAAGCATTAATATATGTAATCTTAAGTATTCATCTTATTTTTTGCTTCTTCTTCAGGTCAAGAAAAACAACCAACAAAAGAAAGTTTAAAAACATTTCCCCTCATTTCA
This sequence comes from Ailurus styani, assembly GCA_002007465.1. NCBI lineage: Eukaryota > Metazoa > Chordata > Mammalia > Carnivora > Ailuridae > Ailurus > Ailurus styani. The sequence goes on along the minus strand of LNAC01000034.1, from coordinate 6,420,455 downwards.
TGCTCTCCTTTTGATCTAGCTATTTTTTCTCACTACTTTGTTAAAAATTTCATTCTTTTTCTCTTTAACTTTCACGACCCTAAATAGTTCTAGTCCACTCACTTGTTACTGATTATCTCACCTCCAGGCAACTGAAGCAAAACTCAACTTTTTCTGCTTGAGTATTTTTGTTTATAATGTCAAATGTAGTTTTTAATATATATATTATATATATATATATATAAGTTTTCTAAATTACATTTCACTTTTTAAGATGAATTGAAGCTACAGAGGACTGAACTGGACTTTTTCCAACGTGAGTTTTCTCCTCTTTTCAGATAGTTGGCTTGGTAACTACGAATAATCTACACAAAAAAGAGGTATCACAACAGTTGCTCATTTTCACCTCAATATGTCCATGAACATGATGAAATGCACTTAACCTTCCTCTCATCTTACAGCATGAGACCCTTTACAATACCGCATAATTTACAGACCTATGATAAGTATGGTTATAAGAAGGTCTTCAATTCCTCTCTGATATTTTCACCAAGTCATCTTCACATTCTAAATATTTCTTATTAAATCTTCAGTGGTATGTACTTTGACTTCTTTTTTACTTATTTACTTTCAAAAAATATTTGTGCTTTTTTTTCAGTCCTTTCTATTATCACAATTGTAGATAAATGATAGGACAATGTGGTCCTAAAATGTCCAACACCCTAAGCATTATGAAAAAAAAAGTTTGTTACACAATGTTCTAATATCTACTTAATCCATAAAAACAAAGAAGAGTTCTTTCATTATTGATGTAATATAGGATATATTCTGGTTATGTAAGAACAGGAACTTCAAGCCTGAATGGCAACAACATTTCTATGTAATGAGTCTGTTTATATACACCAAATTTAAATGTCCTTTTTTTTTATTACTGGTATCTTTTGTAGACTAAATCAAACCCTAAGGATGTAATCAAATTAAAAGGATTAGTACTCATTAATAAGCTGGCAGTAATATTTCATCAAAAGTTTGCTAAGTCTCTCTCTGAAAAACCAATAGATAAAAGCAGGCAGTGCATAAAAGTGTCTGTCTACTGCATTAAAATATGATGAAAATAATATTTCTTAACATTGCCAAAGAACCATCTATTTCTGAAGATCATACCAGTTCCCATTGCATAGGCCAGTAAGGGTCATTAAACACCAATGGGTCTCTGAGTCCTTCTTCAGAGTCAATGACATTGTAGACTTCACTCGGGATCTCATTTTCCTCCACACAAGGTCTGCAGGGCAAAGACGGCAAATGAACTATGAAAAACATAATCACTGCTTTTACTGTTGCTTTTTTTGTCATAAAAATTCCATTTATTTAAATTCCATTAAAAAGCACATTTGGCTGCCGAGAGCATAAATATACACTTTTATTATACTTAGCATTTTTCATTTTCAAAAAAAATTCTGACATTTGTTTAGATAAAAATGTTAAAATATTTTTAAACTACCTGTTTTAGCTAACCACTTTCTATGCATTTGTTGCATACAATAAATGCTGGAAAGATGAGTGATTTGAAATGCAATTCAAAAGCTCTGTATATAATTTCCCATTAGAAGTTATCAGCTTACACTGAGCATTATCCTTACCATGTCATGTGCCTGCCACTATGACTTTTCCCAAAATACATCTCTTAGGAGAGTGATTTAAATTACTTGAACTATGGTAAATAACACTTTTTAAATCTCAGTTTCCTAATTGCTCTGATGTATTTAATAAATCATTAGCTAAGCAAGTGACAGTGCTAGAAATTCAGGAAGGCCTTTAACACAATATTCTCCTAAAGACAAAACTGTAACTCAGTCATTCATACCTGTCTGTGCACCTTGGAGGATTTTCAAAACCAAATATTGGGGGAAATAATCAAGCAATAACACTGACAGCAACTCTATCGTAGAAATGTTTCAATTTAGTAAAGTGATAGAAGAAATTAGGCTATCATATATTCGAGTCATTCTTATTTATAAACATATACAAGATTAAACTATTATAAATTTATTAAGAATAGGAATTACATCTAATTTCAAGAAAGTCCCAGACCTGTGCACATAGAGTATTTGTGAATTATTTGTGAATTTATTAACAGCTTATCAAAATGGAATAGCTGAGTATCAACATTTGCATAAGAAGATATGTCCAGAAATGTTGTCTATGTCATCATTTACAAACAGTTTAAAATGAAACAACTTAAATGTCCATAAGTATGAAACTGTTTTTAAAATCATGTTATATTCACACAATGAAATACTATTTTACCTACAAGTATCAATTGGATCCATTTGGCTCGATCTCAAAAATTATAAGGAGGCAGAAGGCTATGTACATTTTGTTATCATTTATATAAAGTTTAAGTCATCCCAAAATAACTTGATAAATTATTTTAAATGATATATATAACGTATATGAATCTAAGTGTACAAAGAAGACTCCTCTGAAGAAGGCAAAGAGGGGAATAATTTTAGGAGGGGTATACGGAGGAATTCAAGTCTAGTGATTTATTCCTTTAAAAAACCTAGGGCCATTATGACAAAATGATAAAGTCAACAAAATAGAGATGTTGTGTACATACTATGCATTATATTGGTGTGTATATTTTTACGCATATTTGGAGTATGTTATAATGGCAAAACGCACATACACAAACAAAACTAGTACAGCCTAGCTGTTATCTCAGTGAGCCAAAGATGGCTTCTGTACAGTGGCCCTATGTTGTTTACGTCATAGCCAACTGGAACCTCCTAGCGCCAAAGCCCACTGGCACCAAAAATCCTCAAATTTTTAACATCCAGTTGTTATAAATATATTCCAAATAAGCAGAATTTTAGCATTTACAGCCTTCCTGCCTTGCATAATGCACAAAACTGTACCCAATATCTGAGAGCCATAGGTACGATAAACTCTGTGGCTATAAAAGACCCCAAACTTCTGCTGCCCTTCAGAGCTCTCTGACCCAGAGACTCTCCATTATGCTGCCGAGTAAAATCATCAAGACTCATAACACCCTCTCTAACCCTCTTTTCCAGGTTGCCCTCTTCCCTTTCTGGGGAGTAGCATTCATCCATTACTTCCAGAAGGTCTCCTGCTGTGAGGGACTTTCCCCATGGGCAAACCTGCCAAAGCACCGCCCAGATAAAACTCGTTGTGTGCTGCTGCCACCTCATGGTCATATCTGTTTCCTTGCTCAGCCCCCAAATCCCTCAATCTGAATACTGGTAAAAAGAAATGGGAAAGATAGCAGAATAGAGTCCAAAGACCTGACTTCTAGATTTTGCACTCCACTTTGTCTCTTCAGCGATCAGAAGGGTTCAAATACATTAATTTAACTAAACATTTGCAGACTTTTGTCAAGAAGAGGATTGTTATTTCTCCAGGAATGGCTATTAGCTGTGTTTTTAGAAAAATAAATTCAGACACATTTGGATGGTCAGTTAAAGGACTGATATATCGTCCAAGAAGAATGTAGTATGGTGTTCACAGAGGTGCCTGGCACCCTCCCAGCCTGCCCTGCTTGCACACTGAAGCCCTCCTTCCTCTACCACGGCAATGACCACGGTTCTTATCAAACTATCAAAGGATAGTATTTGAAACTTATGAAATAAAAAATTTAAGTAGGAGAGGAAAAGAGGCAGTTCTATTAAGTGTAGGAATTTAATTTAAAAATACCAGAGCAGTGACAATGAAAGAGGAATAAAAGCATAAAACAATAAAGTAATAAAAATTATTAAAACAAGTTATTACAAAATGAGGAATTAAAAGTACTTGGGCATAGAAAAATATTTATTGTGATCTCATTGTTTATTTCTCTCATATGTTCAGATAAGCACGAATATTTATGGAAGAATACTTAAGAAAATGTAAAAATGAGAGATCGAGAACATTTCCTTATGAACCTCTTACTATTTGATTTTTTTTAACGAGTACCAGCACATTTACATTTAAAAAACTTTTCAAGACAAAACAAATACCAAAATGTTCCAGATTTTCAATGAAATTTGAGAGTTAGAAGTTTTAATAAAATTTCTGTTTTTTAAAAATATTTCTATTCAATAGAATGTCAGCAAGCTATATTTGCCCCAACATCACAAATTTTGACCTTTGCTTTTTATCCTCAAAATTGTACTATATGTCATTGTAATTCAGAGATGTAGGAATCCTATATCTTGAGACAACAGCAAATAAGAATAGAATATAGGTTACTTCATTCCAAGATTTGATGTAAATTAACATTATAATCAATTGAATCTGAAAATCACCTCATTTTGTCTAACTCAAAATAAAGGGAGTACTTTTTTCAGACAATTATATTTCAATGTAAATAGTTATATGTTCATTTTTATATCCCATTCAGCTGTTTTCTCAAGACTAAATTGAGAGAATATCTAAATATTTTGTTAATCTAAACTGGTTAGCCTTTCGAACTATTTCTTTATACTTATATTTTAGCACATTTGCTAAGTTGCAACATTTCATATTCCTCTTCCTGACTCCTGAACACACTGATCTGTACCAAGTCCATACGGGTGACACAGATGTGGCGACCAACAGGTGCCTTCCTCATCTTGCATGTCCCTGAAGAGCACTTGCTGTCTTCAGAAGTGATTAAAGTGACCCAGGCTTAAAACATCCCATTGCAAAAAAATAAAATAAAAATAAAAAATAAATAAAACATCCCATTGCAACAATTATGATTCTTATAACTGAAGAAAATTATGTGAAAACTATATCTTTTCTGTTGGATTCAAATTCACAGAAATGCATAGCTGAGATTCAGAGCCCTAAGTAGTATGTCATATAGGAAAATGCCAAACTGGCTCTGAATGATGATTTCCTTTCAATTTTTGAAAATAGTAATATTAACCACTGCATCATTATCTATTATCCTTCTGCTAGATGTCCCATAGAAAATCTATATTTTGGAGAGTAGTATGTTACCTCACGATTCTACCAGCTTTATTTAATTGTGCATCTATATGCATATACATACACATATAACTATTTAACAATGAAATGAAGAATTAAAAAATTAGAAATAACTTAGCATATGTACTCTTTATTTCCTAACAAGTTTCTTTTACTTATTTGTTTTAGAAAAGTAAATGTAACAGATTAAAAAAAATGGCCCAGGGACTATCTTTGAGACAGCCATTGGGAATAATAGTCAGCTACAGTCATCATACAGTTAGAGGTTTGGGAGCCTCTCCAAGAACAAGCTGGTCAGGCCATGCAGTTTTCAGGCATATAATAGCTGCATGGTTAGAAGCCACTTCACTGACTCACCTGAACCCTATTCCCAGTTTTCTTTTTTTTTTTTAATTTTTAAATTTTTATTATTATTATTATTTTCCCCAGGGGCCCAGTTTTTCTTCTATGCCAATCTTGCAGCATGGTTTAGAAAATACTTTATCTTTGAAGAGACACCAACTTACTAACTATCCACATGACATTGTACACCACTTTGCATCCAAGCAGGAGAAGCTTCTATAGGAAATTGTTAAGACTTTTAAAAATTTAAAGCAATTACACAAAATATTCTCCACTGTAGAAAGAAAATAAAAATCATCTGAAACAATAAATCTTTTTATTCTTTCTTATTACTACATACTACAAAAACACACAAACAACAACAACAAATATGTCTTCCTTTAAAAATTTGCAAATCCATTACTAGTTCAAGGGTGAATAAACTTTCTGTAAAGGACCAGACTGTAAATAATTTAGGGTTTGTGGGCCTTCATGGTCTCTGTCACAACTCTTCAACTCTGCCACAGTAGCAAGAAAGCAGCTACAGACAATGCATTAACAAATGGCCTGAATTCCAGTAAAATTTTATTTACAAAAACAGATGCAGGCAGAATTTCGCCTTTGGCCTTTGGCCCATAGTTCTGGACCCCAGTGCTGGTCTATAGTATGCTTTTACCAGTCATACAGTTTATAACGATTAAAATGAACATCTATAAATAAGTATAAAGGGTGTCCACTCCCTACAGAGGTATATGTGCAATTCGCTCTTAAACTAGGGCACTGAATTCCAGAGGAAAAGTGAAAAACAAGAATTAAATAAATACACTTTTTTCTAGTCCAGTTTTCCCCTGCTATCCGAAACTAGAGTGTTCCTATGAAACCTTTCCTAAGCTGAAATGGCATAATGAGAAGAAGCAATGACAATTTATACAGAAAAAATTTTGAGCATTCCCAGACACCCCCAAATATAACCTTTCCTAGGCTTTTCTGATACCTTAGGAAGCATCTTGCTAATGGATGCACAAAATAAATCAAGATAAAGCACAGATGCTCACAGACGCAGTTGAGAGCTATGGTGGCTTGATGCTGTGTGTAGTTCCAGGGGAAGGAGCTTGGCGGTCCCACTCTTGCTACTTGGGTTGTGCACTGCCTCCATAAGGGCTCACTAATGCTGAATACTATTTTCACTTTTTGTCCCTTGTCCCTTATTTTTAAAGCAAAAATCCCCTTTGGATTTCTTTCAGTTAGAGAAAAAAGGTACTAATGTAAATTTTTTTGTAAAAGCAAAGCCTCAAAATACAAACTTTCGAAAAGCAGTAGATAACCGTACTTCCATTTTGGGTCTTTGTATTTAGCTTTTCGTCTGAAGCTTTTTGTTGTGTTTTTTGTTTATTTGCTTGTTTGTTTTTTGTTTTTAATGATTATGATCATGAGCCAAAATCAACAGTCTAACGGTTAACCAACTGAGTCACCTGGTAGCCCCATGTTGTGTTTTAAAAATAGGAACTGATCATACAACTTGAGAGAGGGGAAACCAACATTTAAAAGGGCAGAATACTTACAGTTGAGTTCTCTGCTAGGTGAACTGGACATTGACTTATCACAAGAAAACAAATGCATGTTTTCAGTGAATACTCTATAAAGTATACTTTTAATGAAAGATTAGTCAAAAAATATAAAATGTACTTCTTCCAAAACTTAAGATTCAAAGTAAGAGCTTTCTAGAAGAGATTTCTAAATTCATCAGATACTGGTTTAACTCCACAGCACTGCCTTTCTTTAATTACCATCCCATAAAGCATTCTGACAGCCCAAATGCAATGCTTAGTAAGCATTTTACCTCCAGACAGCTTGAAGATGTACGGTAGCACTAAAATTACAATACTCACCATGACTTGTTCTGTCATCCAACTTTGGGAATGGAGCATACTTGTCTCTATAATGAGCTGTCTGATGTTCTATCCAGTTTACCTGTAGCAAACAGGAGTAAACATAAGTACCTAAACATTGGCATATTAGTGAGATGCAAACAAACAAATTCTTCTTTTAAGCAAGGAGAAGGCATAATACATAATTTACTCACACTTGCACTTTGATGCAAAATAGAATCCATTTAAAATTTTTCAGCATAAATTAAAATTTACTCTAGGACAATATTTTGTAAAAATTTTCTCATAATTTTGAGATCTAGTGTATTGATTAAAATCTATAGAGACAGAAATGTACCATCATTTGTCCATTGTAGGCACACAAAATGATTTAGTGCTTTAAACTTTGTTCTAGGATACACACGTCCTTCACAGACTAAGCTTGTTTTATTAGATGTTAAGGTATTAAGTTGTATGGTTGGAGGTTTAGCAATATATACAAACTGTAAAATAAAAAGTACTTACTAGTTAAATAATGTAAGATATTGTTTATACTTATGAAAACTACAGTGAAATAAGATCACATAATTAAATCATTAACTATGTTAAAATCTACAAAAAGTCTTTCTAATAACTAGTTTTATTACGCAATAATAAAAAGAATTTTCTCTACTAAAAAGTTAACAATCTTAGACAACTAATAGAGTTTTATTTTTGGTAGCCTTAAATAAAGAAAATGTAGGATCCACAAGAATAAAAAGGCTTGTACAAAAACTTTATATAGAAAAAAAAGTGCAACAAGGAACCTATTTTTAAAATGAAATAATTTCTTTTTGAATGTTTTAACGTATCAGTTAGAAACACTTCTTTTTAACCATTAAACATTTGGCATAAACAGATTGTACAATGTCTTTAAAAAAGGCTGCAGCAAAAAAAAATGGCTGAATTGCTTTCTGGGTCTCTATTTTAATAGGTCTCAGTAAAGACTCATTAAAATACTCTGAACTACATCATATATACCAGTCTACCAATGTTGTTTAGCATTGGTTCCATCTAACAACATAGTAAATACCATATCACAGCTAGACTTTCTGGCAAATAGAATGAGCTTTGTCAATAAAACCAAATTGTATCAATCTTTGCAATGCTCAAATAATTTATGGATTTGAAAATATGGCACACCAAGCAAACAGAAGGATTTCAGATAAGGATTTCTTTGCCTTTACCTCCATTAAATGGTCTGCCTCACTATATTACTGCCCTTGTTAATGGCATCTTGATAAATATATGTATATATTAGGAATTATAAACTACTGGATTAACAATTTTTCTGATACTCTAAAATGCTTTTACTTATTATATTTCCATATACATTATTAATATATACATATATTATAAATACATATTGATACTACATTAGTATTAGTATAGTGGGAAACTATAGTTCTAAAAATAGTAAAACATATAACACATACATGTATGTATACTGTATATATATGATGTGTATATATGTAATGTATAAATATAAAACACTATAGCTCTAAAAATACTTAATATAATAGTGTATACACTGTGTATTATATATTGGTATATGTGTATATATAATAAATATGCAGTATATGCATATAATAAATATGTATATGATAACTATATACTATAAATATGTATATATACCATATATGAATATACATAGACACACTTAGAGAGTCTGAGCAATAGTTAGAAATTAAGTTCCTTAGTTTTATAACTGGTTTATAATTCCTTCATGGATGCTTCTTTATATTCCATTAATTTTCTTTGTAAAGTTAATCCAGAGGCACATAACATGTAGGATATGTTTTCTAATGCCTTTAACACATATTTGGTGGCAATAGGGTAGTAGGAAAGCTGTCCTCAACAAAATCACTCAGTCACAAATAGACATGAGTGATCTTCCACACTGAAACTACACTAATCACTTAGGGAGTAGAGGCAGTCTCATTGCAGCAAACATCCATACACACACATCCTACATACCAAAGGTTTGCTGCTGGACAGGGGACTTCTGGTCCCTCAAAACATACATTTGGTGTGCTTTCCTCAGAATAGCAACAGTGATAACACTTCATCTTCTAATTTTTCACACATTCTATCCTAATCACCTCTCCCTGCTCATAGCAAGCTGCTTTAAGACTGGAGTGAAGTGGGGTGCCTGGGTGGCTCAGTGGGTTAAAGCCTCTACCTTCAGATCAGGTCCTGATCTCAGGGTCCTGGGATCAAGCCCCACATCGGGCTCCCTGCTCAGTGGGGAGCCTGCTTCCTCCTCTCTCTCTGCCTGACTCTCTGCCTACTTGTGATCTCTCTCTCTCTCTCTCTGTCAAATAAATAAATAAAAATTAAAAAAAAAAAGGACTGGAGTGAAGCTTGTGAACATGTGAACACAAGATAGAAAGATCAAAGGGTTTGCAGCATTGAAATGTGAGTGTGGGGTGTGTGTGTGTGTGTGTGTGTGTGTGTGTGGTGTGTTTTAGAACCTCAGAGGGGTTTATTAAGTATCTGGCCTAAACAGTTTTTTTAGACACTTTAAGACAATCAAAATGATTAGACCTTTTGCTTATTTATCTTAATGCAGAATTTTGTTTTACTGGGTGAACGTGGATTTGAGAGACTCTAAGGGTTAAAACTAATTTTAGTGATGTTTCAGTCTGATTCCTTCATTTTGAAGATGAACAAACTGGGAGCCAGGAGGGTCTGAGCCCCTCCACCATTTTAGCACAACACCGACAGCAGGCACAGCAGCTCCTAGCCCATCTCTGGTGGGCCACCGGGTTTAATGTCCTGAGAAATGGTATATCACTGGCTGACAATGTAACTTTTAAGCAAAAATCATCAGGGAAACTCATAGTAAGAAAAATGTTTTGTACTTCCAGGTGCAGGAAGCCTAAAGATCTTACATTTCACTATCTATAACCCAAGCTAAAGAGTGTAAGCTACTTAATGGTAGGAATCTTAGTTTCATTTTATTGTATAGACAGCATAGTGTCTAACACACAGTGGTTAATCAAATAATATTTTTAAATTGATAAATATAAGAATAAAGATGAATTAAATGCTGGATAGTTAAGAGAGAGAAAAACTTTACTCCTCTATTTGGCTGGGATTCCTAAAAAGGAGAGACCTTGCATGGCATACATAGTCTAGTAATCCCAATGCATGTAACAGTAGCCCACCCTCTCTGGCACCAGCATCTCACCCTAATAACCCTAATATGATGATGACCTCATGCAAGAACAACCTCGAATACTCTGAAACATGCCAGAGCATATCACTCACCTCTCTAATTCAATATCTTATTTAACAAGCAAAAGAATATGATTCCAAAGAACCAAATTTGTTTTGCTTCTGCTTCACTAATCACCAAAGCTATCTCTTCTCTCAACTTTTCCTCTATTTCTAATGATTCTAAATCAACCAAATAAATATTGGAATTTAGGATTTTTTTCATGTAAAAAATCACAGGTATTTACGCAAATGCAAGATTGAACACTAGCATTCTTTCATGCAACCATGTGAAATTATTGTTAAAAGCACTTATAAATTTCTTGCCATTGTATGTCTGCATACAAATAGAATGGACATGTTTAAACAAAGTCTCTACATGCATGATATTGCAAGATACAATTAAATCAGATGAAAGGCAAACTTTTAGATAATTTTTTTTAGAAAAATCCCCTTTTCTTTTTTTAATTTAATTTTATTTTTTTCAGTGTTCCAAGATTCATTGTTTATGCACCACACCCAGTGCTCCATGCAATACATGCCCTCCTTAATACCCACCACCAGGTTCACCCATCCCCCCACCCCTACCCCTCCAAAACCCTCAGTTTGTTTCTCAGAGTCCACAGTCTCTCATGGTTCATCTCTCCCTCTGATTTCCCCCAATTCACTTTTCCTTTCCTTCTCCTAATGTCCTCCATGCTATTATTCCTTATGCTCCACAAGTAAGTGAAACCATATGATAATTGACTTTCTTTGCTTGGAAAAGTCCCCTTTTCTTATGTTCCTGTTGTATATTTTCTATTTTCATTTTGCCCCCAATACTCTGTATTTGATAGAAAATGAAAGGGAGACAGACATAGTAATACTTCCCCTCATTTGTAGCTCTATTACGAATATTCAATTTGGTTGTAATATTCATTTTTATAAAGTAAAATGATTTCAAAATTTGGATTCCTAAAACTTTCCCAGAAATCTAATAAAATGTTTCTCTTATTTTCTGAGACTATAAATGAAAGGCCCAACAAGTACGAGTGTCACTTTCTCAGATCTTCACATTATTTAGAAAAAGGAGAAAAAATATATATTGCTAGTTAAGAACTGTTTGTCACAATTAGCTTAAAATTAAATTCCTTTCTCTTGTTCTCTAAAAAATAATAGAAAGTAAAATGTTGAAAAAACAAAACATTTGGACAAAGGCAAAAAATCATAGACTATATCCACAGTCTACTTTACATGATGTACACAATGTCCACAAATGCAGAGTCTTTTTTGAAAAGTATGTTTTTCTTTCATATAAAGATAAAAAGAAAAGCTTTTAGGTCATGGGCTATGAGGGGAAGAGATAATATCTCTTGTGCTTTGATGTTACAAGTAGCTCTTCATTACAGAAGACTTCTCACAGTGTAATAAAGGTCCTGGTAAATTGAGCCTGAATATTTAATAACCAGCTTCAACATGGAAGCTTTGTGACTTTCCTGTCCTTGGCACAGCAGAGCAAACATATATGTATTATGAACAAATAGCAAAGCTTTATTATTTTAGTGTAAAGACTTTAGTATTTAAAGATATAATGTCACTAAAAGGGAAAGCATGATTTCTATATTCCCTAGGATGCCTCCTGTTTAGAAATGTTTCTAAAGTACCAACTGACAAGAAATTAGGATAAAATGATCCATTTGCAGTTAAATGCGACATATAAAATTGGTTTCAAACTTTTATGCAATATCTGTAACAAAAATTATGGCCTATTGAAAATATTCAAAACTCTGATGTGTTGCTCTATGTTAGTTTTAAAGTTAAAGGTAAATAAATCTAAGTGAAATTTGAAAAATATTTTAATTGCATGTTAAGTTGCTTGAGTTTTAAAGTTTGGCATTCTAGACATGACGATTATATCAAGAAAAAATGTATCAAGTCTCTTTTAGGAAAATAAAACTTTTTGATAAAGTAATGAATGAAAAATTCAAACAACCAATAGAAATATAAATGAGAGATTAAAAACTTCACACAAGATATACCACCTACAAATCATCACTGTCAAACTCCCATTGTGACTTCTTTCTGTGCATAGATAGATATGGGCATATGTAGATACAGGTATAGACAAATTGGGCATATGTAGATATGTGAATACTTAGGTCAGGCTTACATAGATATAAGCATATACAAATAAACTCTGCACCCAAACTCTGCATTAAAAGTCATGTTACTATGCACAGTACCATGTGACTTGTTCTTTTCCTCAGAAAAATGTCACAAACACCTTTCCAAGTAAGTAAAAAAAATATTTTATCACTTGATACAGCAATCAATTATACTAAGACTTGCTTTTGTAATTTCTTGATAATAGACATATAGTGATCATCTTTTTATAGCAAACAGTAAAATATTATTTATCTATCAATTGATTTATATCTCATCTCTTTCCAAAAAGAATGTATGGTGCCTTATAGTAACTATAAGTAAAAAAATAAAATGTGATTTAATAAGAAATAAAAACAAAAACAGAAACTAACAAATAAAAGCAAGAGAAAAATATAAAACTCTCCTAGTAAATGAAGTTTTGAGTGAAAGGCCTACTCAGGCTCTTAAAATTTATCATTAAAAATCTATGAAAAAAACAGAAAAATACAAATTGAAAATAAGTACTAGAAATAAGAATCAACAGCCATTGCCAGAATCTAGAATCTCCACTAACTTCAAAACTAACCGAATTAGACTTAGAAAGACAATGAAAAGACAATGGCTCACAAATATTGCCACAGGTGACACCAGACACTGAGCAGATATTCTGACCATAAAAAAAACAACATGTTAGTTTTTGTAATAGAATATCTCTGCAAAAACATACAGCAAACTGGTAACAGCTCTCTTGTAACATCAAGTGGAAGGCTCTGAGGATGCAGGAAGAGGGGACTTTATATTCTTGTCCTTTCATGTCCTTTGTCTTTCTACTACAAAGATGTATTTCTTGTGAAAAATTAGCTAAAATGTTTAAAAATTATTAAGTAGAATGCAGAAAATTAAGATTACAAAACTATAAATAATTATCCCAAATTTAAGGGAAAACAACCATACATGTACTCGAATGATTGGGTAATAGGTGGGATTATTATCATTTATTTTCATCTTTCACCTTCCTAGATTCCCCCCATTGTTCTACCATAAACATATTGCTGTTATATAAGAAGAAAAGCTCATACTTAGAAACAATTACAACTAAAATTAATACAACAGGAAAAAGAACACTAAATGTAAAATCTTGGTGATTCAATCAAAATTCCAGTCAAAGCAAGATTTATAAACTATAATTCATTTCATTAAAAGAGAAGGAACAAAAGTAAATGAAGCCCACCTGAAAATTTAGCCAGGTAAGTTTTTTAAATCAATGGAAAACAAGAAAAAAAAAGAAATAATATACAAAAAGAAATTTTTAAAAACGACAAACATTTTAAAAAAAAGTTTAAGGTATGCTTTAAAACACAGCAAAAATCCTTAACATATATAATCAAGAAAAGAAAAAGAAAAAGAAAACTAAACTAGAAAGGAGAAATATACAAAGAAAGTAAAGTCTCTGCTAGTGGATTTTTAAATTCTCTCTCTCCAACTCTGCCCTATCCCATCCACCCACACTGGTCTCTTTACTCTTTCTCAATCATGACAGCCATACACTTGATTTCACACTTGCTATGTCCCTGCCTAAGATTCTTTCCCCAGACATCAATGTAATTCACTCTCTCAAGAATTTTAGATCTTTATTCACTGTCACTTTTCAGCAAGATCTTCCCTGACCTCTCTACCTCCCTATTTAAGATACACACAAATACACATACTTTCATATGGGTAAAAAGGAAAGATAATATATTTGGTATGTAGATTTTCTTTTAATCTGTGAGGTTTTTTTTAAATTTTCTTATTTATTTTAGAGACAGAGAGCACAGGAGTAAGCAAGCAAGCAGGGGAAGGGACAGAGGGAGACAGAGAAAGAATCTCAGACTCCACCCTGAGCACAGAGCCCCATGTGGGGCTGGATCCCATGACCCTGAGATCATGACCTAAACTGAAACCAAGAGTCTGATGCTCAAAGAACTGAGCTATCCTGGCATCCCTAATCATGAGATTTTTAAAGTGAGTTTATTAGGTAAATACACTTTCATAGATGTTCTTTTCCATAATAATATATAATAAAAATCTTTAGAAGTCACTAAACATTTTTAGAAAATACTAATTTTTAATAACTGGTATTCAGCAGATGGCTATAGCATAACACATTTAAAAATTAAGAAATTTTGAACTCTTCTTAGATTTATATTTTTTTTAATTTTTATTTCATTTTACTTTTTCAGTGATCCAAGATTCACTGTTTATGCACCACACCCAGTGCTCCATGCAATATGTGCCCTCCTTAATATCCACCACCAGGCTCACCCATCCCCCCCACCTCCTCCCCTCCATAACCCTCAGTTTGATTCTCAGAGTCCACAGTCTCTCATGGTTCATCTCCCTTCCGATTTACCCCAATTCACTTTTCCTTTCCTTCCCCTAGAGTCCTCCATTTTATTCCTTATGTTCCACAAGTAAGTGAAACCATAAAATCTGAAAGAAGCATTCTTATTAGTTTATTAAAAATTTAGTAATTACCTATACTGAGCTGGAAACAGTGCTTCAGAATAGGAGGCAGAGACAAGCAAGAAAATGTGGTCCTGTCTCCAATACTCACAATATATGTAGAGGAAGAGACAGCAATTATACAGATAATGATGAAAAACCCATTTAATTATAACTGTGATACAGTGTATATGGGAGGGACTAGATGGGAGTATAAACCACTATTGGATATTGAAGCAAAATCATGCTGAGGAAGAGGTATTTCCACTGAGACCTGAAGGACGCCCAATAAAGTAGTATTCTAGACAAAGGATTTGTGTATCAAGCATCTATGTGCATTACATAAAATCTTCCTGTGAATCTCTATTTCCTTAGGATAAATAACTAGACATTGAATCATCAGACTAATGGACATCACCACTTTTACACTTTTTGATGCTTACAACCTAATTTCCCAATACTGATTTTGTTTCAAAGTATAATCCCACCAGCAAGTATCCAAGTATCTATTTTATTATTTTCTCACCAACATTGGGTATTGTGTTTTGACCTTTATTTTTAAGTGACACTGTGAGAATATAATTATTGAAAAATAACAAAATATATATCAGTACAAAAATTATTAATAAGCTTAGAGCTCCCCAATTTTCACCATCTAGAAATTACTATTTTGAACTTTTTTTGTATATTCAAGATATTCCCCTATGTACATATGCATTAAAAGATATAATTGTCCTTGAAATATGGTTATTTTCCACTTAATATGAAAATTTTCTAGAATAATAATTGTGCATCTACATTATCAACTTCATATGCTGAACAGAAGCCTATAGTAAGTTTAAACCAACCCATATTGTTAATTTTTCGGCAGTTTCACTATTATATGTCTAAATGTATCTTGCTTTTGGCTTCTTGAGGTACTTAAATCAATGGATCAATGTGTTTCAGCAGTTTTTAGAAATTTTCAGCCATTATTGCTTCAAAAATGTCTTTGCATAATTTTCTTTTTCTTTTTCTTCTGGGACTTAAGTGAAACATGTTAAATCTCATCAAGTCCTCTAGGTCTCTTACTATTTTCTGAATTTTCCACATTTTTATCTCTCTATATTTCATTCAGGATAGTTTCTAATGACCTACCTGGCAGTTCAGAATATATCAAACATACATAATTTGCTTGTAAAACCTCTTTTGAGTTCTCAATTTATCTTAGATTTTAGTTATGATTTCAAGTTGGGCCCTTTGCATAATTATCACAAAATTTTTATAGTTTTCAGATTTTACTGAAATTTTTAAGCTTAGCCTTTATCTTCACTAACATGGAAAATACAAATTGTTTTATATTTCTAATATCCACAGTGCCAGCATCTGTTTCTGTCATGTGTTGTTTCTGCTGATTGCGGCTGATGTAGTCTAGATCCACTGTAAACTTTATTACCATTAGTTTTTCATTAAATGTTTATTTGAAAAAACATTTTGGTAATAATTTCTGGTCCAGAAAATGATATATTCCTTTAGAGAGAAACTTCACTTCCTTCTAAGACCAAGGCTTGAAGTTTGGTGGACCATGTAGATGACCACTCAGAGTATATTTCACGTTCCCTATTCCAGAGAGCAATCTTTCAGGGATCCAGGCTAGAATAGGTGTATTTCCCTTTGAGAGGGGCTGATAATCTCTGCTTTGTACTCTACCAAAATTCGAGCTTTAGAACTTAGCTGCTTACCATATAGCCAAAGATCAACTGGGACATACCTCTTTTAACTCAAATGCTCTTTCTGTTCTTGGTCTGGTGTTTCCTTACTACCTTATTAATCACGTGATCCATTTAAGATGTGTTGCGTTTCTCCCATTTAAAAAAAAATTGTCTTTTTAGAGTAACTGTTCTGTATTACCAACCCATAACTATAAGAAACAGAAGTCTCCCCACACTTAATTTTAAATTATTTGAAATTAAATTTATTCCCAGTTGTGATTATTATTTTACTATTACAAATGATGTCATCATGAACATTTCTTTAAATATACTTGTGTTCTTCTGGTTATTCCCTTATATTGGTACAAATAAATTAATCCACAACAATTGTTGTGTTCAAATAGTATGTATTTTAAAGGCCTTGACATGTTTAACTATTTATCATCCAGAAAGAATTTATGTTTATTCTCCCTTTAGTCTCTCAACAGAAAGTCAGTTCCCCCCAACTTCCCTCCCCATGCCACATACACAGATATTTACATATATAACTTGGTAATTATTTTTCTTTTTTGGCAGCTTGAATATACATATAAGTATATACCTTCTTTTAAAGTGCTTATTTGTTTCACTTCTAGTGAGACTAAGCATATGTTCATGTTTATTGAACACAAGTAATTATTTGAGAATTACTTAATCAAAATTTTTAAATCATACAGTGGGTAGTCAATAGACAATTTTATTCCTACTTGCACTACCAAAGATTAGCAGATATAAATTATGTAATTATATAAAAATATAAAATTAAAGTAAATGTAGTCAAAAAAGGAAAAATAGTATGAAAATATGAGGTTTTAAATAAAGCAAAAGACTAGAATTAAGGATTTATAGCAAAAATTAGCACACTGTGGCCTAAGAGCCAAATCTGACTTGGAGCCTACTTTTATAAAGTTTTATTGAAACACAACCATGCACATTCATTTATACATTGTCACTGTCTGCTTGCACTTTACAACACCAAAGCTGAGGAGCTGTCATAGATACTGTACTCTCAGCAATGTCCAAACTAGAAGGATCAAGAGGGATTAATATTAATCCCCTCTAAAAGTGAAACATGAAACACTAGCAACATTTGTACTAAACCCCATCTCAACCCTCATCATGATTATTGACACTGACCTGAATATTAGTCAACATTGTTTTATAATTATATATGAAAGTTAAATAAGCAATATAGCTGTTAAAGAACAAAACTATTGTTTGTACCAAATATAAAAACACATGAGAAAGTAGTGAAAAAATGTAGAATTAATAAGATAATTCAGCCACTGAGTAGAATATTAATATAAACAAAAACACATAGCCTTCCTTTATTTCATCCTTAACTGGTTAGAAGATGAAATTGGGGAAATTTTCTTTTCAATAGTCAAAACACATAGGCTATCTAAGAAAAACACTAAGGAAATCTGTAGTTTCTTTACAAATGAAAACTTCAAAGTGAATAAAGAGACACATCAAGTGTTGAATTGTGGAAGATTTAACAAAATCAATATAGCAATTCTTTCTAAGGACACTTAGAGTTTGAAACAATTTCAGACTTTAAAAAAAAAGATTAAAAAACAATTTTATTACCTGACAGATGAATTTAAATTGTGACAAATGCACAAGTTTGAAAGCTAACAAATTTGGGGGGAAAATAAGTGAAAGAGAGCAGTTACCCTTTCAGGTAATAAAATATATTAAAAACTACAATAATTAAAACCTGTGATAGGATCAACAAGTCATTCAATGGACAAAGAATACTAGAAAAAGGTCTAAGGATATACAAGTAACTAGTAAATGATAAAAGATGCAACAGAAACTGGGGATTAATAAATGACTATTATGACTCGGACAAAAATGAGGTTTAGAACATCATCTTCTCACAACTTAAATCGAAATAAAGTCTAGAAGGATGGAATAATCAAAAGTAAAAATGAAATAGTGGTTGCTAAAGATTTGGTCTCCTATGAGAGGCTGAGCATATGACAATTTAGAGAATCTGATTCTCTCTTAACTGAGTCTGGCACATAACAGGAGCTCAACAAATGTGTGTAATGAACAAATAAATATATTTATTCATTTATAACTAATCAATTAATATTACCTGCATCTACAAAATGTTCATTAATCATACCTTGTTGAGCTCTGAAGCCAAACTGGAATTCAAAAATATGAGATAGATTTCTGATCAAAATCTAGGTTGCAACAAATACTATAAAGAGATTTTTAAGATAAGGTATTTTATATTAACTTCCACAGGAATTGGTAATATGCCATATTTGAAATCACCAACTATGATGTGACATTCCCAGTTTTAACAATGAATTATAGAATTTGATAGCATATTATTCTAATACTGATACAGATATCATTACAGTCATATATCTTTCCATTTCTTTTAATAATTTCTTCATCAATATTTACATTTAAAGAACAATGGCCATTTCCCAATTCCTTTGGAGCTCTGCTTCCATACTTTGAGTCCTCCATGAAATGGGTGAATGTTAAAACTTATAAATTTTCAGCTTTCATTTTGCTACTACTTCCTTCAGATTATAGACATACAGCATTTTTGTCAATATGCTTTCTTGGTATTTGTCTCTTTAAAAAAGCATTAGTAAGAGCTTAATATATGCTAGACATCGAACAAAGTAATCTCACAAAAGTTGTGTAATTTTGGCTATTTTTCAATAACTTCTGAGCTCAGCTCATCAACACTGAATATAAACACTTCTTCATAGAAATAAAACAATTTGGGTCATGGCATTTAGAAACTACTAGTTTTACAAAATTACTAGGAATTTGAAATAATGACTATTATTTATTATCAGTTTTCCAAGGTGATGAGCAATCTTCATTAATTTATAATTTTTAATCAATCATCAAAATTTAAACAAGTTTAATATTATCTCAGCTGGAATGTAAGAAAGAATTTCATTGAAATTACTAGGTTTTTTACTTATATTCTTATTATTGAATTTTGTATTATATGTCTAGGATGATGCACAGTATATATTTAATTTATCATCTCCTCATAAATCATCCCCTTTCCCCAGTTTCTTTTCAGTTCTTACTCTTCTAAACTGACTCCAATTTTCTGACATTTTCCCAATATTGAACTGCCTAGGAATTTATGTGATGTTCATGCTAGATGCAGTTGTTTGGGGCAAAGTAGTCAAACCCACAAAACATCAGGTGGAGAAGACGATTTGGACAAAGGTCCTGCAGTATGTCCTATTGGCCTATTCTGGTAAGTCTCACTTCCTCTAAAGAAGTTACACTACAATACACTAAGGGAGTTGAGGAGATATGGAGAAAGGAAGCGGGTAGAGTGGCTAGGATGTGGAAAAACAGAGAATAAAGAAAGTAAAAATCACGAATGACTAATGCTTTAGCTATTTAAAGAATATTTTAATGATAAACATCCCCTAGATTTTTTTCCTTTCTAACTGCTCTTACTCTGCATAAAAATTACTTACATAGGATTGTAATAACTTTCAAATACTATTATATAGCCCTTTATCCAGAGCTATTTTCTGCATTTTGGACCAGTAATTATCTCCTCCCCAGTTGTCAGCCTCTCCTTTTTTCATCTTTACAACACTGGTAATTCTATAATAAGCAACTGAATTTCTCTTTTTACCTGTTAGCCTCTGTACTAATATCACACAAGCATGCACACACACATGCACGCAAATATACTCACACACTTTCCATGTTTGTCCAATCTCCTCCCTTTACACCTGTATTGCCTGCAATCTCAGTTGCTCATGCCCACACTTACAAAGAAAATGCACACCTAATCTATGCAGTCTCTTTTCTTCAGTTAAAAGAAACTTTTGCCTGTTACACCACAACTTTTCAAACATCAATTTTTCATCTTGCTATACAGTTGGACCACAATTAGACATCCAACTGAGGAAGAGGAAAAAAAAACCTACATTCCACAGAATATTCAGTATCCATAGAAATAAGTTTTTAAAGTTTCATAAGAGCAAGAACCATATCTGATTTTCCCCTCCAGTGAATGATCAATGTTAGGTGTTTGATAAATGTTTGTTGAATAAATGAATTTAAGAGATCTAAGGCAGTCAAGAGAAAATGCTTATTGAGAAACAGATTGCCAAAGTGGTTAAAAGTGATCTCTGGGAACTAATGGTCTAGATTCAAATCCCATCTATACATTTACCACGTACCATCTCAAGCAAGTTCTGAAACTTTCTGTGCCTCAGTTTCTTCATCTGTAAAATGGGGGTGTAGCAATAGTACCTGCTTCATAGGGTTATTATAAGGATTACATAAGTTAATACATGTACACATTTAGAATTGGTAAGTATCACACATATGCTGTCTTATTTTTAAATAACTTTTCAATCTTCCCTTAATTAAAACAGAAAGACTGATTCCTCTATACAGCTCATTTGCCTATCAGTTCTGGAGGAAGATGGTTTGGTCCTTACAACTTCATTCTTTCTTCACTTTCCTAACATTTTATGAAGACCACGTTTTTTGAAATGAATTGTTTGCTCTGGGCTAAAATGGAGATACAAAGAAGGCAAAATGTAGTGGTACGTGAACTAATGGAAGAGCACATTTACTGAAGCAAGTGAGCAAATGGACCAGAAAATTATGTAAAGTGAGTTACAAGATACTCTATTTAGCCTAGTGCATAAAACATGGGGTGAGAAGTTAGAAGATTTAGGTTTGTGGGCGCCTGGGTGGCTCAGTGGGTTAAAGCCTCTGCTTTCGGCTCAGGTCATGATCTCAGCGTCCTGGGATCGAGGCCCGCATCGGGCTCTCTGCTCAGCAGGGAGCCTGCTTCCTCCTCTCCCTGTCTCTCTGCCTGCCTCTCTGCCTACTTGTAATCTCTCTCTCTGTGTCAAATAAATAAATAAAATAAAATAAAATAAAATAAAAAGAAGATTTAGGTTTGAGGCCCAACCCTGACTTAGTAACTCCTTTACTTTGCACAGGTTATCACTTCTGGGTATCATTTTTTTCATATGTCAACATGTCATAAACCTCACAGGGCTCACATGGGAATGAATAAGACAATTAAGTTAAAACATACAAACTAAAACGTTAGTTCTGTATTCTAAATTCTGAATGCTTTATATAAGGTATACTTGTCTTTTTCTTTCAACTTCCTATTTAATTGATTTCCCAACTAATCTTGAAACAATACTAAATCTATTTAAATATTGTTCTGAACTCTTTTTAGACATATTATTTGCCACACTACATTACAAACACTAGAGTTAATAGACTATAGACTGTAGTTCTGTGAATCCAATTGTTATATTTCTTTACATAAGTCATTCATTTTTAATTAAACTTCTGGTCTACAAACATATTACTGCACTTCAAAACAGAATGATTTTAGTGGTGTTTGATTTTCTTTGTCATGCATTAAATTGTATCAACTCTTGATGAATAGCACAATCCAATAGAAACAGGAAAGGCAATCTGTGAACAAGTTATTGTAGCTCTGTTCAAGCATACAACAATTACACACCTAGGAAGTGCCAGGCACTGTACTAGCAGCTGGGAACCTAACCATAGACAAGATCATCCTGGCCCTGCCCTACACAGAGTACAATCTGGTGAAGAAGATGTATAATTAAACAAGATAGCATGAAAATCTGTAAGAATAAATGTTATAAAAAGTTATTACCTAGCATCTTTGGAAGCTAAAGAAAAGATAACTTGGCAAAAAAAAAAAGTCAGGGAAGTTATCTTGAGGAAATAACTTCTTGCCAACTCTTGAAGACAATTAGCAAGGGGGAGATAGTGATTATGTGGTAGAGTATAGCACATTTAAAGAAGTAACATATCCAGGTTATCAGTAGCATAAAAAGTGATGGAGAAACATTATAAATAAGAAAGCAGGAGACAGATCATAGATATCCTCTAGAGCAAGCTTGGGAACAGTGGAAGTCTATTGAAATATATTAAATAAGAAAATGACCTGATCAGATTTGTTTTAGGTCGCTAGCTTTGGCTGCTTTATAAAACATGTGTTGCTTTATGAAAGTTTTCTAAGAGCAAGATGGTTGTAAGAGAGAGCACCTGGAATTCTACTGCTGTATCCTAGGTGGCTTTGACAAGGGTAATTGCTGTGGAAAACTTATTTATGGTGGAAAAGTGTCTGAATTTGATGATTCCTTCACTGATTCATTCAGCCGTTCATTTACCAGTACTGATTAAAAATCTGCTTGGTTAGGCAGTGAGCTATTGCTAGGGATGTTGCCTTAGACAAGACATGCGTGACTTCATTTGTATATATCTAACAGCATAACTAGGTAGGAATGACTAGTTTTCCATTTGAGAAATGAAATGGCTTCTTCCCTCATATCTTTCACCAAAATATATCTCCACCAAAGTGGAGATGTCCAATAGACCACTGGGGAAGTGGGATTGGAATTCAGGAGAGTTCTGGTACTGATACACAGATTAGAAGTCCTCAGCATATGATGATTCTAAGTAGAGAATGCACAGTAACACAGGAGTGGAAATTGGATCAAGGAGTGAGAAAAGGCAGTATTTAAGGGAAAGAGAGGTGGAATGCAGCCTTTAAAAACAGATGAGAAGTCATGGCCAAAAATTGAAAGGAGGTGCTGTCCTAAAAGCCAAGGAAACAGAGTTTCAAAAAGTAGAGTGTGTTTGGGGCACCTGGTGGCTCAGTTGGTTAAGCATCTGCCTTCAGCTCAGGTCATGATTCCAGGGTCCTGAGAACTAGCCCCGCATTGGGGTCCAGCCCTGGGTTGGGAATCTCTGCTCAGCAGCAAGTCTGCTTCTTGCCCTTGCTCTCCTTCTGCCCCTCTACCCCTGCTCATGTTCTCTCTCTGTCTGTCTCAAATAAATACATAAAATCATTTTTAAAAAGTAGAGTGTGTTTAACAGTGTCAAACACAACAGAGAAGTCAAAAGTAAGAATTTTCTATAATACTGGATTTACCAGAACAAAATCCACTATGACTATGTGGAAAATGGTTTCATGAAATAGTAGATTGGACATGAGATCTCAGTGGACAGAAAATATTTTCCCTATACTTTATAAATATCAAAGACTATGAATTTTTTAATATAAGAGGAAGACATTTGACACAAATATCCTAACTAGATGGCTGTTTCCACAACTTTTTTCCACCCCAGATGTGCTCTAGTTTGTCCATATCCCATATGAAGAATGGCACCTAGAAATGAACGGGATTCCAGTTATGATCCTACCTGCATAGAATATGGTGGAGTCATCACCACCTCAATCTATAAACTGTACTTTATTAGACATTAGCATGACCATAATTCTGATTAGCTTCTGTGGTAAGGACAGGCTGGTTCATGGGGAATCAAATCTCACTAGTAACTCATTGGAGCTTGTTACATTTTATTTACTAAATCTTTGGTACATTTATGCTCCTTTTCTATGACCCTTCACTTGTAAGTTGCCATTTTAATCCTAACCAAATATTTTTGTTACAGATTCAACTCATTGCTCAACCTAAGACTTTTTTGAAGAAATAACCTATTCATTTAACAAATGCTTAGTGTTTTTACTATTGTGTAAACCAGACTGACACAATCTGTTTCACCACACCACATCCTTGGGGCATAACATCTGATCTGCTCTGGAGAAGTGACTATGATTCTCTAACATTTCCTCTTGGGTGGCCTCCAGGCAACTTCCCAGCCTTTAGCACTATAAAGGTAGGTCTTACAGGAGGTGAGATTGCAGAGATATATTACTCTTATGGTGCCCAAGCCCTGTGTCTCTCACTAAGCCCTCTTAATAAACCATTTCTTGCCAAGCTGCAGTTAGCTTTTTTTGTCTGGTCTTATAGCTCCTTCTGCCTTCAGAAGTTGTTTTTGGGCATACCTCCCTTTCATGGACAACTATGCTAAGCAATGAGCAATTTTTTTATTTAGCTTACTTTCTAACCTCTGAAAGTGATTCACATGTCATTCATTGTTCATCCAAATCATAAATGAAGATATTGACCAAGGGATAACCAAGGGAGCCCACAGCACACCATCAAGGATCACCTTTCCTTCAGACATCAACGCATTTAGAAGCATATTTAAGATATAGTCACTCGACCAGTAAGTTACTAACTTACTAACTTGCCTGCCTATGCTATCACATAAACTACGTGTTCAATAGTTTAGCATTAGACACTCTCAAATGCATCGGTGGGCAGTCATTTAGTTACACCATTTCTATGATGTTTCTTTCAGTGACCTGTCTAGTGAACACACACAAAAAAGTAACAGCTGTAGCATTTTAGTAGGATTGACCCAAGCTAGTTAATAGGGGTTATCCTATTTTCTGTATACTCATGAATTGTTTTAGATAATATAATATAGAATGTCTTAAGGTCAAAAATGTAGGTCACTGGACTACAGTTTGTGGAGTTGTCCTTTCTCAGTCCAAAATAATAATAATATTAATAATAAAGTAAAAAAATGGAACCCCAATCTGCCATCATTTCTGTTTTCTATAATAATATCACTTGTCAGTCCTATCAATGTTCTGGGATTTAACTCATCCATATCAGAAAACAGAAACATATTTAGATTATTTTTATTTGCTCACAAAAATATGTTCAATTTTCTTAGGCTTAAATTTTCTCTAACTGTATTCTCTGTCTCATTCATTTCCAAAAAACAGGAATAACCTCATGGCTTCTCCATTTTCTCTATGTTATGGTACTTTATAGTAGAGGTCCCTAGTAACCCATACCATCTTTATTTTGATGTTGAGGCATTTTTTTTTCTACAGTCCATTTAGAAAAATACCAAAATTATTTTACACTGAATTCAAGTTTCAGATATTTTTTTCCTAAGTTGCTTCTGCTTCAGAAGAGTTTTTGTTATTGTCAGGAATAACTTGAATATCCCTGATGGAATTATTGGGAAGATTACATTATCTATTATTCAGTAGGCTTGCTTGAGCTTCTCAAAGCCATTGCTCTGGATAATTAATAAATAAACCTGCCAATAAAATAATTCATGTGGAACCGACAACAAACTAAATACATTTATTTGCCAAAATTTTCTAGCAGGAGCATTATTAAAGGAGACTCTATTATTTACTTTTTTTATTATTATTATTATTTGCTGCTTAGGCTTAGGTTCCAGGTTACCTAGTCCATCAAATAAAATACCTCTTTTCTGTTACAGTCATCATAAGAGGACACAGTGTAGCATTATTAAAAAGTGGTTCATTGCTTGTTATGGCAATACACCTTTGAAGGGCACAGGAATTATTTTAATTGGATAAATTAGATGTTCTTTGTGTCCATATGGAGTGTTGAATTTAATGATTTGGTTGAATGGATGTCAGTGTTTCTGTTCAATCTTTCAATTAAACTAATATTAATCTTACATTTTCTAAAAAAAAGCTTAATAGCACAAGATAACTATGATATCTCTGGGACATACAGTAAGGTCACTGGATATAAATGAGCCCACATTGTTTTTCTGAATAATTCTATAGCAAAGAGAGAAGCTGTGGAAATTGTAGCTATACTAGCTTTTTCCCCATTAATCTTTTCGGACCAACACTAAAAGATCTATGTCTCTCTTTTGTCACATTGTTATACCTGGCACTCAGTTACACTGCTTCATAAGAATCATTTGTAAAATCATCAGTTAACTTCTTGTTTGGTGTTTTTTAACCCACAAAAATCAAGACAGCCTTTCAACAAATGGTTTTCTATTTCTGGAAGGTCTACTGCAAATTAGAATGCCTTTATTTGTTTTTCAAAACTAATTTGATGTGACTTACATAAAGTTTTAATCACATATCATCATGCTAGAAAAGAGATTGGGCATGGGTTTTCTTTAATAATTATGTGAAAATGTAAATAAAAGAATTATATGAAAATGTAAAGTTACAAAATGCTGAAAGTATTTTACATTACTCATAAAATCACTAGATTTTGAGATGCTTCAATGTGAAAATGATTGGGGTTCTAGGATAACAATTCAGAGAGGGCAAAAAATTACACGGATGTTTCAGTATTTCTGTGAGCATTTCCATTGAGAGGTGATTGACCAACATGAGTCACTGAGCAATTTGCCTGGTATTTGAGGGAAAACTTTGTTCTTTCAAACTGAAGACCTCTTTAAAATATGATGAAACTCCAGGAATTTTAAATGCAATATGTACCATATATGTCCAGAAGTCCAATTCATTCTCTAAAAAAATTACAAGTTTTAAAATAAAAAAGACCTATGTATAACAGAACGATCTATCCCTTCTAATTCAAATGTCAAATCACTCTAGCTGTTATTTCTCCTAACCTGGGATTTTCTGAGATAAGGAACTGTTCTGATCATAAAAAAAATTATTCATTTCTCCTAAACTCCTATTGGGTTATTACTCTAAAATTATCTCTGAATTTCTTTTCAAGCATCCTGTGACCTTTGGAAGCCATTCTGAATTTAGACAAATTGTGTGTGCTGGTATATAAACATACAAACTATATCTTCTTAAAGGTTATATTTGGAAATAAAGCTAAGGGTTTTATAAATAAATAAATATATGTATATACATATATATAATTCCTCTGGACCTATTTATACATCTATAAAATAGAATGATAATGTCTACCTTAAAAACTTGTGGAATTTAGATAATGTAGCCTACTGCACTGCCCAATATGTAGCAGATCTACAATAAATGCTATTTTGATGTCATCATCATTATCCTTATAATAACCATTGTGAACCTGAAATTTCACTGGAAACATTTGGTTCCAAAGGTAGATCTAACACAAACTTGATCATCTTGAGATTTACTCACATTTCGTGGTTTCATCATAAAACATTAACAGTTTTATCTGGATTGTGGATTTTTTTTCTATTTCAATATTTTTTTCCTTTTTCTCAACTATGCTATCTGATTTTTATGTTGATTACACATTACTTATATAAAACAAGAACCAATACCATGTATTATATGACTAAGCATGCAGGCACCTGTGTATTTACAACTGTACTCATAAGCAATGGAGAGATCATTGTATATATCTGAGGAACTGTTAAAAGAAGTCAGCATCTAAAGAGATTCAGAAGTTACATGAGCTACAGATGATAAACACAGATTATGAAACATCTCGTGAGTCACAAATTCCTTCTATACCCTCATACCAACGTGAGTTGGAAGGGAGGCCACTTGTCTCTAAGTTCCCCCACTGTTACATCTCCAGTGTCCCAAATAAAATATACTGAGGCATAACTGGTGCTCAAACACTTTTGTTGAATGATGTGTGCTGGTATTCCAAGTCAGTTAGAGGCTCAGCTTATGGAGTAAAATTGGACTGGAGAATAAGACTTGGGTCAAGATGTTTAACCCAGGTCTTCTGATCCTAATTCCACTTCCTTTAAATCTTAGAGTCCAATTATCCCTAACAACTGTGTGGATAAATAAATGGAACTGAAAGAGAAGAAGGTAGTCCTGACTGGCTCACACATTCAATAAAGGTGAAAGAGGTAACACAGGGAAGTAGAATCAAGGAACATGGCTTAAGCCTCTTGACCTAAGCCATGTTCTCCAGTCCAATTTCCCCTACAGTAGGGATTATTAGGCACATGTACAGCAATTAATACATTGTTCTTCTGTTCTCCATTAGACTATTGTTCATTAACAGATTGGCTTCTTTGAAAGGAAGCCACAAGGAAAGACACAGTTATGGAAAGCCCTGAATTCCAACAGGTATTATAAAAACACCAAAGATAGGAATCCATGTTTGGGGTAGAATAATTAACTGTAAAGAATCTCTGGAGGGTGTCGAGATAGAGTTTTAAAAAGTGGGCAAAAGTAATCAAGTAAAGAGAAAAATAAAGATTTTTCTGCTAAAAGGCACCTTGAAAAGTGAGAGACAAAGCATCATGTGAATAGGGAAACAACAAGTAGGTCTAGAATGTTAAAGAATAATTTACAAAACAGAGAAGGATGAGAAATAAAACCAGTGAGGCTGACACAGGTCACATCATGAAAAGCTTTGAATGCCAAACAATGTGCTTAGCCTCCTCTATAAACAATGAAAAACCATTAAAGAAATCTAAAGAGAGAGAATCCCAGTGGTTAGGTGGGAGAGCAATAAAGCCGAAAATAGGGATAACAGTTTGGAGACTATAACAGTCAAAGACAAAAAATGATTAAATTTGGGTATCAAGATATACTGCATCAATACATATTTAATCACATTTTGACAAATTTGAAGTACCATTCCTTGAAACCTTTGAATTTAATCTAACGGGGAACTGAAAAGACATGATTCTAAATAATATTTAGAATCATGTTGAATGTGGCTTCTTTAAGTTTATTGAACTACATTGTCATCAGCAGCATAGAGACTAAGTTAGAGAAATTCTGGACTTCGGACTTTCTGCTCGACCAGAAACTAGGAATTTCACTGAGGTGGAGCAACACACCACAATGTCAAGACAAATCACTGAAAAGAGAGATGAGATACCCAATGCAACCCTGAAGGGATCCAATAGTTGCTGTTCCACACTTTCATCAAATGACACAATATGATAGTCCAATCTGTGGCATAATGATGGCATCTTGTGATTTCCATTTATTGTGTTCCTTGGTATGAGATCTGAAATGTCTGTAGACAAACATTGCATGCTAAGGATCAATTTAAGAGCATGTATGTTCATAAACTCTTAGGAATAGAAACATGAAAGGATCAGTATAATTTTCTGGATTTGATTTGATAGACCTGAATGCAAAACCCAGTTTAATTACTTATTTGGTCAAAGCCAAAATTATGTAAAACTGTTGGTGTGCCTCTAAAGATCACAACCAATCTCCATTTCTTCGTTTCCCATGTATAGGTCTGGATCTGTTTGTGAATTTATTTTGTTTTATTTTATTGTGCCTTGTTCCAAATAAGAGTTGAGTCTATTATCCTAGACACAGTCTGAACTTCACCATCCTTAAGAATATTTTATTGTTTAAAAAGTGGCTTAAAAATTAAACATTTAGGGACGCCTGGGTGGCTCAGTTGGTTAAGTGTCTGCCTTTGACTCAGGTCACGATCCCAGTGTCCTGGGATCAAGTCACGCATCTGGCTTCCTGCTCAGCAGGGAACCTGCTTCTCCCTCTGCCTGCCGCTCCTCCAGCTTTTGCTCTCTCTCTCTCCCTCTCTCTCTGACAGATAAATAAATAAAATATTTTTTAAAATTGAACATTAATAAATAGTTTGACTCATGAAAGTTAATTTGAGGTTTTGAAATAAAACAGAGTAAATCAACTACATTTTAAATTGAAATTTCATAACAAGTATATCATTTACATTTCAGAATTTATCACAAGAAGGCAAAGACTTGAGAAAATAATATAATTTCCTGGAGATAAAGTACATTAGAAATTGGTTTCTGATAGAACAAGAAATGACAAGTCTATAATTTCTCCAAATTTTTACTAATTGCTAAATTTAGAGGCTATATTTCTAAAATGAGTAGAATATTTTACACAATTATCTTATGCAAGATTCACAATCTGTAAAATTTCTAGTATCTCGAAACTGCTTTAAAAACAATACAAAACTGTTTTAGATACATATAAGATGGTTGCAAGCTACTTATTGAGGACTGACTAAAATCTTTTAAAATAATAAACATTTCATTCATTAAATAATCCATTTCTCTTAGAAATACATATATAGTACTTTATGCATTTCCACCTTCCTCTAATTCATCATTGTAAATATTCATGGAATTTTTGATGGTCTATGGTCCTTTATTACCATTTCATATTTCTTTGAATCATAATCTCCACCAACAGTTTCGTTTCTAACTGGAGAAGGCATGCAAACCTACCCTTGGGTATTTTCTTCATGGAGAAAAAAAAAATGACTCAAACACTGAGAACTAAGCTGTGTGAAGGACTCTGATTATCTGTGATTTTTTTTTCACATGTAATAGCAGTATAATGGGATATGGTTTCCTCCCAAAATCTCCAAGTCGAAAAGGTCAGATAATTTATTGCTCAAGATTATATGGCAGTTTTTTTCCAATACAAATGTGAAAACACAAACATCACAGGAAAATATCACCTAAATTATAGCATCCAATATAAAATTATATTGTTCACTGATGTTGCTCTCAAGAAATGTAAGAATCCCACTCCCCATCTTGTAGCAATATTTGTAATTACCTTTAATTTCTTTCTTAAAAATTTATTTCTTAAAAAAAAGAAAAGAAAAGAAAGCATTTCTACACAAAGCTAACAAGCAAAAAATCTGTGTAGCTTGGAGTTTATAAATAGCAACTGTGTATGACTTAAGTCATCAACAATCACTCATTCATGTTTATTGAACATCTATTTTGTGTAAATCATTGTTTCATAGCTGAGATGGGAGAACCTTAACCAATCAATAATTCAACTGTGAAAAACAAGCCCAGAGGTGTACTGATTGTTTCTAGTTTTCTAAACCCTAGATTTATATTCATGCTATTAAACTGGCCCCTGGCATTATGAGATTTAATTAATCCATTAATTCTAAAATTACAGTAAGATTTGTACTTTAGAAAATATTGGCTAGGGATGCATCCACAATGCTTCACTCATAAGCTAATCTTAAAGATCCCCTTACATGTCACAGTTAACTGATGCCCTGATCTTTCAGAGACAAGATACACTATCAGCTGCTGACTCCCTTCAATTGATTTAGTCATTCTAGGTTTAAGAATATCATCTTAAATGGTTCCCATCTCTCTATGAACCATGATTCTTACTACACTTAATTCCTTGATTCCTCTCAGGTTATTCACAAACATTTTATCTACTGCAGAGTAGCTTTTAGCCTAGCTGGATTAACATGGTCTATACCGATTCTCCTAAGATCATTCATGTGATTTGACTCAATTAACCACGCTGTTTACCAAGCACTATAAAGGAAAAGGAAACCTGTTTATCTGCATGTTTATCAATCAAAAACTCAAAATATGGGATTAGCACCCAACTGATCATTCCCATCTTATACTTGGCTCAGAATGTTCCTAATAATGTGCATTTATACACTTGAGTTGGATATGACTTATAATTAATGCATTATAAATAGCAACTCCTGGACCATGGTCTAGCTTCATGAGATCCTTATATTCTTATCTACCTATCCTATCCAGTGAAAGCTAGAAGAACAGGGTAGGGACACAAATCATCATCCAAGAAGAATATATATCTGTAAGATTCACTCTATCAGCTGTGATCTGAGCAAGGCGTCTTTGGTCTACCCCAGTTCCTGAACCTCACTGCTTACAGGGGATCATCAGAAGAATACAGCTTTGTGTTTTGGGTATTACAATGGGGAGGGAGAGTGGTTTATTTCCTTCTTAGTTCAGCCTAAACGTTATTAGCTCAATTGATCTATTTTACTTAAAAGGACAAGTTTTTACATTGGATTTTTCTTTGACTTAGTCATTTTGTCTATCTCCAATATATCCTCTATCCTTACCCTCAGAAGATGGCCTATTTCTCTGAAATAATAAAAACAATCAGAAACTTTCCATAGGCTCTCACTACGAAGTCAACCCACTCATTTGCATCCAAATACATATACTTTGCCTTTCAAACTTTTATGGCTAAACTGTTTTTAGTTCTAATATCTTCATCTATGCTGTAGATACTATCCCTCTCACCTTCACAAGGACATTATTCCAGAAATTTTCCTCTTTCTCATGCACTATCATTTTTTTTCTCTTTTGGTTTTTCTCCCCTCAGCACAAAAATATGTTGTTTCTCCATTCTTTAAAAACAAACAAAAAGTATGGTCAACTAATATTTTACAGGGGAACCAAGGATACTCATTGGAGAAAACAATTTGCAATTATTTTTTTAATATGACATCTAATGTATATTTTTTCATAATTGTGAATTGTTTTTAATTACCATATAATGCATTATTTGTTTCAGGGGTATAGATCTGTGATTCATCAGTCTTATACAACACCCAAAGCTCACCACAATATATACCCTCCCCAATGTCCATCACCCAGGCACCCCATCCCTTTAATTCCCATCCTCCACACAGCTAAAATACAAGCAACAAAATAAAAAAATAAACAAGTAGGACTACATTGAACTAAAAGGCTTCTGCGTAGCAAAAGAAATAATCAACGAAATTAACAGATAGCCTGAGGAAAGGGAAAAAAATTACTAGCCAACCATATACCTAATAAGGAATTAATACCTAAAATATATGAAGAATTCATACCACTCAGTAGCAAAAGTAATAATAATAGTAATCCAAATAAAAATGTCACAGGACCTGAATAGACATTTTCCCAAAGAAGACATATAAATGGCCAACAGTTATATGAAACAGGTGCTCGACATCACTAATCATAAGGGATATGCAAATCAAAACAACAATGACATATCATCTCATGCCTGTTAGAAGAGTTAACACCAAAAAGAGAAGAGATATCAAATGCTGGCAAGGATGTGCAGAAAAGAAGACGCTTGTGCACTGTTAGTGGGATTATAGATTGAAACAACCACTATGGAAAACAGTACACAGGTTCCTGAGAAAATTAAAAATAGAACTACCTTATTATCCATCAATTTCACTTCTGGGAATATATCCAAAGGAAAGAAACAAGATGTCAAAGAGATTTTCCATCCCCATCCCCATGTTCATATTCATAGCATCAGTATTTACAATGACCAAGATGTAGAAACAATGCAAGTGTCCATTAGCAAGTGGATAAGAAAATGTAGTATATTCACACACACGCACACACAAAGGAATATTATTCAGTCATAAAAAAGAAAGAAATCCTGCAACAACATGGACATCTTTACTTCAGTCTAATGTAAATCACAACTATAATTATAAGAAAACTAAATTATCATTTTTTCAACAAAACTTGCTCTTACTTCATATTTCCTTCATTGCAGTGAATGATAACTCCATATTTTCAGCTGTTCAAGCCAAAAAAACTTTCCACTTCCATTATCCCATATGGTTTTTCCCCCCCTCAGCACAAAAATATGTTGTTTCTCCATTCTTTAAAAATAAACAAAAAGTATGATCAACTAATATTTTACAGGGGAACAAAGTTATGACATCCCATAACTAATCCTTCTGTAAATCTTGGTAGTTCCATCCTTCAAAATATATGCCATACCTAACCTTTATAACTATTTCTACTGCTAACATTCTGAACCAAAACATAAATATCTCCCATCTAAGACTATTAGAATATTCACTTAATTAGTCTCCTTGCTTCCACCATAGGCCACTAAAGTCTATTCTCAATACAGAGGCCAGGCTAATCTTTTTAGAGTAGAAATTAGATCACCTGGCCTCCAGAACATTGAACTATGTTGGTTTTCTCCTAATTTAGTGTTTCTTCCCTCACAATATTCTTTACTCATTCTACTCTTTCTCCCAAACTCTTAATGTTGGTGTGCCACAGAATTCATTCCTTGGTTTTCTTCTTTTCTCTCTATTCTTAATTAGTGATCTCATCAAATTTCATCCATAAATATCATCTATATAGCAACAACTCCCAAGTTTGTATCTCCAGCTTGGCTACATAAATCCAACTGTCTGCTTGGTTCTTCTAACTGGATATCAAATAGATAATTCGAATTCATTATTACTGAAACTAAATATGTTCCACTTGTGTCTTTCCCAACACAGTCAATGTCAACCTCATTCTTCTAACTGTTCAACCCCAAAATTTGGAAACACACTTAATATCTCATTTCTTTTACAACTTGTATCCCTAAATTAGCAGTATCAGCATAACCTAAAACTTGTTAAAAGTGAAAATTCTTAAAGCCTGTCCAGACCTATTGAATCAGGAACTCTGGATGGGGCACAGAAATCTCTGTTCAACAGTTTATAACTGATTCTTTTAGCTGAATCCAGATGTTTGTTTAAGTTTGAGAACCTATGGTTCAAAAGAACATGAAGAATCCTACTGAGAATGAAAAGAAGCTCAGGGGCAAAGACTGCTTATTCAGTTAAAACTTAAAATGCTTTGTAGGTCATTGAGATAATCATAGCTGCTATTGTTAAAACCTCACAGGGTCTCATGGAAGTTGGGAGAGTATGGATATATCATGGCTAGAACAGAGCATGTGACATGATGGCCCGAGTTGAAAGACTGTTCTGCTTTCTTACCTACATATTATTGAGTCAAGTATTTCACATCTCTCTCTCCCATGAAATAAGGAAAATAATACTTAGCTCACAGAGGTATAAGGAAGACTGAAGGAGGTTATGAATTTAATATTAACATATTTAGTATTAGCATATAATACACATAACTAAAGACTGGTTTCTGATGACCAAATAGCTATAAGTCTCACTCTGTCCTCTATCAGAGGAGCCATCTTTATTTCAAAAAAGTAAGTATAAAGGCCAAGGGCCAAGGATTGCAAAAAGATCCCTGAGAAATACTCACTTTTATTAGAAATAGGAAGAACTGGCTCATAATTCCTCATTTGCCCCTACTTTAAGCAACTCCTGAAATCTTACCCTGTCTATAAAGCCTTCCCATTTCCAGCCTCTCTCTTTTTTTTTTTAGGATTTTATTTATTTATTTGTCAGAGAGAGAGAGCATGAGCAGGGGGAGGGCCAGAGGAAGAAGCAGGCTCCACATTGAGCCTGATGTGGGACTTGATCTCAGGACCCTGGGATCATGACCTGAGCCAAACGCAGATGCTTAACCTACTGAGTCACCGAGGCATCCCTTCTGTCTCTCTTTAAACATGACATTTTCATGATAATTCTAAGTGTTCCTTCTACTTCCTTCATTGACTCATTGGCATAATATGGTATTTTCATGTGTTTGTTTATTTAATTTATACACTTGGCCAATTCCTGTCCAATGTTTTTGTGTCATGTATATAAAAGGTCATTAATACTATATGCTTAAGGAAAGCTCCTCAGTGGACAGTCTTGCTTTCTTGCCTCTACTTGCATAACGGTTATATAGCACCATGTAAATACAGAGACTTGATTCATGATTTCTGACAGATGATCTCAAATAAAATACTAATAAGCCAAAATTATAAATGTATGTATTTCTCCTAACCATAAATTTATCTTTTTTTCTAAATTCACAAAACTCCGATTTGTTTCCACATATTCTTTGTGTTTCATAACTTGAACAAAATATATACCTAAAAGATCTACTTAAAACAAGAAAGACATAAAACCTAAATTGAGAAGGTAAATCGAGGCGTTAAAAATAATTAATATTCTCCCATGAGATATTTTTCTCTCTCCCTTGCTTTTACCCTCCCTCTTCCTGTATGTGTGAGAGAGAGAGAGTGAAAGAGAGAGAGAGAATTCTTTTGTAATGCAACATTTTAGAGATATGTGATCGTCAGGTTCATAATCTATATATCACCTAACATGTTCATTATCACGTTCTTTCATTTACATACACAGGGAGAGAGAAACTAAAGTTCTTCTGCACCCACTTCCTTTAGTATAGATCTTTGATTTGTCCTTACAAGCAAGAGAGAAGATCCTGGCCAATAGCTTCTCAAAAGAAAAAGCAGAGTTGATTTATAATGGACTCAGCTAAAATCTCGGGTGATTCTGATTTCTGGGGTATAGAAAGCCTCCAAACTTCAAGCTTCCACAGCCTTTTAGAGATGCTAAACTGTTGGAAATGTCAGGTAGAGATTCAGCAGGAATCAGGTGGCTTAATGGATTTTATCACTGTTATATAAGTAAGACCACAGTCATCATTAGTCACTGCTTTTATATATGCTGTTGTGAGTAATTTTGGAAGATTTATATGAAAATTTTTTGCCTTCAGAAATAGAAATGTGGATCTATTGATGAACAATGGTATCACCATTACTCTTTGAAGTCAAGAGAGTAATTATCGAAGAAGAGCTCCCCTTAAGCTCTCTCCAGAGAACACCCAAAGTCAAGATTAAAAGCCAACTGCTTAGGACATTTTCAGCTCCTACAACTCCCGGTCAGAAAAATGAGCCACTGCCCATAGTCCTCAGTTAATATTTTCTAGCCTTATTTTAATGTAGGGAAATACAGAAATTATCTACAGCTATAAGAATGTGCAATAATCGGCATCACTCAGGGTTTTCATATGACAAGATTTATCAATCTTTAAAACACTCAAAAGGCTGTGAGAACAAAAACTGTCAAACATAATCACAGCACCTGGGCTCCACAGCACCAGAAGAAATTAAGTGAGGATGTCACCGAGTAAGCTGCTCCTGCTCACACACTCACACCAGCAGAGAAGAAACGTAAGTGCTACAGAGTTTGAAAAAACCTTGCCTCACATGTGGAATAGCACGACACCTACACAGAAAAATAGCGAGCTGGTGCAGTTATCAGCACTGACATTTCAGCTCAACTCCCACCCCCCCTCCCTCCTCAGTCCCACGGGCAGCTGCGGCATTGACAGAAGGCCTGTGTCAGTTTCCATCTGACTGTCACTCTCACTTCTGCCTCTATTATCAGCAGTGCACTGGGGCAGTCCCTGCTTGGAAGGGCTGCTGATCTCTATCTCTCCACTCTAGCTGGCCCTGCCATGAACCTGACTGAGAGTGAGCAGAGCCAGAGAGAGAAGGGGGGAAAGGCTGTGCTCCAGGAAAGGGGACTGGGAGGGAGGAGGCGGGCAGTTGGGAGGGAAGAGAATGAGAAAAGAAAAGAGAGAAAAACCAACCAAAAAAGGTTAGGGAGGATAGGGGTGGGCCAGAGGGTGGGGGCGGTAGTGAAGAGGAACAGACTGAGATGGAGTGGGGGGCACTGATACAGTTTGGGTCCTTTTCTTATTTTTCCTATCCATTCTCCAGCGTTCAGTCTTTTGTGTCAGCTTTCAGAAATGCTCTGTTTGACTGGCAGCCTGTCACAGATCAGTTACCACCTAAAGCCGCTTGGCAGCGAGAGGTGACGGCCCAGGAAGGGATCTAAGTGGGTTTATCAGTGCTTCTTTACGCCTCGTGAGCTCCTTGACACAAAAGGAAAGGGTATTAAAGATCTAAAGCGAGCCCAAAAGCGTGAAAGCTCCTTATAGGCTGCAGGATGTGGATGTGACTAAATTTTTAAATATTTTGAGTTGATGCTATTCATTTTGCCAATAGAGTAGAAAGAATTTTTGTTACAGAAATGAGTGTATGTTCCACTTGAGCGAGATTTGGAAAAGGGAGGAAGTCCCTAAAATATGTGCTTAGAATATTACAACCACCCTGTATTTACAATCATGCATCTGTTTTGAATATAAATAAAATGAAACGCATTTTAAATAAAAAATTCACATTTGTATGATTCAAAGTTCATCTTAATATTACAGATTTTTCTTTTTTAAACATTATAATTTAATATTTTAATTTAATTTTTTTGTGTACAAATGGTAAAAGTATGGAGAAGATCCAGCATTCATTAGGTCTCTGCCATATCTTCTCTCATGGTCCTTTATGCATGGATTATTATTAAAGTAGTGTATTTTTAGCATGCCAATCGCTTCTCTCAGCACATTCTTACAATGATAATGGTCCTACTACACATATCCAAGGTACAAAGCCATCTCCTTTGTTACCCAATGATAATATTTTCTACTATGTTGTTTGTTGTTATTTATTTTTTAAATTTGTTTATAAAACTGTCCCTCCCTGGAATAACACTTTAATGCCATAATAATGGATTATCAATGATAACCTATTTTCTGGTATCCAGGACAGACAGATTTAATTTAGAAAGTGATGAAACCAAACATACTCCTGATTCCACGACCCACACATGATCATGGCAGCCAGTCTCTCAGCACAAGCTATTACCTCTGTGTCAAGGAGGCAGTGCATCCTGAATGCCTATTAAAGGACTCTGAATTTTATTTTTTGTTATAATGAAAATAATGAGAAAATATATTCCATTAAATGTTTACTGATGTTTTAAGTAGAAAGCTTTCTAATTCCTTGATTTTATGTAGAACTGCCACATTTTTCAGTCCTCCTATTGTTTGCCTGCTAAACTGTTTTCCTTGCCCCTGTTATCTAACTTTCTTTCCCAGACTCCATAAATATTACCACGCCTCTCACAGAGAAACTCTTGCTTGGCTGAAATTCTCTATTTCTTGACAGTTATCACTTTAGAAACTAGTAGATATGTGAGAATAATCAAATTCAAGTCTTTCATTTTACACATAAATAAATGGATAAACAAAATTCTCTATCTAGCCAGTGCTCTACCACAATCCTAAGAAGTCTGTAATATTATTATAAGGGAGAAAAAAACTAAAATAAGATTTTAAATATCTGAAGAAACAAAGATAAACAACAACACAGAGCAGATGAGCAAAGGTGTTTTAAAGTCCCAGAGACCAAGTCTTTTACTTACCAACTACATGGTCTTAGATAAGTTAACCTTAACATTAACCATTCTAAATTTGGTATTCTCATCTGTAAAATGGGAAAAACATCTACTTCATGGTGTCTTTAAGGAAATGAATGACATAATGCACTTAAAGTTTTGGGGACAATGTATATCACAAAGTAAGAACTCAATTAGTCCAAAGATTCACAGATAATCTTTAAAGGGGGTGGGCGATTAGGTAAGCAGGTCTTCTGACACTGACTACATAGACCATTTGCGAACAAATCAGCACAAGAAGATGGATATTGTGCTTTACAATGAGTTTTACAAGTTTGCTTCCAATATAAATAGCTAAATTCAGTCATCTTAAATATTAACACAGTGCAGCCTTCCTTCATTCTCAATTTACAAGAAGATCTAAACATGGCTTTTTCAGACACTGGTATCAATAGAGTGAAAGTTGATTCAGGCCAGGCATTAGCTTGTGAGTAAGCAGTTAAAAATAATAATAATAATAAATAAAGACACCTGTCTTGTTCAAATTTGGAATTAAAGGGTCCAACTTAGCAACCCCAATTAATATTGTGAAAACTTTGTTTTTCATTGCTTTGACACTATTATTTGTTGCTCTAAATGATTAAAACTATTGCACTAAGTAGAAGCTCTTCATTTTCATTGAAACTAAGAGTCAGAAAGAAAAAGATCTGGTAGAAACAGGATCTTCAGAGATGTTTACCATGTACCACTTAGAATTTCAGTATGGCTTTCATCTCAGTATTGAGGCAGAAGAATTGAGTTATTTGTCTTATTTTCTATTGTAAGCAAATTATGATTCTATATAATTTATTCTTATATTGGCTGACATCAATCACATCATTAGGGGAACCATATATTAATGATTAGGAAGAAGTTTGGAATGGTATGGGTGGTAAGGAGAAATGAAATTAAAAATACAAAATATCAGCAAATATTTCATGATCTAATCTCACCTTCAAACCAAATTTAATTCATGCCTGGTGTCTTCTACAAACGGCAATGTGTGATGTAAAAGAGAGAAATGCTAAAGAAAAAAACATTGACTCTAATCACAGTGACAATTTTTCAAATCTATAGCCAGGCAAGATGAAGGACCCCAAAAGAATGTTAGGCTTGTTCAATTCCCCTACAGGCCCCTTAACTTCACAAGAAGAAAACTGCTCTTAGTCATTGCCGTAACCCCTGCTGGTCATCTCACAAATGTGCCACTAGTCACACACAAATGAATGTGGATGACTCTTGTC
Organism: Ailurus styani; assembly: GCA_002007465.1. Taxonomy (NCBI): domain Eukaryota; kingdom Metazoa; phylum Chordata; class Mammalia; order Carnivora; family Ailuridae; genus Ailurus; species Ailurus styani. The sequence goes on along the minus strand of LNAC01000034.1, from coordinate 6,380,109 downwards.
ACGACTTCTAGAAATCATGGTGGAATAAAGCGGCTATGTCTACTTGTTGAACAATGCTCAAGCAACCAGGCAAAGGCTCTAAAGATTCACTTTCTTTGTTTCCTCCTGTTTCTTTTTTTGTTTGTTTTATCTCAAACTAATTTACATTTGTAGAACAGCATTTCTGAAGGAGAAAATGTGTGGGGTTTTTTTGCTTCATGACTGAAGAAGCAAGTAAAAAGTGGGGATGACTATAAAAGTGAGGTAGCCCACAAGATCAACAAGTTGGAACATAATTTAAAGTCATTGAATATTCCTACTAGAAAATATGGAGACATCTTTTTAAATTCAAGGTACTCTGTCCCTTAGAAATTGTTTTTAATTTGACAAAGAATGTTTTGTAGGTTATCAAGACAGCATAGAGAATACAAGAATTTTTATTCAACCTACAAATATACATATTTTAGGTAGTTCTATATCTCAATATCCTCAGTCAGGTCAGTAAATGGAAAATTAGACATGTGCTATTAAAAATGGGGGTGGGGGAATAAATTATGGTTGATGATGACCAAAAAAATGTCCAGATGTGAGAGGCTTGTTTTACTAAAAGGCTCCATGGATGTCAATCCTCTTCCTAACCCATTAGACTTGTACTAAGAGGTTAGTATGCACAAAGCATCATCTCTTCCGTCCAGAACACTGCCATTAATTTATGATTCTATAGCTAGCAGAAACAAACTGGTTGCAAATTTACATGCTCTGGGCATCAAATAAACTAATTAAACCGATCTATACAGTAATTGTCTTCTACTGTTTACTGATTAAAAAGCCCTTGAAATAATGAGAATTCTTTCAGTAGGAAGGCTTGGACCCATGAGCTATGATGACTATCGACAGTCTCAGAACTCCTCCTGGAGGACATGAGGTTAAGAAGCAGTGAGGAGGAAGAAAATGCCTGGTGTCCCTCCAGGCAGTCATGTTCTTCTGAGTCTCTGACTCTGAGACAGTATGACCTGTCTCAAAGTTTAGAGCTCCAATTCTCCAAGGTTACCAACAATATTCCTTAGGCAAAATTTCAAGGGAGTTCCGAAGATTCTTGAAATAAATGTCTTACACAAGGGTAAAAGCTCTAAGGGAAAAGTCAGCTATAAATATACCCCAGAAGACTTAATAGGACAGTCTTACTGAATTCATCCATACCTCTACTTTTTTTTCCTAAAACATATTTCCTTCTAGATCAAGGAATTTATGATAGGGCAACAGCACAATGAGGAACAGGAGAGATCATAAACGAAAAAGAATTTCCAAAGATTTTTCAGAATTGTATGTTTGTTACCTTGTATTCTAGGAATCTCAACTACTGACATTTGAGAAAATGTTTTCTTGCATTTTATAGTGAAACACAAAACTGAGAGAACACTCTGAACACTTTCATAACATCCAGGATCCTGGAATATTGAATAACTTGAGCAATGATTATACACTTCTGTACATAACTACTTTTCACTCAAAAATACAATGTGGTTTGCAATTATCTGTTAGAAAAAAATTAAGTTTTCATAATAATCTAGATCAAAAATATACTTTCTGAATATATTCAAGAGCATCCATTAATTATTTCACTATATTTTCACCTTCTAAAAAATAAGGAAGTAGAAGAAAAAGTTTAAAACAAATTATTTCATATAAAATTAGAGGGATGTCTGGGTGGCTCAGTTGTTTAAATATCTGACTCTTGATTTTGGCTCAGGTCATTATCTCAGGGCTGTGGCATCGAGCCCCACATGCTCTGCACTGGGTGTGGAGCTTGTCTGAGATTGTCTCTCTACCCTTCTCTATCCCTCTCTCTCTCTCCCTCCCCCACTAAAAAATATATATTTTTTTATATTTATAAATATATATATAGATATGTAGATACAGATATATAATTGAGGTTACTGCCTTATAGGAATGTCCTTAAGTTACTTAGCTTTTGGGTGCCTGGGTGGCTCAGTTGGTTAAGTATCTGACTTAGGCTCAGGTCATGGTCCCATAGTCCTGGGACTGAGGCTCACGTCAGGCTCTCCACTCAGTGAAGAACCTGCTTCTCCTTTTCCCCGTGTTCCTCCCCCTGCTTGTTCTCTCTTTCTCTCTCCTCTCTCTCAAATAAATAAATTAAATCTGTTAAAAAAGGATTCAAAATAAAAGTTACTTGGCTTCTATTTTTTATGTATACCTAAAACTTCAGACCTGCTGAACTAGTCCACTATAATGCTGTTTTTAAATTTGCATAAATATCTACCAGGTTGAGAATGCCCACCAACTTTCATCATGAATTGAACCATCACTGAGATATATTCCCCAAAAGAGTATACAGTGAAAATCCTTATATAGCCATTAACTGCAATTGTTTCTTACCGTAAAGTTATGTCTAGTCTCTTGTAAAGTATTAATGCTCATTCAAAACCAAAAGGACAGTTAGTATTTGTTTGTTTGTTTGTTTGTTTAGCAAAATAGAGGCCTTCAAATCATTAATAGCTACTACTAACAAAATGACAAAGCATCTTGTAAAAATTTTGTTTGAACTGTTAGTTCTACGTTCCTATCCCTTATTAGTTCAGATTCATAACTAGACAAGATAGAAGCAGTATCACTGCTTTAAAGTGAAATACTATCATATCTTGATTATTTTTGCTTTAAATTTTTTTGGGATGTCCAAATGTAAATTATTCTTGTCTTTTGCACACTTATTCAAATTTTAGGAAAGTAATTTCTGGTGAATAAAAACAAATAAATTATTAAAATTCATTTAGAATTAAATTCCCCCTCCCTAGAGATTCAGTGTTTGGTGACAGACTATCTCATATTTTCTATTTAATGGACCAATGTAGATGTCTAAAAAGTATTTTTGCATTATATAATAATAATGCCTGATTTGCCTCTCCCACAGGATGACTTTGAACACTGAGGAAGATTAAGCATATAGAAGGACTTTATAACTGATAAATGAATAGATTTTTAAAGTACTATTTACTATTATTTTCCAAATCTGACCTATACAACATATAAATTATATGTTTATTAATCCTATTTCTTATTATTTTCAGGTATTTAATCATCAATATTGATATGCCAAGTCCATCTTCCTTCACTCAGCATGGGAAATTCAAGGAAGAATCACTAGAGAAATCTAGATATTTCAGCAGAGACTTTGGAACTGTCAACTTCGTCCTGGATGATATCAATAACGTGAGCCAATAAAAATCTTTCAAAATGCCTTAAATGTCTAACAGTTACTTACTTCCTCAGGCTAATGTAAAATGACATTGAGACTCCTTTTTTTAAATATCTAATTCAGGGGCACCTGGATGGCTCAGGTGGTTAAGTGACTGCCTTCAGCTCAGGTCATGATCCTGGAGTCCCAGGATCAAGTACCACATTGGGCTCCCTGCTCAGTGGGGAGTCTGCTTCTCCCTCTGACCTTCTCCCCTCTCATGCTCTCTCTCTCTCTCATAAAGAAAATCTTTAAGAATAAATAAATAAATATCTAATTCAGCTACTCTGCAGGGTAGAATAGACAAAGGCTGTCACCTTAGCATAGGCCAGAGCTCTGAAAACATGGGACATAGAAAGGTATTGGAGGAACCTGAGGAAATACCCAGAGCATGAAAAGCTGCTTATGAAGTTGACCCTGGGCAACCAAGAAGTTTAGGTCACATGGAGTGGAGGAAGAAAAAAGGCTCACAGGGTGAAGTAGGGCTCCTGATATGGTAGGAATTTTGTGCCCTGAATAATATCATCCTAATTGTCCAGTTCATTCTTCTCACAGTCTTGCTCTCTGAAACTGCCCTGTGTTCTCCTTAAACACAACTCTTTCTTGATATGCTCCTCAATTTGTATGGCTAGGAGGCTGCTCTTTACTCAGGGGAGTGACTTTGTTCTAACTCTTCCAGCCAGAGAGAATTTTATTATAATTTGCAGAAAGGTACAGTATAGATTGGTGGTGGTGGCTCTGGGCGAAGACAAACTTGGTAGATTAACTATTGTTTCCAGGGAAAAGATGAAATGGAAAGTATTTCCCTGAAGTTGGTCTTCTTCCTAAAGAAAGGCAGTGAAGTGACTGTGAGACAAATTTGTGAAACCTAAGGACATCCAAGAATACTGGAGGTAAAAGGATTGGGTGTATCAAAATAATTCCCAGGGAAACTATAAAATTCTACTGTGGTCTTTGAAAGACCCCAGATATCACAGGCTAGGGGTAGGATGAGTATAAGAAACATGTTAGAGACTCCCAGAGAGGATATGACTAATATTTTTTCCTTAAATGTGTCTTTAGTAAGTGTGTGTCTCGTGGAACTAGCTATTAATTAAATGATGACAGATGCTACATGATTTTGATCACTATATACACTTCACCTAGCAGTGCTCAATAACAAATACTTGCAGAGTACTCATTGTGAGCCAGATACAGTCTTAACCACTTTACATTTAATATAATTCAACATTCTTTTTTTTTTCCTAAGATTTTATTTATTTATTTCACAGAGGGAGAGAGATCACAAGGAGGCAGAGAGGCAGGCAGAGAGAGAGAGGGGGAAGCAGGCTCCCCGCTGAGCAGGGAGACCGATGTGGGCCTCGATCCCAGGACCCTGAGATCATGACCTGAGCCGAAAGCAGAGGCATTAACCCACTGAGCCACCCAGGCGCCCAATATAATTCAACATTCTTATAAGATAGGTACTATTATTATTATTCCTGGTTTATGAATAAGAAACAGACAAAGCTGAGTTTAGGCAACATGATGATAAATCACACAGGTAGGGCTGGAATTTAAATTCAGCCAATGGAGCCTAGCCCCAGACGCTGCCCTCTTAATCAGTCTGTACTATTCTAAATGAATATTTTTTATGAATAAAAATATAAAATATAAAATGGTATAATAATAGTAAATTCAGAGACATATGATATAATCTTAACTACACTGAATTTGACATTATTTTTGGTCTCTGGAAAATTTTTAGTCAGTCCTAATGCTTCAGTTATGTCCCCTGAGTTATATTGGAAATACATACAAGTGAGAAAGTTGTCATAACAGAGTGCTTCCAAATGCTGTCATGAGATAATATAAGCAAGCTATGAGAACACAAAGCTAGGATGTCCAGTCCAGTCTTGGGGGTAGGAGTCACAAGAGGTTTTTTTAAGAGACAGGAATATCTCAACTGAAATGAGATTTAAAGAATGATCGAGATGAAAAGGAAGGAGGAATGTTCTAGGCATAGATAATTCCAAGTATGACAACCAAATGAAAAAGAATCATAGAATGCACCTGAAGAACAGAAAAGGGAAATAAATATTCAGTATAGGTATGGCACAGAGTATGAGAGAGATGAGGCAAAGGATAAAGCCTACACAGGACAGGCAAAAAGTATTATAGGGACTAAGAAAACAGAGTTTTGACTTTATCCTTAGGATTCAGAAGTCAGTGATGGATTTCCTGTGGGGCAGATCAAAGAAGTGATAGGACCAGATTTACATCTGATTACTGTGGCTGACCTGTGGAGAGTAGATTGGAGGGTGCCAAGGCTGTGGGCTAGGTGACAGTTTAAGAGGATGTTTAAGTTATTCAGGAAAGAAATTAAGTAGCACACATAGTGAGTTTGAGATGTTTGAAAGATAATTAAAGGAAGATGCTTAGAAAAACATTGAATTTCTAGAGATGGAGATCAGCAGAGAGGTCTGAACTAGAGAAACTGATATAAGTCTTCCGTCTAAAGATGGTCTTCAATACACAGGAGTTAATGAGGATTCCCAGGATAAATGTAGAGTGAGAAGAGTCTCCAAGTCAGAATCCTAAGGAATGTCAACATTTAAAGGCTAGATAAAGAGAAAGAAGCCTGAGAAAGGGAGTAGGTATACATTTTCAAAGCCAAGAAGAATGTAATTAACAAACTTAAATCCATCATCCACAGGTCAACAAATATAAAGTTGAAAATATCTATTTGCAATTGTCCCCAAGGAAGCCCCAAGTAAGACTGGAGTGAAAGCAGTTTCCCATTGGTCTTGAAAAAATAAATAATGGGACTCCTGGGTGGCTCAGTGGGTTAAGCCTCTGTCTTTGGCTCAGATCATGATCCCAGGGTCCTGGGATTGAGGCCCACATTGGGCTCTTTGCTCAGCGGAGAGCCTGCTTCCCCCCCTCTCTCTGCCTGCCTCTCTGCCTCCTTGTGATCTCCCTCTCTATCAAATAAATAAATAAATACTTTTTTAAAAATTAAAAAATTTTTATTTTTTATTATTTTTTTAAAGATTTTATTTATTTATTTGACACAGAGAGAGATTACAAGTAGGCAGAGAGGCAGGCAGAGAGACAGGGAGAGGAGGAAGCAGGCTCCCTGCTGAGCAGAGAGCCCGATGCGGGCCTCGATCCCAGGACGCTGAGATCATGACCTGAGCCGAAAGCAGAGGCTTTAACCCACTGAGCCACCCAGGCGCCCAAAAATTAAAAAATTTTTAAAAAGAAATAAACAATAAACTGAGAAGTACAAAGTGAAAAATAGACAACTTTTTCAAAATTTGTAGCCTTTAATAGGAAGAAACAGGGCATATCTTCAGGTGTAGTCTGAGTCCAGGAAGAAACTGTTCTTATTTTTTTAAAGATGTATTTATTTGTTTTAGGCATAAAGGGGCACAGGGAGAGGGAGAGCCAGCAGACTCCCCACTAAGCAAAGAGCCCAATGTGGGGCTCGATCCCAGAACCCTGATATCATGACCTCAGCTGAAATCAAGAGTCAGATGCTTAATCAATGTAATGACCCAGGCTCCTCAAAACTGTTCTTTTTTAAGATAGCAGAGATGTGAGTATATGTGAGTACTTGTGGTGAGCAGGTGATGAAGAAATGTTGAAGGTACAGGAAATGGAAGGGGTAACTACTACAACAAGAACCCTGAGAAGTCAGAGAAAGAATCCAAGATCTAGGTCATGGAATTAGCCCAAGACAGAGAGATCACATTTGCTGAGGAGTGAGAGAGGAAACAGGAATGAGAATGCAGGTAAGTGTGTAGATGGAACTGTCAGGAAGATAAGAGATTTTTCATCTGATGGGTATAATTTTCTCCATGAAGCCAGTAAATATTGTGTGCTTGGGCTCCATGGTGTCTTCTCTGTACTTATTCTTTATACTTATGTATACATATAGTAAATACCTTTAAAATAGTAATAGCCTAACACATCTTAATAACCCATATCCCACATAGCATCTGTTAGAATACCTCTCATATAATACAATAGGAAATAAATAAATACATGGAGATTAACTTTTAAAATCATCTTATTTTATACTTACGCTAACACTTCAATAAAGGTATATCAAGTGATCTTAAGTGAAAATGAGTTCAAAGTCCTTCTAAAGTATTCTTCCTGCATCTATTACATGTAACAATTAAAGCAAAATAAAACTTGGAGACTAAAAGTATTATTCCAATATTTTTTTATTTCTTGAAGGGCTATAGAGGTTAGATTTCCTGTTATATACAATGCAACAAATTTTTCTTTGTCCCATGTAGTTTTATGTTTTACACTAAGAAAACAAATTCAATGACTATCTATTAAACTATGTTTGATAGATCAGTTCCTTGTTAAATCTAAAATCTTAAAATAGTTCTCATTCCAGTACCTAGCATACTCGCAACTTTGTATTATAGCTTAAACCTTAGTATAATAACCATGAGACTATTAGGCAAAGGTCCACATAAACTTATATTGCTATTGAAAACTTCTGAGAAAAGAATCTGAGACAAAATTTTCCTTACTTTTTGTCATTTAAAAAGTGGCACATGATGAGAGCTCAACACTTAGACAACTACATCATCAACATTATTTTAAAGTAATGCTTTAAAAAAAAAGGCAATTAAGGCCAAGCTAGGCACCTGGACTCTGACAACTCGTCTAACATCAGTTGTAAATCCTGAAGTTTCTTACCTAATTAGAGTTTTGCATACAAAATTTGAATTAGGCAGTTTTCATCCAAATCCCTGTCCCTTTCTCTGCCCAACCTTTTTGAACTTCAAAACTTCCTTTCAACTTTTGCTATCTATAAGGAAGTTAAATTTTCTGTCAAGAGCAAAGTTATTTCCTTTCTCATGCAATTCATTATAAATGATGGAAATCATTGCACACTCTTGTAGATGGCAGATCTGTGTTTCTTTCAATTCAAGTTGGTTGAATTCACCAATCTCAAAAGACTTTTAATTGGTCTTTAGGGTATCACTATACCACCTTTTACCTATATCTGACTTGCTGTCAAAAAATTCTGGATGTCTAAGATAAATTTGTTTAAGCTAAAATTATCTTCACAACATTTCAGTAAGGCAGTTGGAGGCTTACTATCAATGTGGAAATGGGGGAGAGAGGCTGTTATATGAAATGTTAGGGCAGAAGCTGAAAGACCAGATCTCCAGATTGGTATACAGGTTATAGACACACACTTTTTAAACAGTTTGGCTTTACTAAGAATAGCCTGCTTTTGCTAATGAAAATAAAGGACATTTAGTTAAATTTGAATTTCAGATAAACAATGAATAAATTTTTAGGATAAGTATACCCCACGCAATATCTCAGATATATTTATACTAAAAATGATTCACTGCTTATCTGAAATTCAAATTTACCTGATAATCATGAATCTTATCTGGCAACCATAAATATTCCTCATCTAAGAAAATAAATATTGACAACACTGTAACACTGTTTGTTTGAATGATTCTTCTGACCTAAACAATATGGCAAACTCAGAATTCCAAATCTCTACTAAGAATTAAAATTAGAAATTTGCTCAGAATTACACAGAGCAAGACGTTCTTGAGTGTTCCAAGCTGAGATTTTTATAACCGAATACCTATCTTGATAATTATAATTATTATTTTTAAAACACGAAAAAATAATTCAGGAAAGCCAGAATATGACAGTTTAACATCAATACCCAATAGGGAACTGGGGAAAACAGTCAATGAACAATTTGCCAACTCTTAGAAAATTGAGAGCTGCTAGAGAAACTGAGTATAATGTGAAGAAAAAATATGTACACCAATTCAAGATTAAATATTGTCAGTAAAGAGAAGAAGTAGTACATAATGTTAACATACGCTTTGCCCATGATATACTTATTATAAACAGTCTAGATCAACATGCAATTCTTTTTTTTTAAGATTTTATTTTATTTATTTATTTGAGAGAGAAAGAGAAATCATAAGTGGGGGTACGGGCAGAGGCAGAAGGAAAAGCAGACTCCCCAGTGAGTGGGGAGATTGATGCAGGACTCCATCCTAGGACTCTGAGATCGTGACCTGAGCCAAAGACAGATGCTTAACCAACTGAGCCACCCAGGCACCCCTCAATATGTAATTCTTAATGACCAAATGTTTGGAGCACCGTACTAAAAGATCACCATCAGTGGCTCACAAACAATACAACTGCAATCAGTAGTCTTCCCTGGGATTCTACCTTGGCTCAAAGTCATTCAAAATGATTTTAATGACTAAATGATAGACAACAAGATAGCACCAAGGATTATTGACTTCAGTTACTAAAGAAAAGGAAAAAAAAAAAAGAGGAAAGAGATAAGACTAAATCTCTAAGACTGTCTATATACCAACAGTCAGTTCTTCTAACATAATGATTTTAAAAGGTTCAAAACTTGGAGAATTTGTCTGTGAAAAATTACATAAAAACACTCCACTTACAGAAATTGTATCACTTGCCCACAGACCCAACCCATATTCCTAAGTCTAGGGAATCTGCTAACAAACCTAAAAATAATGTATTGATTTAAAAAATTGAGTTACACTACCTTTTTGACAAAGCCAATTTTATTTATTTATTTTTTAAAGATTTTATTTATTCATTTGACACAGAGAGATTACAAGTAGGCAGAGAGGCAGGCAGAGAGAGAGGAGAGAGGAGGAAGCAGGCTCCCTGCTGAGCAAAGAACCCGATGTGGGCCTCGATCCCAGGACCCTGGGATCATGACCTGAGCCAAAGGCAGCGGCTTCAACCCACTGAGCCATCCAGGCACCCGACAAAGCCAATTTTAATTGAAGAGTAAATGGGAGACAGTTTGAAACAGCTATTTTCATAATATTGAAAGGAGACAGTATTAGTGTCCACTTAGGTTTGGATTTATCTGTTCAGCCTATTTCAAGCCAAAGCTGCTAGTCATAATAACCTTAAATGGTTCTTACGATTTGGGCATTTCCCATTTGCCCATTTTATGAAGCTATCTAAATGGGCTAATTTTTGACTATGAGAAATAGTATGTATTCTTTATCTTATATAGTTGAACAATAAAATAAGGAAAATTCTGATTGGCTTGAGAAGTGCAGAAAAATTATGTAATCCTAGAATTGACCAAGAAAATATAAATCAGTAAACAGCTAGGCCACTGCAGGTACAGGAAAAAATTGCTTAAGAACTATAAAGCAAGTTATTCTTCCAGAAATCACTTATAAAAGCAGTGTCTTTTCAGATACTTGTTTTATATCTACTTAGTTGACGACTTTTAATATTGATGTGATTTCTAATTACTTGCTGACTTTGGTTCTTTTCCAAAAAAAAAAAATACAAAAGTGTTAACTTGCAAAAAAAATGTTAAGTAGATTTTTGTTGTTATATGGGCAACATTTGTTCAAGTTGTTACTGACCGTTACTTTTTGTATATTAAAACATCATTATCTGCTCCTTGAAGGTTTTAGAGGTTTCAGGCCTTAGCTTTTAATTCTTAATACCCTAAAGACAACGGCCCTGAAAGGCCAGAGCATAAAAGAAAGTACTTTACTGAAAGGACTTCTTAATCCACATTTGAATTGTATTCAAAATATATAACACTTTTTAGACTTTACATTTTTTATTTAAGTCACAGAACTAGTATAAGAATGTAGCACTCTGAACATCTTTTCTTACTAAGACCGCTTAAGTATACATAGATCTTATACAGGAAAAACAAGGAAACACATATGTTGAGTCTCGACTTGGAAATGTTTCACAGGTTTGGATGGTTTGTTTTTGTTTTTGTTTTTCATTTTCTGCGTCACCATTCCAGTGCAATATCTCTGTCCCTCTGATCACTTGTAAAACCCCAGTCCCTATCAACTATGACCAGCAATTAGGAATTCTGTGTGGTGGATCCTCCTACCCACTGCATACTCGGTCCTTGTTTTCAGTGTTAGCTGAGCAAAACGATGTATCTTTATACAATAGGCGACCACTTAGGAATCAATTTGGTGATGCTTTATTTCTATTATACTACTTACAAAGAATTCAATTAGCTTTAAAGGAAAAAGGAAAACTACTTTTGGTTAAAAGTCTAGATTTCACCAATACTCTCTAAAATGAGGTAAAATTTCTATATTAGTATGAACACCTAAAAAATAATATTTGATCCCCAAACAAAGGCATTGCTTTTCTGTCCAATTTGATGTCTTTTTCATGCTGCCTCAGTGATGGCCAAATAATTGGTTGTTCACTTGTGTCCTTGTCTCCCCCGACAGTTCCACAGATGCCCTGAACAATGCTCCAAAGACTGCTTTCAGTAGGGGCAAATCCTCATTAATCATTCCTGGCTGACAGCACAAGGGGACACCTGCGTCTGGTGCAGGAGCCCAGCCATGGCTTGTGGGAGTGTGGATTAAAAACTAAACCGGTGAGAGGTGTGGCAGGCTACTTTTAACAGGAATGTGATCAACAACAACAACAGCACATACACACCAAACAACAAAAACAAATCCTCTTTTGTCATCCCCACTTATTTACTGTCTCAAACTGAAGCTGTAGTTCAAGTTTAAATGTGCCATTTAAACACTGTTCTACTTAAAAAAAAAAAAAAGTAAATCAGAGAACTAACCACACATAGGGTTATGATAAATAGCTGCTAAATTCTTCATGCCTACAACACCCAATGTTAACATTAAATACTGATGAACTTTCACATAATTTTCATTTAGAAATGACAGCAGTTTCAGCTTCCTATTTTATGGTGCTCATAAATATTTTCCCTACTATATTTCACAAGTAGAATGTATGAGATACACAAATTTTTTGAGAAAGAGCTCTTGTCCCTATGTGATCACTTTCTTTTATTGAAATAAATATGACTGTTTTGAAGAATGGGTTAAAAAGAATCCTGGAAATACTCCCAGGAAATGAAGTACATTGTTATGTATCATTAAAGCTATTCTAACTTGGTTTTTCAACAAAATAAAGTGCTTTTTAATTTCACAGAATACAAGAATTTTCTTTCACTTGTAACTCTTTTCCAAATTGTACCAACTAGAAGACCAGAAATAATGAACCCTCCAATTCATATCTTGTAGTTTTCATCTTAAGCAAAAGTATATTTGCAAAGCATCAGAGCATAAAAAACTAGTAGTTAAAATATTTAGGAGACTCAGGGTGAACAATATATTGAAGAATTTTAAAAAATGGAAATTATAAGCAAGCTTAAAAAATCTGCAACTAAAAATGACAAAAGAATATGATTAATAAAGTTGATGTTTATAATTCTCACTTTGTAAAAATAAATAACAAATTTGTCTATGCACCAATTACAGATTAATTATAATACCATCATGAATATAAAACTGAAAGGTTAAATAATGAATGCAGCACAATTTATAATTTCATATTGGAGATATTTGACTTGGAAATATAATTGGGCTTTGAAGTTCTAGTTTAAAAGAATTAGACATATATACAAAGCTGCATATTGGGCAAAAGCTAAAGGCCCCCAATGTGAATATTTAGTTTGCACTGAGTTTAGATATTTAAAATGATCCAAATATAAATCTTCCAAAGTTTTAAGAGATAAATATTGTTACAGTTGTACTTTATAAGTCATTATGATATCCCTTAAACTAATTATTTATAAAAGTATTTAATTTAAAAGAATATATATGAAGCTGCAGATAGAAGAATGGGTCAGATGCTGCAAAACAATAGCTTAATAATCAGCAGAGCACACAACGGTAGTAAATACTATTTGCTACTATTTAAATGCTATTCAAGAGACACTTCCAATATCTCCCAGAGGAATCCAAACTGCCATTTTCTTCAACTTCACCAGGGCCTGTCCCCTGGTAAGAACATAGCAGCAATGCAGTGGAGCTCTTTGCCCAAGGTCATGTTTCTGTCCTTTGTGGGTACTGCTAGTAACACCTCACAAACAGGGGCTCAAAACCTATTTGAAATGTATTACACTTGGATAATCGAGTGTAGTAGCCCATGTCCTGCTCAGAGATTCTCTTGTTTTGTATTTCCTTTTTTAATCAAAACTAAGAATTATGGCATGTCCACTTTTCATTGAGAGCTGCGTTTCACAGCCTGCAAGTATCTTCCAGTTAATTCTAAGGAAAGCTTGGGAATAAGAAACTAACTGCTTCTCATACAGAAGATATAATAACTAAAACAATAAGGAAGGAAAAAAGGAGGAGAAACAGGATGAAGAAGGGAGAGAGGGAAAGAGAAAAAAAGGGAAGCTAATTATAAACTTTCTTACATCACTAGTCTCTGGGTACTCTGTAGTCCAGGCTTTTTTTTTTTTTCCTTCCCCTATACACCATTTCAATCTTCTCTATTCCCAGGAAACGAAGAATAAGTAACTAACTTTTATTGAACATGAACTCTATGGTAGGCCTTTTCTGTATGTGGCTACCTCATTTAATCTTTACAATATTCCTTTAAAGTAAATATTATTTGCTCCATTTTTCAAATGAAGAGATTGAGAATCAAGGAGGTTAAACAATATGCTCAAGTCACAGAGCCAAAGGAAAAATAGGTTTCAAATTAGACCTGCCCTCCTCAAAGTATGTATTCTTTCCACCTATCCACCTTGTGGTTAGAATTCATTTCCAAACCTCTGGACTTGAGTCTGAAAGTATCCATCTGTCCAACGAGGTAGATCCTCAAATTTATGTCATATATGCCCATTTCACTTGGTTTTCATGTGCCCATCAAGCCTATCCCACTCATGCTCAACTAGCTCCTTCCTATTCATTCTTTGTGTCTCAGCCTCATGTCACCTCACCATGATTTTTTCCTCATACTTGCTTGTAAAGCATCCTTCACCAAGCTCTACATTATAGCATTCTGTATAATACATCGATATTGCCTGTTTACTTATCCTTACTCTTACTCCTCCCAGAGATTGGTGGCAGAATCTTAAAACTTCTCTTCATTAAGACTAATAACTCTGTCTTGACTTACTGACTGACTGAATGAATGAATAAGTGAACAAGTAACGAATGGATTACATAGATAACTATGACAAACTATTACAGATATAAGTAAGCATGTAAAAAATATTTGGAACAGGGGCACCTGGGTGGCTCAGTTAAGCATCTGACTCTTGATTTCAGCTCAGGTCATGATCTCAGGGTTGTGAGATTGAGCTCCACAGCAAGCTTCATGCTGAGTGCAGAGTCTGCTTGAGATTCTTTCTTTCTCCCTCTGCCTATCTCCCTCTCAAATAAATAAATACAATCTTTTTTTTTTTAAAGATTTTATTTATTTATTTGACACAGAGAGAGAGATTACAAGTAGGCAGAGAGGCAGGCAGAGAGACAGGGAGAGAAGGAAGCAGGCTCCCTGCTGAGCAGAGAGCCCGATGCGGGCCTCGATCCCAGGACCCTGAGATCATGACCTGAGCCGAAAGCAGAGGCTTTAACCCACTGAGCCACCCAGGCGCCCTAAATAAATACAATCTTTAAAAAATATTTGGAATAAAATAATTGTACTGCTTCAAGAAAAAAAATCAAGGATTGCCTTCAAATTTCAAAATAAAGATTTTTTTTTCTTTTGTTCTAAATTGCTCCAGAAAAAAATGGTAGGTAGGCATGTATATTACCTTTGATTATTAATATGTAAAGAAGAGCTAAAATTCAAACTTAAATAATAGTTCAAAAATAAGCTGCATTTATGAACCAAATAAGACATTTGCAATTACCACTGTAACTGGGACTGTAGTTTCCTTTGAAATTTTTATTTTTTTTAATATTTAGTAATAAATATTTTACAAGTTCTAGTGGCATCTTGTTTTAAACCTTATTCAGTTAATTAAAGAAACCTGAAGAAAAATGTTTCTAATTCATTTTTCAGACAATAGAACACCCATTAAAACATGTTTCATTATTTATTGTAGAGTTTCATATGTAGCAGTATATTATTATTTCTTAAACAACAATATCAACAAATGCAATATTAAAACTTATTTTAAATAGATATGCTGAAACCAAATGTTAGACCTGGTCTTCTCCCTCAAAAATGTCAATTACAATTATGTTATATATCATCATTTTACATAGAAGATTAACATTTCCACATTGAAATGATCTATTAGTTTTCAGAATAGAATTTTAGAGCTTTAAAAAGTTTAATAATTTATTTCCTTTATGTATGTATTCAGAAAAAAAGGAACCTAGAGATGTTAAATTACTTACTCCAGATTACATGTATAAACAACATTAAAAACTATGCCCCCAACTTCAAGTCCAATGGTAATTCCACAGAACATGCTGAGTATTACATGATATATTCTAAGGACTGACCTACAAAGTTCTGCTGGTCAAATCTGGCCCATTGCCTGCTCTTGGTAAGTAAAGTTTTATTGGAACAGAGCCACATCCATCCGTATATGCATTGTCTGTGTTTTTGTGCTGTAACAGCAAAGATGAATAGTTACCACAGAGATCACATGGGCCACAGCACCAAAAATATTTACTACCCTTTAATTTGCAAAAAAATTTGCTGACCTCTGAATATTCAATAGGAATATGAAACACTAACGGTTCAAGTTCGGGGTGGAATTATACTAGCCCCATCAATAAACTATAATTTGGAGAATAAGGTATTATAATCATGTCACTGACAAAATAAAAGATATCTTCACAATGTATAATTGACTGTGTGCTGATCCTAGGCTAAATGATCACATCACTCACATCAACCTTGTTATGTCCCTCCCCCTCCCATAAATAAAGAAATTGAGGTTTAAATTGGTTATGTAACTTGTCCTTGGTTACTTTATAGCAAAGACAGAGAAACTCTAATAGTATGAAAGTGAAAGACCAAGATAAAGATGCCATATCACTCATGCTGAAAAAAATAATTCAGAAATAGAAGCAATTTATTTCAAGTATGATACATATTATTAAAGTGAGTTAAAGTGACTTTCCATTCTTTACATAAAAAAAAACAGACTATGAAGGCAAAGAACCAATTATAAAGAGTTTCAGAAAATTAAAAAAGTATGATTATCAAAAAAGGATTTAATGAATGGACCAAATAATATCATCAACTACACCAGGAAACAAGCAGGAAGCTTGAAAGACAAAAGAAGGAAATCTTCCATAACAGAAGGCAAAATGCAAAGAAGTAGTATCTATTAGAACAGGAACAACAACAACAAAAAGGCGTCTCTGAGTAGAGGACAGAGATAATGGAGGGCAGGAAAAGAAGAAGAAATAAAAAATAAAGAAAAGTTTACTAAGCTAAGAGAGAAACAAGTCTTCAGAATTAAAGTATTTAATATGTGTCAAGGTGTCAGGGCAGGAGGGAGTACACACTTAGGTAGATTCAGGTTAAATTTTAATATTTTGAAGATAAAAAAAGTTACCTAAAATCTTTCAAAGAAGAAAAAGGGTTACTTAATAAACATTCAAAATGATATCAGATTTTTTACAACCACAATTTGCATTAGAAGACAACAGAGTAATGTCTTCAAAGCAATGACAGAAAGTTATTTTGATGCTATAATTCTATGCCTGTGCCAATCTATCAATCAACCATCAGAGCAAAATAAAATATTGCTTAATTAGCATAAGTAAGAAAATATATCTCCTAGGCAACCTCTAATGAAACATTTTTCCAGGGTATTTTCCAGCAAAACAAAAAGGCTGAGGCTAGAAAACCTGGTGACAAAAGGTATATGAAAAAGTTGCAGATAGCTATAACCAAGAAGTACTGAAGAAAATTTAAAATAACTTAAAGGTCTAATGCTCTTGACCCTTTTCAGACATTTTCTTCTCAATGCATCCAGGCCAAACATTTGACCTAACATTGAATAAGTTATATGAGCATAAAATTACAAATTCATTTACATTGAGAGTCATATTAACATTCAACTTATAGACATGTTTGAAAGATTTAATTATAGTTAGAGATCAAACTGGCAATGTGAAAATAATAATATAACTATATTATAAAACAGTAACTATAAAAATTTAATCATTAAGACAGGAGAGGAGGAGGGAACCTATGTGCTAAATTCATTTCCCACCAGGATTCAAAAAATACTAACAAAATAGGATAAACAAAGAAATTGATAATATTTAAAAATAAAATGGTAACCACCAAAATAATTTAAAAATGGAAACTAAGAATGATTGCCTCTGAGAGTGGGAGGCCTAGGGAAGTTGACTTTACTATTTATTTTGGATTCTTCTGCACTATTTGAATTATTTTCATCATATGAAAACATTAATTCATAAAAATATTGAAGACACAAAAGAGGAAATCAAAGCAATATAAAATATTTTTCATACATTTCCTAACCATATAATATGTTTGAGTTGCTATGCTTAACTTGCCCCTGATATCTTACAAAAACTGGCTGTAGTGGCAGCTCTCAAGAGTTTAGACCATTGGAAAAAGAATGTCTCAATCATAATCTAAACCCAGAATTAAATTGGTGATTTAAGTCAATGCAGAGATAGTTAAAATATCACAGTGAGTGAAGTGATAAAAATGCACCTTTACAGGATATGTGAGAACTATGAAACAGGACTGTACTGCACTGTACCAGCTGATAAAGGTGCCTAAAATATGGATCCCATTTTTATTGTGAAATGAGAAATCATATGGTAAATATCCATTCATTCAGTAAATGTTCATTAAACACTTAGTATGTTCCGTGAACATACTTATTTACAGGGAATTAAAACTAATATATCACCTTAAATATCAACTAGGAGTTGTTACTGAACTCAACCATTGAACCCTCCACCTTAAATCTAGTTAATAGAGGATTTCTTTACTATGAGGCCATAATTCTAATTTTGCTTTATAGATAAAAGACAAGCTAGAACTCCATACTCTTAGATAACCTAGTATCTTGACGTATTCATCCAATGCTGACTTCTGTCTGTATGTCTCTCATCTATTCATTCATTCGTTCTTTCATTTATTCATTGATTCATCCAGAAAATATTTAATACATATTAACTATGCCCAAGGCATAGTCCTATGCTATAGGGAAAAGAATGGTAAACAAAAACAAGAGGAAAATTCAAGTCTTCATGAAGTTTACATTCTGAACTCACCTCCTGTTCCAAAAACAAGACTCTCATTCCTTTAGTAGCCTGTTCAAACTACACATTGAGGAATATTAATGACCACAGTAATGCAGTAATGTATAACAATTACTCTTCTGTTGCAAAGAAAGAAAATGAGGTTAGGAAAGAATGAGCAATTTGTCTAAAATCAAACAGCAGCAGACTCCTTGACCTAAAGCCTAAGAGAGATTTGGTTTGGTCTTCCAGAGGCTAGTACAGAATCTAATCTTTAAAGTATAAAAATATTTTCTTTGCATTGGCAAAGGAAAATTAAAATTACATAAAGAAAAAATAGAGTATGCCATAACACAATAAAATGTGTAGTGAATGGAAAGACTTATAAATTTTATCTTTAAAATCTAGAAATGAAAAGGTAATTAAGACTCTGGTCACATGAAGGTGAATTTTTTTTTTTTTTTTGCCTAGGTTAGATAGATAATATTAGAGCAATTAGCATGTCAGAGAAGTTTTTTCAGGTAGGTTTTTTTTTTATTTCTTACTTATATTCCCTAAAGTAAAAGGAATAATTAACTGAAATCCAATTAGTGTAGACTTAGAACACCTGTTTCTGAAATCCTTTGAATAACTTCATCATATTATTATTTTTTTCTTAGTCTTTGTTTTAAGATGAAACACATATCCCTATCCAGTTGCTCTTAGGAGCTGGGAGATTTGCATATCACATAGAAGAAAAGTACCTGTTTGTAAAAGAAACTGGAAGATTAAAAAGACTCAAAGAGTTGTGGATATATTAGAGCAGCTACTGTTTCTTAACCCTCTTTTGACCAAACAAATTTGTAAAACCCTCAGTGCTAGAAAAAAAATAATTTAGGAAACGATGACACGGACCCCACTTTTTTGTTAACATCCATGATAAAATCATCATTTAAAATGCACACCAAAGGAGGAAATAATACATTTTGGTGGGGGAGAATTATTTGGTATCTTATTTTTCAAACAGTAGTGAAGAAAAAAATACAGGTTTTATTGTAATAGCAGAAATAGTAAATTATGATAATTCTTAGGAATCAACAAGGGATCAAAGCAGAATAACTAAATTAAAATGGCATCACAAATAGGGAAAAGTGTAAGAAGGGAGAAGCGAAATAAATAATAAGTATAAAGTATATCAGTCATTTCACCAAATGCCAGGTTAAATTTTCTCGTTAAACAACAAAAACACCTGAACAAGTTTAAAAGCAAAATCCAGTTATATGCTAGAGAACAAAAAAAAAAAAATCTTACAGACTTAGAATTTAAAAGTCCAGTTCTCACTAATTCTGGGATCAAAATAGGAAATCAAAGGGAAAGAATAAATTATCTAGAAAGCAATGCAGAGGAAGATGGTTCATAACAAAAATATGAACACCAAAGGTATCTTTTCAATAAGAAAGTTGAGCAAATGGATATTTCTGAGGAGAGAGGCAATGGAGCTTTGATTCATCTTCTGTGACTTTGAGAAGTTACCTCTATTCCAAACAACCATTTTATGAAGTTTCCTTGTGTTACTCAAGCATGCTGGCCTCATCATCCAGAGTCGAACATCTACCCAACACCCCCCTAGATGATCTCCTCCTGTCTTCCCTTTAGCCAAATCCTTTTGACCATTGCATTTATCATTCACCTTCAGAAGAAAAAGGACAGCAAAATATAAGAATGTTATTTTTCTGTTCACAGCTCCAGAAGGAACTGATTGTGTAAATGGCTTAAAAAGAATGACTAAAATGAACTTTGGAGTACCAATACTTTCATAAAAATAATGCTAAGTAGCTATCATTTAGACCTCTTTCTGCATTCTCTTTTATAATCTAAGGAAATATTTATTAGAAAGAAAATTTAGAGACACATGAATTAGAACCTGTGCCAAAATATAGATGAAAATAATCAATGAAGCTTAAATTAATACTTGATCAGTAGGAGATAACCAGAATATATTGAACTTAAATTATTTTTTGAAAATCTGTCACCATTTGGAACTATACTTTCTAATAGAAACAAAATGCAAGCCAGATATATAATTTTAAATTCTCTACCAGCCACATAAAAACACATGAAAAGAAACAGGTGATATTAATTTAATTTTTTTATGGATTTTATTTATTTATTTGACAGAGTGAGACATAGCGAGACAGGAAACACAAGGAGGGGAGCTGGAGAGGAAGGAGGAAGAAGTAGGCTTCCCGCTGAGCAGGGAGGCCGATATGGGGCTTGATCCCAAAACCCTGGGATCATGACCTGAGCCAAAGGCAGACATTAACGACTAAGACACCCAGGCACCTCGATATTAGTTTTAATTATATATTTTATTTAATCCACTATATCGCAAATATTACTTCAAGATATTATTAATATAAGAAGTAATTCATAAATAAATTGATTCATGAGGTACTTTTCATTCTTTTTATACTCTGTCTTCATAATTCAGTGTATATTTTAATTTATAGCACATCTCACTTTGGACAAACCACATTTCAGTTCTCAGTAGTGACTATCATATTGGACAGCAGTAACTGGACACAATGGGGGACAGAGCTTCACAGACCCAGTAGTAATTTCTAGGCCCGCCTCTTTTAATTTATTGATAAACCATTTAAAATTCTATTTCTATGCATGGTAAGAGTTCTCACAGACAGCATAGGCTACTGAACTCTGAACAGATCTGTCTGAGACAAAAAAAATTTTCCCTGTCCTTGAAGAGTTTCCAATCTAAATGTTTAGCAAAAACAAGAGAGAAAAATGCTCCAGTTGTGAAGTAAAAGTCTTCATAAATATATTTGAAGATCAAGTTCACAAGGTAATGTTTAGAGTATAATTTAAAAACACCTTACTTTAGGGAATTTATATTGATTGAAATTATAGAAAAATTACCTGTCATTTATATAGATGTTACTGATCTACAGGTTTTAGTCAGACTCGAATTTTTTAAGTATCATTAACAGAGAAGCACTATTTGTAACCGTGACATTCAGCAGTCTGGTCTATTTCTTTATATTTATTTTTCCTTGAATATCATAGTAAATTATATTTTCATTTAGGTGATTCTAATGATTTCAGTTGGTGTTTTATAGAAAATTCCTTATCGACTCCTTCTTATAAGTCAGTACTAATTCGACCACTCTAGTTTGGATTTTAGTCACCTTAAAAACCTAACTTATAGAATAGAAACACATGCAATGCACATGATGGGGTCTGGTTTTATCTGCTTGTATGCTGATTTATAGATTCACTGACCTATTGTATGATAATTAGTCTTCCTCCTGAGACTTTCTCCTTCCCTTTTGATAATACACTCCAGGCTTTTATTTTCCTTAGCCATAATTTTACTATTATGTAGATATAGTTCATAATCTTTCAAAATCCTTGTTAGTTTTGAATCCTTATAATAATTTTTTCTGAATTGCTTGGTAACATGTTTTCTACCAAGTCAAATATTTTAAAATTATTATTATTTTTTTAAAAAAGATTTTATTTATTCATTTGACACAGAGAGAGAGATTACAAGTAGGCAAAGAGGCAGGCAGAGAGAGAGGAGAGAGGAGGAAGCAGGCTCCCTGCTGAGCAGAGAGCCCGATGTGGGCCTCGATCCCAGGACCCTGGGATCATGACCTGAGCCAAAGGCAGCAGCTTTAACCCACTGAGCCACCCAGGCGCCCGTAAAATTATTGATAATTAATAAAATTAGACTGTCTAAATTGTAAGATTGTAATAGAAGTCCAGGCCTATTTCAGTCTGTGCAAGTGAGGAAAAAACAAGATCATGGTGAAGAAAAAGACAATATACTTTAAAGTTTCCATAGATAATAATACAGATTTCAAACTTTTTGATTTGAGATTTTTATTGGTAGCTAAATTTAATAGTCATGTATATAATATTAACATATTCTTCTATAACTTGACATATATTCATAGATACACTCCTGTTACATAGAATATATTAAGAAGACATTATAAATAAAATAACTAATTCACTACTCATTCTATCTATACAAGCTTTATAAGGAATATTGTCTTGGCTCATTTTCCCGCATTTTGATTTTGCCACATGCTCCAACTCACTAAAAAGTAAAGTATGAATTTTAATGCCCTACAACAATATTTTGACTACGTTCATATTTAAAAAGAAAAGCACTCATTGAAAAAATAATAAGCATATATTCTTTCCTCACCAAACGGGAAAATATAAATGGAAATGAATAAAATGAAATAAATGTTCGTGACTTACATATATTTTCTCAGCTGTTGAAACCAATGTGTATACTTAAAAGACGCACACTTCACAAAACAAATGTCCTCAAAAAAAGTTATTTGAAAATAAGAAAATGTGCTTTTTATTCTAGAAAAATATTGTAATGAATGCCGTATTAACAGAAAATTTGGGGAGCATGGAGGGAAAAATATCAATAAAGTTTTCTGGACATAAGGTAAGAAGATCTGACAGGATCATGAGTGTGAGCACAGGTTTTATGGAGAAAGAAGGGTAAGATACACAAACAGGGTGCAAGGAAAGCTGGGATAAAAAGCCAATTAGTGGATAAAAAGGGTAGGAATCCGAGTTCTGAAACACAGGGGTGATAATATAGGCAGTTTGGAAGAGCATTAAAATAAAGTGATAACAGTATTCAACTGAGAAGGAAGGCTGTCAAAAACGTAAATAGGGGGAGAAAAAAAGGCAAAACAATGAAAACAAAAACCTGACATTTAATCAAGGCTTATAGTAGCAGAAACTTAAAGCAGGGAAATATGATGGCTTTAGCTCTAAGTGCTCTGAAATCATTTACAGAAGACCAAAGCAGATGGAAAATTTTGTCCCAATTACAGAAAGCCAAATGGACTTGCAAAGGAATGGAGGGAAATAACCCATTTCATTTTCTGGTTGCTTTTTTTGAATACATTGTATTAGGCAATCACAGCCTGATATCCACAATTAGACGGTTACTAGGGAGGGAACTGTATTATTTAGAACAACACATTAAAGATAAACCTGTTTATTTAACAACTCTAAG
This sequence comes from Ailurus styani, assembly GCA_002007465.1. Lineage (NCBI taxonomy): Eukaryota > Metazoa > Chordata > Mammalia > Carnivora > Ailuridae > Ailurus > Ailurus styani. Next base: position 6,356,774 of record LNAC01000034.1, on the reverse strand, counting down.
AGTGTCATATTTCAGAGCACCATCCTAAAGCTAGATGGTAATAGAGTTTTCAATTGTTAATTTTTACTTAAATGTTTATATAATCCAGCCCAGATTAATAATACTTCATTGAAAAATATTTTGTTAGTAGTTCTTGAAATGAAATCTTATTGCATAAGGGGAGGTAGGTATTTGATTAATGGCTTAATACATAATTAAGTTGATAATTTATTATTATCTACTTTTAAGAGAGAGAAAAAATTAAGTCTTTCCTAGCTATCATATTAAATTTCAGTGTGGCACAGTTCAATTACCCATTACAAAAAGATGTATCTATCAATTATGCTATCAAAAATAGGAATGTAACTCCAAAAAAAAAAGACTGAAACTTTAAAATTATAATTTTAATCCTTATTCTTACTACAGTCCAGCTAATTTTGTATAATATAAAAGTATTTTTATTCAATGGGGATTCTGATGGACTGTCATATTTTTCAATTAAAAATGACAAAATGAAAAATTTGGAAAAAGTCAGTGAAGATAGGGGCCAGCTGGGATAAGAACACATAACCTTAAAATACTTAAAGTGATTATATAGTTTATATACATAAAGCAGTCATAAACAAGTGAAAATTTAAATTTCATAATAATAACAAATTGATTATAATTAAAATGAAAATGGACTAGTATAAAAATTTTTCTGGCCAGCAGTTCATAAAGCACCCTCTTATAAAGTATAATTAATATACAAATATAGATATAGAAAACATAAAATCTAAGACCAAACCAAGATTAAAGCTGACACTAAGGACATATGTAAGAATGCCAACACTACATCTCATGAGCCAGTACTAAGTGGGGGAAAAAAAGTGTGGAATTCTTTATTTTTCTCCCCTTGGTGCCTCTCCAACTCAGTGACCCAGGCACTACACAATGAGAAAATTGAGAAATTCGTTATGCTCCCAAAGTACACACCTTTGGAAATGAAAGAATTTTCCAATGAACTAAATAAGACTTTAGAAGCATCATGACCAAAGCACATCTTCATTATAACTTCAATTTACAAGGAAAACAATGTTAAAAAAACCTTGTAAGCCATCAGGCAAAAACAAGAAAAACTAACTAGAAAGAAACAAATGATAAGGCTGGCCTCAGACTTCTCCCTTATACTATTAATGCCAGAAGGAAATGGGAGCAATAGCTGATTTTTAAGTTGAAAATGTGATGATACAACAATTCAGTCTTGCACCAAATTAGAAGTTATATGTCGAAGCATCTGATAACTACTCTCAGAATAGGAAAAGAATTCATGGACTATTACTACTACTAAAAAAATAAAAATAAAAAATTTTGAAGATATACTCCAAAAGACCAGAAAATGAACAATTAGAATGAAAAACCTATAAGTCACAGTAATACTTAAATAATATTTTGTAAAACTCTATTACTACAAAATACCCACATGCTTCATGTATTACAACAAATACACTCTGTGATGCATTAGTAAGGTCACAAGCAATTAGAGAAAATCCTTAGGTACTGGAAAAAATCAAGAGTAAATTTAAATTATAGTAGAGTGTACTTAAGATAAAAACAGTACAGTTTGAGGCAAAACTGATACAAGGAACCAGAATTTTAGAGTAGAAAATAATTTTCCCTGGAATGGGTAGTTTTGAACCTGCTCACATAAGGGTCTATAATTTAAATTCAAACTCTATCATGGTTAGGAAATGGTTAGGATGAAAGAATCAATTAAACTAACTCTAGGTTGATTAGGCCCTTTGACCCTCATAGAAGCAAATGCAAACAGACCTGGTAAAAGCATTAAAACAGATCTAGTAAGGACATCAAAATATCCACAGTTATCAACCATGATTTAAAAGACTGAGATTTCCATTATTCAGATTCAGATTTTAAATGTTCAATTTCAAAGAAAAGCTGTGTTCACATGATCATACCACCAACAAGCTACTGAATTTAGAATAATCTACTACTTGAAGTTCTTAGCAAATCACAGGGAAACACCTAACCAAGCTCTCCCAACACACAAAATATTCTCAAGTTGTGATGGCTTGTCTAGTTATTTACATTGATAATGACAGGAAAAGAAATATATACCTAATTTATTTTATTTTTTTTAAAGATTTTATTTATTTATTTGACAGAGAGAGAGAGATCACAAGTAGGCAGAGAGGCAGACAGAGAGAAAGGAGGAAGCAGGCTCCCTGCCAAGCAGAGAGCCCAATGCGGGCCTCGATCCCAGGACCCTGAGATCATGACCTGAGCCGAAAGCAGAGGCTTTAACCCACTGAGCCACCCAGGCGCCCATATATACCTAATTTAAAGTGAAAGTATATGTTGAAGAATTTTAGTATAATTGAAAAGAAAGATAATAAAATATGTATATTATACTCAAAACTACCAAAGCTACATGTTTAATAGGTTTGTGATTGAAAGAATCAGAACTGTGAAAGAAGTCATATGTTCTGTACCAATAATTTCAGAATAGTAACTCTTGTAACTAACATCTTTATCCATCATAGATAATCTAGTCTTCAAAATTATTTAAGAAAATAAATACTTTTTTATTTTTCCAAGATTTTCAATGATATATTTTGTTAGTAAAAAATAATTCTATTAAGATATTAAGAAAATAATAATTCTAGAGATTGGAGGCAAGATGGCAGAGGAGTAGGAGACCTCGATTTCTTCTGGTCCCAGGAATTCAGCTAGATAGTTATCAAACCATTCTGAACACCTACAAACTTAAGGGGAGATCAAAGGAAAGAATAGCAGCAACTCTATGAACAGAAAAGCAACCACTTTCTGGACGGTAGGACCTGCAGTGAAGTAAATCCGAGGTGATATTTGGGAACATGGACTGCATGGGGAGAGGGGAGAGACTTGGTTGGCTGGCTCCTGGCAAGTAATAGAGCAGCTGAGCACAAAATCAGAACTTCTAGAAGTCTGCTCCACTGAGGGACATCTCTCTGGTGGCTAAGTGGAGGGTGGAACTCTTGCTGGGGCAGTGTGGTCTCAGGACCCTTGGGGCACAGGAAGATGGGGGGTGCATCAGTGTGGCAGACCTCCCAGGTGTTGGAGTGGGAATGCTGGCTGCAAAGACTGAGCTGAGGAGTAGGCTCTCAGCTTAGGGTTGCCTTAAACCGTGATCCTCAGCCCAATCAGGCCACTATTCTTTGAGCAGGGATCCAACAAGTGGCATATCTAGGGAGACTTCCCTTCCTCCCCTGGGAGGAGCGGCATAGGAGCACACCACAGCAATCTGCTGGGTTTGGAGACTCCAAATGGGGCTGTGTGCCAGAGATATAAATGCTCAGTTACAGGCTGAGTGAGCATGGAGTGCAGCTAGAGACCAAGGAGACAGGAGTGATTGATTTTCTCTGAGGGCACACTGAGGAGTGGAGCCTCCACCTCTGGTCTCCTCTGCAGCCAGAGATTGTGAACCTGCCATTTTCATTCTCATCCTCTAAAGCTGTACAGATAACTTTAAGGTAACAAAAGCTACAGAGAACGAACACAAGCAGACTACTTAGCCTGCCCCCTGGCAAGGGCGGTGCAATTCCGCCTCAGGCAAAGACATTTAAGAATCACTGCAACGGACCCCTCCCCCAGAATATTCTGTAAGAATATCCATCCAAGACCAAGTTTACCGTTCAATGAGAACTGCAAAACTCCAGTGCTAGGGGACTACAGGACATAGAATTCATGGCTTTTTTCCCATGATTCTTTAGTCTTTCAAAGTTAATTTTTTTAATTGTCTTTCTTTTTTTATTTCTATTTTTTTCTTCTTTCCTTTTTCTACCAACTTCTTATCAATTCCTTTTTTAAAATCTTGTTTAACTTTCATTTTTACAGTCCTATTCCAATCCCTTCATCATACCTACCTTCATTTTTGTATATATACAAGTTTTTCATTCTTTAAAATTTTGGAAGGCAGTTTCTTCTAACAGACCAAAATACACCCAAAATCAAGTGTGTGGCTCTGTTCTATTCATCAGGCTGATCACATTCTTTTTTTTTTTTTTTTTCTTTTCCCATGGATTCAGATCTCTTCTGATTTGTTTAGTGTATATTTTCCTGGGGTCATTTTTACCCTTTTAGCATTTTGTTCTCTCATTCATCTATCCTTCTCTGGAGAAAATGACAAAATGGAAAAACACCTCAAAAAAACACAAACAAACAAACAAGAGGCAGTACCAACTGGCAGGGGCCTAATCAATACAGACATTAGTAAGATGTTGGAACTAGAGTTCAGAATGAGACTTATAAAGATACTAGCTGGGCTTCAAAAAATATAGAAGATACTAGAGAATCCTTTCTGGAGAAATAAAATGTAACCAAGTTGAAGTCAAAAAAGCTATTAATGAGGTGCACTCAAAAATGGAGGCTCTAACTGCTAGGATAAATGAGGCAGAAGAGAGAATTTGTGAGATGGAAGACCAAATGATGAAGAATAAAGACGCTGAGAAAAAGAGAGATAAACAACTACTGGATCACAAGGGGAAAATTTGAGAGCTAAAGTGGTAGCATAAGATGAAACAATATTAGAATAATTGGGATCCCAGAAGAAAGAGAGAGAGAGAGAGAGACAGAAAGTATATTGGAGAAAATTATAGTGGATAACTTCCCTAATTTGGGAAAGGAAACAGACATCAAAATCCAGGAGGCATGGAGAATCCCACTCAAAATCAATAAAAATAGGTCAACACCCTGACATCTAATAGTAAAACTCACAAATCACAGAGACAAAGAGAAAAACCCAAGCAGCTCAGGACAAGAGGTCTGTAACCTATAATGGTAGAAACATTAGATTGGTAGTAGACCTATCCACAGAGACCTTGCAAGCCAGAAAGGAGTGGCATGATATATTCAGAGAACTAAATGAGAAAAATATGCATCCAAGAATACTATATCCAGCCAGCCTGTCATTGAAAATAGAAGGAGGGATAAAAAACTTCCAGGACAAACAAAAACTAAAAGAACTTGTGAACACCAAACCAGCCCTACAGAAAATATTGAAAGGGGTCCTCTAAGCAAAGAGAAAGCCTAAAAGTAACAGATCAGAAAAGAACGGCGGCAACAAAAAGTAACAGTCACCTTACAGACAATACAATGGCACTAAATTCATATCTTTCTATAGTTACCCTGAATGTAAATGGGCTAAACACCCCAATCATAAGACACAGGGTATCAGATTGGATAAAAAAATATAAGACCCATCAATAAGCTGTCTGCAAGAGACGCATTTTAGACCCAAGGACACCTCTAGATTTAAAGTGAGGGGGTGAAAAACCATTTAGTATGCTAATGGACATCAAAAGAAAGCTAGGGTGGCAATCCTTATATCAGAAAAATTAGATTTTAAGTAAAAGACTATAATAAGAGATGAGGAAGGACACTATGTCATAATTACAGGGTCTAACCAACAAGATCTAACAACTGTAAATATTTATGCCCCTAACATGGGAGCAGACAATTATATAAGCCAATTGATGACAAAATCAAAGAAACACAAGGACAAAAATACAATAATAGTAAGGGAATTTAAACCCCCCTCACTGAAATGGACAGATCATCTAAGCAAAAGATAACAAGGAAATAAGGGCTTTAAATGACACACTGAACCAGATGGACTTCACAGGTATATTCAGAATATTCCATCCCAAAGCCACAGAATACACATTCTTCTCTAGTGCATGCGGAATATTCTCCAGAATAGATCACATCCTGGGTCACAAATCAGGTCTCAACCAGTACAAAAAGAGTGGGATCATTCCCTGCATATTTTCAGACCACAGTGCTTTGAAACTCGAGGTCAACCACAAGAGAAAAGTTGGAAAGAACTAAAATACATGGAGGTAAAGAGCATCCTACTAAAGAATGAATGGGTCAACCAGGAAATTAAAGAAGAATTTTTAAAAATTCATGGAAACGAATGGAAATGAAAACACAACTATTCAAAACCTTTGGGATGCAACAAAGGCAGTATCAAGAGGAAAATATATAGCCATACAAGCCTTCCTCAAGGAACAAGAAAGGTCTCAAGTACACAACCTAATCTTACACCTAAATGAGCTGAAGAAAGAATAGCAAATAAAGCCTAAACTCAGGAGGAGAAGAGAAGTAATAAAGAGCAGAAATAAATGAAATAGAAACCAAAAGAACAGTAGAACAAATCAATGAAACTAAGAGCTGGTTCTTTTAAAGAATTGAAAAGATTGATAAACCCCTGGCCAGACTTATCAAAAAGAAAAGATAAAGGACTCAAATTAATAAAATCATGAATGAAAGAGGAGAGATCACAACCAACACCAAAGAAATACAATTATAAGAACATATTATGAGCAACTATATGCCAGCAAATTAAAAAATCTGGAAGAAATGGATGCATTCCTAGAGACCTATAAAGTACCAAAACTGAGCCAGGGAGAAATAGAAAACCTGAACAGACCCACAACCAGTAAGGTGATTGAAGCAGTCATCAAAAATCTCCCAACAACAGCCCAGGACCAGATGGCTTCCCAGGGGAATTGTACCAAACATTTAAAGAAGAATTAATACCTATTCCTCTGAAACTGTTTCAAAAAAATAGAAATGGAAGGAAAACTTCCAATCTCATTTTATGAGGCCAGCATGTCATCAAGATCAAAAGCTTTTGCACAGCAAAGGAAACAGTCAACAAAACCAAAAGACAACTGACAGAATGGNATGACAGAATGGGAGAACATATTTGCAAATGACATCTCAGATAAAGGACTAGTATCCAAAATCTATAATGAACTTATCAAACTCAACACCCAAAGAACAAATAATCCAATCAAGAAATGAGCAGAAGACATGAACAGACATTTCTGCAAAGAAGACATCCAAATGGGCAACAGACACATGAAAAAGTACTCAACATCACTTGGAATCAGGGAAATACAAATTAAAATCTCAATGAGATGCCCCCTCACACCCTTCAGAATGGCTGAAATTAACAAGTCAGGAAATGACAGATGTTGGTGAGGATGTGGAGATAGGGGAACCCTCCTACACTGTTGTTGGGAATGCAAGCTGGTACAGCCACTTTGGAAAACAGAATGGAGGTTTCTCAAAAATGTTGAAAATAGAGCTACCCTATGACCCAGCAATTACACTACTGAGTATTTACCCCAAAGATGCAAATGTAGTGATCCAAAGGGGGACATGCACTCCAATGTTTACAATGTTTAGCAATTTCCACAATAGCCAAACTATGGAAAGAGCCCAGATCTCCATCAACAGATGAATGGATAAATAAGATATGGTATAAATATACAGTGGAATATTATACAGTCATAAAAAACGAAACGTTTGCAATGACATGGATGGAACTAGAGGGTATTATGCTAAGCAAAATAAGTCAATCAGAGAGAGACAATTATCATATTATCTCACCGATATGTGAATTTGAGAAACAAGGCAAAGGACTATAGGGTAAGAGAGACAAAAATGAAACAAGATGAAACCAAAGAGGGAGATAAACCATAAGAGACTCTTAAACTCAGGAAACAAACAGAGGATTGCTGTAGTAGAAGGGGATGGGAGGGATGGGGTGGCTGGGTGATGGACATTGAGGAGGGTATGTGCTATGGTGAGCACTGTGAATTGTGTAAGACTGATGAATCACAGACCTGTACCCCTGAAACAAATAATACATTATGTTAATTAAAAAAATAATAAACTCTGATTGTTAGAGAAAAAATAAATATAATTAAAAATAATTCAAAAAATCTAAATGTATTATTTGGAAATGAACTTTCATGTCCTTTGATTTATTAACCAAAAATTTACTTTCAGAAAAATGAAACATCTATTGACTATTTATTACATGCTAAGTTTTCTTAGTTTTGTATATGTAATAATAACCTTACATATAGATACTACTGATATCCCGAATTTATCCAGGAGGAGACTAAGGCATAGAGAAATTAAGTACGTTTTGCAATCATATAGCTTGCAAGTAGTAGAACAAGGCTGTAAACTCGATATAAATTTTCTTCAGAACAAGCACACTTACTGTAACAAAATATGGCTTTGCAAGACTGAGTAATAAACAACTAGGGATAAAGAATTGTTAGCAATAGAGTTAAAACAACTTAAACACTGCATGATCTATAATGATTTTTAGCTTATGAGTTGACAGTATTTTCAAATCAATTAACTTACACGTTTGTAAGCAAAATGTTAGCTTCTGTAGTAGTAAATTAATATGATACCAATCAAACCAAATTTCCACATGTAAAATTTGAATTTTGTTTCTAAAACTTAAGCTACCTTGAAAATATCAGAAAAGAGGCTTCTGAGTGTCTACAGAAACAGACAGACACATAAACCTGAAACTCTCCACTCATCCTAAAGAAAGAGAGAATGAGAGAAATCAGCAAGTAAGTGACCACCCAAAATCCACACCAGCAATATAGATGTAAGTCAGAGATTTAAGTCTTCAAATTATATGTCCAAAGGAAAAAACATGATACCAGAAATACAAGTGAAGTCCAAATCTGTGTAGAGTTTGGTGGACATTTCATGGAAAACTGGGGAGGAAAGCAAAGAGCCTATCTTGGTATATCTGAAGTCAACTCATCTCCAGAAAAGGACCTTATTATGAATAAATGAATATTGAGAACATGTCTGCTACCAGGTTGATCAGAGGACTGGCTGGTGAGGAGTCAAAAGGAAGCGGCTTGAAAATGTGTATGAACAGAGATGCTAGCCATAAGAAGTGAAAGTATTGCTTAAAAGCTTGGTGGTAAAAGCAAAGAAAGAAGAAAGGGGTAGAAATTAAAGAATTTAGTTTCTATACAAGAAATTCACAAAATCAAAGATACACAACTTCCCCCAAAAGTATAATTTATTAAATAAGTTTTATTTCACTATATTAACATAAGAGAGTACACATGAGATAATATATCTGACAAGTTACCCATGTTCACCACCCATGATTAAATACATATACCATTACTGGAAAAAGTGAAGCAAAAATTTGTAAAAATCAATAGTTAATGTCAGAAACATCCATTGAACTATTCTAAGAAAAAAAAGTAGAAAATGATAATTAAAAATGTTTTAGCTGGTCAAATTTTTCCCCAAAACAATCATGAAGCAGAGAAAAACAATAACCCAACACCTTAATCAGAAAAAAAATGACCTTAAAAGTATTTTCGGATGTTAAAAAATGACCTTCATAAAAATTAGAAATATTAAGACTTAGAAATGTGAAAAAGATGATAAAGATGTGAAAATGAAATAAGCAAACTCAGGAAAGAAGAGAAGAAAAAGATAAAGTCACCTCAAAAATAAACTCTAAATTAAAACATGACTGACATAGAATTTATTTTCATGAAAAACTAATAAGGGACATTTAGGAGAGGAGTAAAAGTAATGAAGAAATAGAAAAGAAATGAAGAGGTAAAAAGGCTTAAAAGTGAGATATATAGAAGATAGAAAGAAAATACCCAGTACACATAAAATTGTAGTCCATGAGAAAAAAGATCAATACAATAAGACTAATATTTAAAACTGTAATTCAAGAAAATGTTCCAGAAATAAAAGAAGACATGAATCTGTATATTAAAAGGGCCTACCATAGTACTTAAAAAAGTTGACCAAATGATCTACCTATACATATACTAAGAAAAGTAAAATATTTTAAATATAAATCAATTCTTGAGTATCTCCTGAAAAAAGTCCAAGTAATCTATAAAGGAAAGAATAAAAAGAATTCTCACACCAAATGTGCCTTCCCAGCAAGATGGTAGAATAGGAAGATCCTAAGCTTACCTCAACCCACAGACACAACGAGATAACACCCATGTCAGAATAAATAACCCAGGGAACCACCCAAACACTGGCAGTACAGACTCTTCACAGCTAATCGTAGAGAAGGGACCACATCAAAAAGGGTGGGAAGGGGATATATGTGGTCTAGAGCTAAATGGAACTGTGGGACTGTCCATAGGAGGGAGGGACAGACACCATGGGCACAAACAGGTGAAAAACAGATCCTAACACCAAGCACGCTGGGCACAGGGTGATACAGGGTGAACAGGTGATACGCGGGGTGAACAGGGAAGATAAGTCACCACAACATTTGACTCTAAAAACAGAGAGTTCTAATTTAGCAAGTCCTTATAATCAGTAAGACTTAACACCTAGAACTTTAAAAAAAAATCATGAACTGGGCTCTGAGAGAACCTAGGAAACTGAGTCTCTGTCCTAAAAGAGACACCACAATAAACAGTCCCATGGAGATACAGCAAAGAAGCAGCAGTTTGAAAAATGCTTGGGGTATATGGGAAGGAGATTTATTAACTAACCTCAGAACATATGCTGGTGGGGCACCTTCTCCAGGAACAAAGGAGATGACAGGTGCCATTTCCCTCTGCTAACCCCCCAATCTAGACACACTGACACTGGAAGGACTAGCATAGCACCAACACTCTCCACCTAACTTGCTAACAATGTATTCTGACCATCCCCTTCTCTGGCAGGGATAACCCCTCCAGCTAGGCTTTAGCTCCAGATCTCCTCCCACACCAGACAGGAGCAAACTTTGCTAACACAGTATGACCCACCCAGGCACTCTTCAAATAATCCAACTCCTCTAACCCAGCCAGCCTCTGTCCCTGGCAACATCAGATCACCCTCCTGCAGTGGACAGGGACAGAACTTACTGGCACCATACCCAATGCCCCCATACTCTCCTCATGAATCACTGTCTTCATCCCTGTGACAAGAATTTTCTAAAGATACTCCAGTTCCCCTCCCACACCAGGCCTGCCTAAACTTTGTTAATAATGTACACCCCAACACCACATTCCCCTGCAGACCAGTCCCCTTAAATACATCCTTGGCTAGAGCCCAACCAATGCATTGCCACAAGTCTGAAAGTATGCAAGCAGCCAAAACAGAGGCCAGCACTACTCCAAAGTGACTCGTGCCCCAGGGAGAAGGGAAGATAACCACATACACCTGTCCAACTGCAGCCTGAGCAGAGAGCTGAAGGAAGACATCTGATATGACTGCAGGTCCCACCCACCAAAAAACTTCTCAGAGGACAAAACAATAAATATGCCCTGCAGATCAATGCCAGTACATCTTGCAAATGCCTGCTCTGGTTCAATTCTGGCCCAAGGTGACCATCCACTGGCCTACTAACAAAACAGGGATCATACCCTGCTCACAACAAGAAAAGAAAACCACCGTTGATGACTCAATTGAAGGCAAAACAGCTCAACCACAACAGTAGAAAACAAATATACATAGAAGATAGCCCTGAAGCACCACATTCTGGTGAATAGGGACATTGCACCTCAGGGCACCAGCTGATAATTTCTTCATATGTCCATCACTTTCAAGAGAAAGAGACATAGCTCACATTCCTAACACATAGAAACAGACAAAAAGAATGAGACAAAATGATGAAACAAAGGAATATGTCCCAAGTGAAAGAACAGGACAAAATTACAGCAAGAGATATAAACAAAATGGAAATAAGTAATATGCTTGATACAGAATTTAAAATAACGGTCATAAATATATTCACTGGATTTGAGAAAAGAGTGGAGGACCTAAGTGAAATCCTCAACAAAGAGATACAAAACATAAAAAAGAACCAATTAGAGTTGAAAAAAGCCAATAACTGAAATTGAAAATATACTAGAGGGAATAAATGGCAGTCTAGAGGAAGCTAGAGAATGGATCAGTGACCTGGAGGACAGAGTAATGGAAAACAATCAAGTGGAACAGGAGAGAGAAAAATTAATAATAAAAAATGAAAATAGACTTAGGGAAGTCAGCAATTCCATCAAATATAATAACATCCACATTACAGGGATTTCAGAAGGAAAAGAGAGAGAAAAGGGGCAGAGAATTTATTTGAAGAAATAATAGTTGAAAACTTCCCTAATCTGAAGAAGAAAACAGACATCCAGATCCAGGAAGCAAAGAGATCCCCTAATAAAAGCAACTCAAAGAGGTCCACACCAAGATCCATAGCAATTAAAAAGTCAAAAAGTAGTAATAAAGACAGAATTTTAAAACCCGCAAAGGAAACAGTTCCATTTAAGGAAAATCCCATAAGGCTATCAGCTGATTTTTTTTATTTGACAGAGAGAGAGAGAGATCACAAGTAGGCTGAGTGGCAGGCAGAGAGAGAGGAGGAAGTAGGCTCCCTGCCAAGCAGGGAACCCGATGCAGGCCTCCATTCCAGGACCCTGAGATCATGACCTGAGCTGAAAGCAGAGGCTTTAACCCACTGAGCCACCAGGCACCCATCAGCTGATTTTTCAGCAGAAACTTTACAGGTCAGAGGGAATAGAATAGCATGACAGGTTTAAAGTACTGAAACAAAAGCAAAAAGGAAAAACCTTCAGCCAAGAATACTATATCCAGCAAGACTATTATTCAGAATAGAAGGAGATAGAGCTTCCCAGACAAACAAAAGCTAAAGGAGTTCATCAGGACTAACTTAGCCCTACAAGAAATGTTAAAGGGAATTCCTTAAGTGCAAAGGAGAAACCATAAGAAGAAAAGTAGGAGGCACAACAGCACTAAAGTTATCTATAAAAATCAGTTAAGAGATTCACAAAATAAAACAATGTAAAATATGACATCAAATATCTACCACATAGTGGGGAGAAGAGTAAAGAATGGGTTCGAACTTAAGAGAAATGAAATACAATGGTCTAAAATCTTTAGGATGCAGCACAAGCTGTTCTAAGAGGGAAATTTATATCAATACAGACCTACCTCAAGAAGCAAGAAAAATCTGAAGTAAACATCCTAACCTACATCTAACAGATAGAAAAAGAAGAAACAAAACCCAAAACCAGCAGAAGAATATAATAAATATTAGAGCAGAAATAAACAATATAAATCAAAACCACAATAGAACATTTCAGTGAAAGGAGCTGGTTCTTTGTAAAGATCAACAAATAATTAAACCTTTAGCCGGACTCAAAAAAAAATACAGAGAGAGAGGGAGAGAGAGAGAGAACTCAAATAAAATCATAAATGAAAAGGGAGAAAAAACAACTAACACCACAGAAATACAAAGGATTATGAGAACATATGAAAAATGATACGCCAACAAATTGGAGAATCGAGGAGAAATAAGTAAGTCCTAGATATATATAACCTCACAAAACTGAATCAGGAATAAATATATTTGAACAGATTACCAGTAATGAAATTGAGTCGGTAATCAAAAAACTCCCAACAAACAAAAGTCCAGGACAGACAGATTCATAGATAAATTCTACCAAATATTTAAAAAAGAATTAATACCTATTCTCCTCAAACTTTCCAAAAAAAAAAAGAAGATGGAAAGCTTCCAAATTCATTCTTTGAGATCAGCATTGCCATGATACCAAAGCAAGACAAAGACACTACAAAAAAAGAGAACTACAGAACAGTATTTCCGACGAACATAAATGCAAAAATTCTTTACAAAATATTAGCAAACTGAATCCAACAATACATTAAAAGGTTAAAGCCTCTGCCTTCGGCTCGGGTCATGATCTCAGGGTCCTGGGATCAAGACCCACATTGGGCTCCCTGTTCAGCGGGGAGCCTGCTTCCTCCTCTCTCTGCCTGCCTTTGCCTACTTGTGATCTCTCTCTCTCTGTGTCAAATAAATAAATAAATAATAAATAAATAAATAAATAAATAAAATCTTTTAAAAAAATCATTCACCATGATAAAGTGGGATTTAATAGTGGGGTGCAAGGGTGCTTTAATATTCTCAAATCAATCAACATGATACATCACATCAAGAGAAAGGATAAAAACCATATGATCATTCCAACAGATGCAGAAAAAGCATTTGACTGGGGCGCCTGGGTGCTCAGTCGTTAAGCGTCTGCCTTTGGCTCAGGTCATGATCCCAGAGTCCTGGGATCGAGCCCCATATCGGGCTTCCTGCTCAGCGGGAAGCCTGCTTCCCCCTCTCCCACTCCCCCTGTTTGTGTCCCTCTCTCGCTGTGTCTCTCTCTCTCTCTGTCAAATAAATAAATAAAATCTTTAAAAAAAAAAAAGCATTTGACAAAGTACAACATACATTCATGATAAAAACCTTCAACAAAATGGTTTAAGGAAAATATATCTCAACGTCATATAGACCATCTATGACAAACTCACAACTAACATCATACTCAATGGTAAAAATCTGAGAGCCTTCCCACTAAGATTAGGAATGAGACAAAGAGGTCCACTCTCACTACTTTTACTCAACATAGAACTGGAAATTCTAGCTTCAGCAATCAGACAAAAAAAAAATCCAAATTGGTAAGGAAGAAGTAAAACTTTCACCATTTCCAGATGACTTTATACTATATACAGGAAATCCTGAAAAATCCACCAAAAAATTACGAGAACAAATGAATTCAGTACGGTAATAGGATACAAAATCAAACACAGAAATGCATTGCATTTCTATACAGTAATAGTGAAGTAGTAGAAAGAGAAATTAAGAAAACAATCACATTTACAATTGCACCAAAAATAGTAAAATACCTAGGAATAAACTTAACCATAGAGGTGAAAGACACGTATTCTGAAAACTATAAAACATAGATGAAAGAAATGGAAGATGACACAAATAAATGGAATGAAAATCCACGCTCATGGATTTTTTGAAGAATACTGTTAAACTGTACATACTAAAAAAAATGTACATACTACACAAAACAATCCACAGATTTCATGCTACTCTTATCAAAATACCAATAGAATTTTTCACACAAATAAAACAAACAATCCTAAAATTTGCATTAAATGACAAAAGATCCTGAATAGCTAAAGTAATTCTGAAATAAAAGAACAGAACTGGAGATATTATAATCTGGTTTCAAGATATACTACAAAGCTTTGGGCGCCTGGGTGGCTCAGTGGGTTAAAGCCTCTGCTTTCGGTTCAGGTCATGATCTCAGCGTCCTGGGATCGAGGCCTGCATCGGGCTCTCTGCTCAGCAGAGAGCCTGCTTCCTCCTCTCCCTGTCTCTCTGCCTGCCTCTCTGCCTACTTGTAATCTCTCTCTCTGTGTCAAATAAATAAATAAAATATTTTAAAAAAAGATATACTACAAAGCTTAGTAATCAAAATGGTATGGTACTAGCATTAAAATAGGTACATAGGTCATTAGAACAGAGCCTAGAAATAAACCCAAAATTATATTATCAATTAAATTTTGACAAAGCAGGGAATAATATATACAATGGGAAAAGGACAGTCTCTTCAATAAATGGTTTGGGGAAAACGGGATAGCTATATGCAAACGAATGAAACTGAACCACTTTCTTATACCATACACAAAAATAAATTCAAAATGGATTAAGGACCAAAATGTGAGAACTAAAACCATAAAAATCCTAGAAGAGACCACAAGCAGTAATTTCTCCAATATCAACCATACCAACATTTTTCTAGATATGTCTCTGAGGCAAGGGAAACAAAAACAAAAATAAACTATTGAGACTACATCAAAATAAAAACCTTCTGCACAGCAAAGAAAACAATCAAAAAGCTAAAAGACATGGGAGAAGATATTTGCAAATGAAATGTCAATAAAGAGTATTATCCAAAATATATTAGGAACTCATACAACACCAAAAAACCAAATTATCCAATTTAAAAAAAATGGACAGAAGACATGAACAAACATTTCTCCAAAGAAGTCATACAGGTGGCCAACAGACACATGAAAAGATGCCCAACATCACTCATCATCAAGGAAATACAAAGCAAAACCACAATGAGATATCACCTCACACCAATCAGAATGGCTAAAATCAAAAACACAAGAACCAACAAGTGTTGGTGAGGACACAGAGAAAAAACTTGTACACTGTTGGTGGGAATGCAACCTGGTACAGCCACTGTGGAAAACACTATGGAGGTTCCTCTAAAAATTAAAAATAGAAGTACCATATGATCCAGTAATTCCACTGCTGGGTATTTATTCAAACAAGTGTTAGAAAACACTAATTTGAAAATATATATCCATCCCTATGCTTACTGCAGCATTACTTACACTAGCCAAATTATGGAAGCAGCCCAAGTGTCCACCAATGGATAACTGGGTAAAGAAGTTACACACACACACACACACACACACACACACACACACACACACACAGGAATATTATTCAGCCATAAGAATGGAATCTTGCCATTTGCAACAATATGGATGGATTTAGAAAGTATAATGCTAAGTGAAATAAATCAGAGAAAAACAAATACCATGTGATTTAACTCATATGTGGAATTTAAGAAACAAAACAAATGAATAAAAATAAAAGAAAGAGCGGGGGGACCAAAAAACAGACTTTTAACTGTAGAGAACAAACTGATGGTTACCAGAGAGGAGGTGAGTTGGAGGATGGATGAAATAGATGAAGGGAATTAATCACTTATCATAATGAGTACTCAGTAATGTATAGAATTGTTGAATCACTGCATTGTATACTTGAAACTAATATAACACTGTACTATACTTGAATTTAAAAAAAAGAATTCTCACAGCAAAATACAAAGAAAGACAACAGCAAAGTCATATTTTCAAGAACTTCAGGGAAATAAAGTATAAGCTGTAGATTTCTACTCAAATGAAATTATCCTCCAAAAATTTACAATCTGTTTAAAAACATTTTTTAAGAATGTAAAATCTGAAGGAATACTTTGTCCAGAAGCACAAATTCAGGAATGTACCAAAGGAGGTGCTTCAATGAACTTGGAGATATCTACAGAAATGTCACAGAATAACCAATGGTAGAAACTTAACATATTTAGTGAACAACCAATAGGTCAATAAAGAAATTAAAGAAGAAATTTTTTAAAAATACCTTGATACAAATGGAAAATGGAAATATAACATACCAAAATCTATGGGGTAGTAAAAGATGTTCTAAGAGGAAAGTTCATAGCTATACAGGCCTACCTCAAGAGTCAAAAAAAATAAATAATCTCAAATAAACAATCTAACTTACCCTAAAGGAATTATAAAAAGAAGAATAAATAAAGCCAGAAGTTAGAAGGAGAGAAGTAATAATGATCAGAGTGAAATAAATGAAATAGAAACTAAAAACACAAGAGAAAAGTTCAATGAATCTAAAAGTTGGTTCTTTGAAAAGATAAAATTGACATTCTTTAGTTAGCCTCACTAAGAATTAAAGAGAGAGTTCAAATAAAATCAGAAATAAAGTAGAAGTTACAACTGATACCACAGAAATATAAAGAATGATGAGCCTACTATAAATAATTATATAGCAACAAACTGGAAAACCTAGAAGAAATGTATCCATTCCTAGACGGAAGCATGAAGAAACAGAAAATCTGAATAAACTGATTATAGTAAGGAGACCGAATCAATACTCAAACCTTCCCAGAAAACAAAAATCTTGACCAAACAATTTCACTGGTAAACTCTACAAAACATTCAAATATTTAGTGTCTATTCTCAAAGTCTTCTATATAATTGAAGAGGAGGGAATACTTTCAAACTCATTTATGACGCCAGTATTACCCTGATACCAAAACCAGATAAGGACTAAATAAATAAATAAATAACATAACATAACATAACATAACATAACCTTACATAACATAACATAACATAACATAACATAACATAACATAACATAACATAACTATAGGCCAATATCCCTGATCAACAGAGATGCAAAAATCCTTGACAAAATATTATCAAACTGAATTCTATAATACTAAAAGGATCATATACCATGATCAAATGAGATTTATTCCAAGGATGCAAGGATGGCTCAAGATCTGCAAATCAATAAATGTGACACACCACACCATGAAATGGAAGATAAAAATCGTATCTCAATAGATGCAAAAACATTGACAAAATTCAACATCCATTTATTATAAAAACTGTCAACAATGTGGGTATAGAAGAAATGTATCTCAAATAATAAAGACCATGTATGACAATCCCATAACTAATGTAATACTCAATGGTGAAAAGCCAAAAGCTGTTCTTCTAAGATCAGAAACAAGACAAGCATGCTCACTCTTCCCACTTTTATCCCACATAGTATTAAAAGTTCTAACCAGACCAATTAAATAAAAGAAAAGAAAAAGACAACCATACTGGAGAGAAGGATGTAAAACTTTCATTATTCGCAGATGACATACTATCTATAGAAAATTCTAAAGACTCCACCAAACACTGTTAACTAATAAATGGATTCAGTAAAGTTGTAGGGTACAAAATCAATATACAGAAATCTGTTACATTTCTATACACTAATAATGAACTATCAGAAAGAAAAATTAAGAACACAACCCCATTTAAAATTACATAAGAAAGTATAAAATGCCAAGGAATATATTTAACCAAGGAACTAAAAGACCTATAGTCTGAAAACTGTAAGACATTGATGCAAGAAAATAAATAAGACACAAATAAATGGAAAGGTATTCTGTGCTCATGAAATGGAAGAATTAATATCATAAAATGTCCATATTACCCAAAGCAATCTTCAAATTCAATGCAATCCCTATCACAATTCCAATGGCATTTCTCACAGATAGAGAAAAAAAAATCCTAAAACTTGTATGAAACCACAAGAGACTCCAAGTAGCCATAGCAATCTTGAGAAAGAAAAGAAAAGCTGGAAGCATGCTCCCGATTACAAAATAGAACTAGAGTAATTAAAATAGTATGATATTGGCATTAAAAAAGACAAATTAGATCCTTGGGACAGAATAGAGAACCCAAAAATAAGCCCACCATTTATGATCAATTAATTTATAACAAAGAAGCCAAAAATATACAAAGGGGAAAGAACAGTGTCTTTACTAAATGGTGCTTGGAAAACTGAATAGCCACAACCAAAAGAATGGAACTGAACTACTCTCTTCACCATATACAAAGATTAATTCAATTGGATTAAAGATTTGAATTTAATACCTGAAACCGTACAACTCCTGGAGGAATATATAGGTGGCAAATTCTTTGACATTGGCCTTGGAAATCATTTTTTGGATCTGACCAAAACCACAAGCAACGAAATCAATAGTAAACAAGTGGGACTGGATGAAAGTAAAAAGTTTCTGCACAGCAAGGTAATCCATCAACAAAATGAAAAATCAACCTACTTAATGGGAGAAAATATTTGCAAATCACATATTCAATAAGGGGTTAATGTCCAAAATATATAAAGAACTCCTACAACTCAATAGTAAAAAGCAAACAATACAGTTAAAAAATGGGCAGATAAACTAACAAATAAAAACAAAACAAAAAAAAAAATGGGCAGAAGATCTGAATGAACATTTTCTGAAAGAAGACATATAGATGGACAACAGGCACATGAAAAGATGTTCAATACCACTCATCAGGAAAATGCAAACCAAAACCACCTCACACCTGTTAGAATGGCTATTATCAAAAAGGTAACCAAATAAAAGGAACAAAATAATAAAATTAAACAAGTTAAAGTTGGAAAACATAAAAATAGTAGAAATTTTTGCATTTTTAATAAAAATAAAATAGAGAAATTAATGGCTAATCTAATCAGAGAAGGAAGCATAGATATACAAAATAATAAACTACAGAGGAAAAAATAACCTTTGAAATAAACAAAATTGTAAGTTTCTACTTCATACAACTCCATGCAAATATGCTTGCAAATCTAGATGAAATAGATGATTCTCTAGGAAAACATAATTTACCAAATTGATAATTACTATATAGATAGACGATAGCTGATGATGGATAGATAGATGATTGATAGATGATAGATGATAGATAGATAGATAGATAGATAGATAGATAGATAGATAGACAGATAATAGATAGATAGATGATAGACAGACATCCTAAAGTCAGTATCTAACTTAGTTGAGTTAATGAGAAATGCTAAAGACATTCCCTCTATCTATGGTCAGGAACAAGGCAAAAGAAGTTCATTATCTCTATTTATAATCTTGTATTAATCAATTAAGTCAGATAACAATAAACAAAAACATAAGAAAATTTAAAACAGCCTATTAATATACACGTAAACCTTCAGAAGAATTCAATGATTAAGGTCAAAAATAAAGAATTAAGTATGTTAGAAAGAAAGACAAGTAATATATAGATTGACATTCCCCCATATACACAAACTATTGAAAGGTAGAATTGAAGAGAATGTTATTTATGATGGCATACATAATAATTAAGCATACATAAGCATAGATAATAAATTAAGTACTTAGGAATAAGTTTAACAATACATCTGAAAAACATACTCAAATTTTTAAAATATCCTGAAAGAAAAGTAGACTTGAATAAATGGAAAAAATATCCCTATTCTTGGATAGTGTGAGTCAACATTATGAAGATGTCAATTTTCACCATGTTAATTATAAGCTTAACATAACTCCATAAAACTACTGAGAGCCAAAAAAAGAAAAAAATACTAGCAGCCAGATAAATGGATTTCAAAATTGTATAGAAAAATAATTATGGTCAAAAATCTAGAAAAAGGGCACCTGGGTGGCTCAGTGGGTTAAGCCTCTGCCTTTGACTCAGCTCATGATCTCAGGGTCCTGGGATCAAGTCCCGCCCCATGCAGGGAGCCAGCTTCCTCCTCTCTCTCTGCCTGCCTCCCTGCCTACTTGTGATCTCGATCTCTCTCTCTGTCAAATAAATAAATAAAATCTTTAAAAAAAAAGCTAGAAAAAAATTGGTTAGGAGCAGAAAAGGGCCCCTAGCCCAGCCAAATATTAAGACATAAATAATTAAGAGAGGGAATTATGAGAATATGAATGAAGCAGAATAGAAAGTATGGAGACCCAAGTACTTACATAAATTTAATATATAATAAACTGGCATTTCAAATCACTGAGGAAAATGTGTACTTTTAAATAAAAGGTATTAATATAATGGATAGCTTTTTAGAAAAATATCACATCTATATTACAAATATACCAGAATAAATAATGGATCAGTTACCTAAATATAAAAAGTGAAACCATATGTATACTAGTACAGAATATGGATGAAACTCTCTTGTTCCCTCAGTATGGGGAGAGCCTAACTTTGACTAATCTCCGCATACAATAAGAGATGAATTGAACTACATAAAATATTTTAAAATAACTTTACATGGGGAAAAAACACCATTAGCAAAGTTTTTAAAAATTACAAAATATAAGAAATTTTTTGCAGCATATATTGTAGAAAAATTTTATTCCAAAAATATAAAAAACTCTAAAATATGAGCTATGAGACAAGAATATACGCTTCATAGGGAAAAAATACATAAATGATCACTAGGATGTTCAAGATCACTTAATTTATAAAAAATGCAGATGATAACTCTCCTTATTGACCATTTCTCACTTATCAGATTAACACAAATCCAAAGCTTGATAATACAGCCTGCTAGTGAGGTTGTGAAGAAACATATTCTCATACATAGTTGGTGAGAACATAACATTATGCCACCTTGACGGAGGAGAATTTGGCAATATTAGCAAAACCAAATATTTTCTTTGACTCAGCAATTCTACTTCTGGGAATTTACTGTGAGGACCTATTCTGAATACTATAAAAAACACATATAACATTTATTGGGACATTAATAATTAAAAGAATAATAATAGCAAAATATTGAAAACAGGTTAGATGCCCTGGGATAGTAGGCAATAGACTTTTATAAACTACAGTATATTAGAATAATGGAGTACCATGTACCTATACAAAAAGAGTGAGATATTTGTAAACCGATATGGAGTGACTTCTAGGATATATTGTTAAATGAAAAAAAATCTTGCAATCTGCTGTGTAGAAATGATAAAAATAAAGAAGATACACATTAAGTAGGTTTCTCTGTGAATATATTTTGTTTATTTTTGTAAAATTGACACAAAAAATAAAACAAATGAAAATGGTTATTAAAGATAGTAAAAAAATAATAAAATAAAAAATATAGTAAGTGGGAAGAAGGTAAAGGAAAAAAGAATAAAACTTGCAAACAATGAATCTTGGAACACTACATCAAAAACTAATGACCTACTGTACGGTGACTAACATAACATAATAAAAAAAGAATAAAATTTGCAATATTATGTGTGATATTTGTTATACTGTATATGATATATAGTATATATTATAGTACATATAAATAATGAATTACTATAAATACATGAATATATTTATTAAATATATGAATGATATATTAATAGATGTTTTAAATGTGTATATTTTTAATAAATAAACATTAATCTATGTATAGTATTTAAGTAGTATATATAAAATATTTAATATACTATATGTAGTATACTACATATATATTATTTAATGTGTGAGCATATAAATTTTTTGTATAAAAAATTAAGCCAAGAATATAAAAACATTACAATTGAACACAAATAGAAATAAATTTAACTATGTATCAGATTTATAACACAAATGTGTGTGCATGCACACACACACAAATCTAACTTTTGAACCTAATATTATGACTATAAACCTTTAGTAGGGTTATGTTTTAAAGACAAAAGAATTTTTTTTTTAATTCGAATGTTGATTAACAAGTTTGCTGTTGGTATAGTGGTGTTAGTGTAGTAATTCTAAAAGTATTTTATGCACACTGTAGGATATACTAAATAAGTAAATATATTGATGTTCTTGGGAGTGGGAAAAGTAAGATTCAAACCTGGACTGAGTAAACTGCGAAGAACTCTGAAATGTAGCTAGAAGAATAAAAAATATGTATTTCCATGTACATACATACACATATGTACACACATTTTTTTTCAGGTCTATACCCTGGAAGTGTGGAGAAACATTATACACATGCATACCGTGAACCCAAATGCTGGTTTCTAAATTCAATTCCCCACTAAAAGGAACTAAGGATCTTTGGAAAAATGGTTGCTTCCAGATCTGGGGCATAGAAAATATAAGGTGAACTTGTAATATCCTGCTGAATCAGAAAGCAAGGAAGTAAAACAAAAGAGGTGGGGAAGAGGAGAACACTCTTTCTTAAAGGAGGTCTATAAATAAATGTAAATGAATTATATAAATAGAAAATTATCCTTTTGCAAGCACTAATGTAATAACTGATTCAACAAGATCAGCATGAATGCTAAAAATATTGAATGAAATTTTGGTACAGGATATTCATATAATTTTAAGGACTCACCCACAGTTATCTATCAATTGCAAGAGAGAGTGATACCTTTATAATGGAAGAATCTCAGATACCACCTTAATCAAATAAAGTTAGCATCAGCAGCAATGGAAAAACTCAGTATTTTATGTCTCCTGATTTAATGCACTGAGAAGGACACAAGATCATCTGTGTAGTGTTCTTGACTAATGCTTAGCTTGATTCCAGTAATATAGAAATAGTAGGAAATTACACAAAATAGGCCTGGGCTTTTTTTTAAAAAGTCTCGGAGTAATGAAAAGTAAGAGAGGACTGTCTTAAATTAAAAGAAATTAATACAACTAAGTGTACTGAATAGTCCCTGGTTGAATCATAAGTTTTATCATAATATAGAAAATGAAATTGAAAAAATTATGAGTTTATCAAAAATAACTATGAGAGATAGTAAGTAGATAATTGGGAAATTTTTCATATGGGATGTTATCAGGTAATATTCTTGCATTGATGTTCTCTATTTTGGGTGTGACAGCAGCATTAAGGTAATGAAGAGGAATGTCCTTGTGAAGAGATATATGTTGAAGCACTTAGGACTGAACTATGATTTTCAAATGTTTCAGCAAATATGCATCTATATATATAAGAGAGAAATTACAAATGCAATAAATTAGTTAACAACTAGTGAATCTAGACAAAGAGAGTGCAAGTGTTCAGAACATTATTTTTTTAGTTTATCCATAAGTTTATTTTTTTTCAAAATAAAAACTTGGAAAATTTTTTAAAGCATTTAACATTAATAAACTTAAAAAAAGCATTAACTTAGAAGTGTTTAGAAATTATTTTAAGCTGTACAAGACTATCTAAGGCAACATAATATAATTACATGCAGGTTATTTAACAGTCTCTTAGCACCTAAGCAAGAACAATAAAAAAAGGAAACATGTGCCATTTGGTTAGCACATCACTATCTCTAGATTAAGGAGAGATTCTTACCAGAAATAGAAATACAATTTTCTCATATATTGTCATCATCCACCAAATACATGTAGTAATTCACAAGAATGCTCAGCCTTCAGTTAACTGTAGAAGTATACTGTAGATTTTGGAGTAAAAAGAAGTTGGGCTGAGGTCATAAATTTAATAAAAGCAAAATCACTAATTAACTTCCACCTTAGCATCAGGGAGCCCTGGCTTCAAGTCGTACTTCTATTACTCACTAGACATGGAGTCACCATCTAAGTTATTCAGACCACACATTTCTTATGTATAAAATGTGAATATGAACCCCAAGTTTATTATGGGCTCTAAAGAATTATAGGCTAAAGAATAGATAACATATAATTGCACAGTGTCTGGCTAAATTAGGGGTTCCATAAATGTTAGTTGAATTTGAATCTGGTATTGTTTGACAAAATCAATGGTGTAACTTGAATTTGGTTCTTTCTATATGAATATAGTCATTGGTGCTGTCTCCAAGAAAGAATACATTGAATTTCATGAGTATATACTTCCCAGCAGAGATACATCTTCAATTAAAATTTGTATAAAATGACAGTTCTCAAGAAGACACAAGGCCATATGTAAACTAATAAAGAAATTCTCATTCATAATTGATCCACAAACAGGTTTTTAATTAGTGCATTTTTCTAATAGCTATTCAGCTGTGACATTGATACTATTGAAATTAAAACATTACAAACTATTGTTATTCTCAATATATAAATACAACTTAAAATATTTTACCTTTTATAAATTTATCCCTTGTAGTTCCCCTTTTTTACAGAAATATGCCCAAATTATCAGAATAGAATTCTCTACCACATGAATGAAGCAGGTGGTAATCTATGTAGCCTATGTTGAGAAATGTCATGGCAGAAAGAACCCCAGTCCCTTTCACCTAAAGATAACAAAAAGGTGCTACAGTGGGTAACTTTACAAAAAAGGACTAGCAGTTGAAAAGCCCCTCCCACTCACAATAATATTTTGTTTGCAGCTTTTTAAAATATGCTCCAGTGGGAGTAGGTGTATAAAAAGAGCACGAGAAGAAGGCAAATCCTCTAATTCACTATTTTTCCAGAGCCTAAACCACGTCACAGAGTCAAACAGAGCACCCTGAATGGCTGAGGTATAGAAAAGACCTCTTCTCCCATCTACCTACTCATATTAAATACACACTAGTCTCTGTGTTTAATCACTGATTTGTGCAGACATACTGTTTTGTAACTGAGAAATGTATAAAAGAAAAATGTTTATATGGGGCCAGGGGCTACTAATTTGGGGAAGACAAGAATAATGAAGGGGATAGCATCAATTTCCTGCCTGACCCATCCAAGTGTAAGCCCCTGATTCTAGAGGTTCCAGAGGGAAAAGTCGGAAGGTGATAGAACTGTCTTGTGAGAGATTTTCAGTGATTCTTTGATGGCTTACAAGACAGAGGCTGCTGGAATGTCTTCATGAGAGTCTTTGTGTAACTCTTGGCACAAGTAAAATTCTGAGTTGGGAAAAGGACTCTTTCTGGTGTTTCCTTCCACTCAGGGCTGGCAAATTTGTGGGCAGCCAAAACTGAGGAAGCTAGAAGGGCGACTATCAGCCTAGGTGGGAGGTGTAACTCCTTGAAGCAGTTCTGTGGATGGAGACACCAGAATGAAGAACAACATGGGAGAGAAAGAACATTTGGTCACATGGAAAAACAGAATTGTGAGCACATGTGAGGCTTCCATTCCATTAATCTCTACCACATGCTGCCATTGGGTCAGTCTTCCTCAAAGAACCCCTTCATTCTTGAAAAAAAAAAAAGTTTTTTGTTTTTTTGTTTTTTTTTTTAGATATTTCTGTACTATAAGATAAAGAAAACATTCTAATCACAACCTTCCAAAATGTGGCCTCAACTAATTAACATTAATTTTCTATAAGAGTCTGCTATAATCAGTGTTCCCCAAATATGTTTGCTACTCTCTTTCTTCCCATTTCCTTACCTTTGATTTCATTTCCTGATCTTGGTATATGGCCTCCCACATCCTCTCCTTCTCTTCTAAATAGAAACCAGGTCAAGTACCATCAGTTCCAAAAACCCTTCACAGTCTTCAACAAGTCAAGCAGTGGATCTATTGCTTCTCCATAACTATGGAATCAATTGTCCATATTCAGAAACTACGCATTGCAAATGGAAAAAAAATGGTTGAGACTTCATGGACTATATATTGTTTGGGAACATCTTTTCTTCTGTTGCTTATTGTATATATGCCCTTTGTACTTTATTTTAGTATGGTTTTCTCATTTAGCAAGTTAAGTTTCTTTTATTATTATTATTATTAATTTGCCCAGGGGTACAGGTCTGTGAATCATCAGGCTTACACCTTAGAAAGTAAGTTTCCTGATGACAGGGTCTGTGTTGCTTTCATCCTTGCATCTTCCCCAGTGTTTAGCATAGAGAGGGCCTCCATAAATATTTGTGGTGCATAGATTAATTCATTTTTCCAGCATGGTATTGAGAAAAAAAAAGGAGTATCTGGGGTGACAACTGCATCACATTTTGAGATGTTACTCTATTTTGTTCAGAGAATCTCTTCATTTCTAATCTTATATTTCTAGTCATTGAGGTAAAGTCAAATAAGCAGGCCATAGTCCACTAGCATTTAACAGCAAAAATTTCCCACCCGCGAGCAAAATTCTCAGAGAGAGAAAATGCTCATGGTCACTCCTTATTCATCAGGTTTACCAACACTGAATATTTGTAATATATGTAAGGTAGAATCTATCTAAACAAAGCAGCAGCAGCATCTTTTTACTACCCATTATGAATAATTTTAAAGAGATTTAATAACACAGAATTGCTAGGAAACTCAAGCTCTAAATAAGCTCATTATATTTATCTTTAAAATGTACTCTTACATACTAAAATAAAGACCCCTCTCTCCAAGTTCGTTGGTTAGTCAACTCAACTGCACTGGCAGAAAGACCAAAATGTTTTGCTTGGTCTTCCACCTCCTTAGTCACGAAGAATCAAAATTGTAATTATCGCATTAAAACCATCACCTGCTTAAAACTCCCATTTATATGATAGTCAAAGATTATTAAGAACTGATGGCTATTAAACATGAAATTACAGGATCTGTATTTATTTGTGAGAGACTATTAAGCCTCTCATGTGCATCAAAAAGCATTGTTTTCTTGTATGAAACCTCCCTCTTTTATTGTTTTACCAATACATTAACGTTATAAATACTTACATCATAAAATGTGCAATAGGAAAAAGTCTCTTTGTTTAACATTAGCATGAGAAATCAGCCCCATGTTCAATTCAACACATTTCAAGGCAAAAAGAAACCACCGATCTCCAACCTCCAGTGCAAGAGAAACTAAGCAGAAAGAGTTGCCTCCGATGTTTTTTAAAACAATATAGAAAACTGGATGGATGGGGAGGGAAAGCAAAGAGTCAATTCGTGTGACCAGGGTGAAAAGAAAAACAAACATTATAGTTGCAAAAACATATATTCCATAACAAGTTCTTAAGACTCCCAGGTGCAACATCAGCATCGCTGGAGTCTCGATTTTTATTGTAATCTTGTGGCTTTTTATTTGTAACTTATATGAAAAGAATCATATTGATTGGGGCAGATTTAACTCAGTAAAACCTATTCTACTGAGATTGTCTGTGCTAGGTGATTTTATCAAGTTCTCTTTTGGTTTCATTTTCTTCCTCATCCCTATTCCCAGGGGAGGCTGCAGCCCAGCTTGCAGAGCAAATTGCCCTAAATTGAGTTCTTTCTCTGGCATAGACAGGGCTGCCTTTGGCTCCTCGGCTTGAGAACTTTATGCATTCTTTTTTCCTTCTTCCTTAACAATCCCCTTCCCTTTTTCCAATTAAAATGGAGAAGTTTGCACCGGTACCTGCTCCCAATTAAATGAATACTGCATTACCAGCGCACTCCCGGATCTTCTTTACCCTCCCTTCATTAGCCTTATTCCTCTGAGGCTGCCTGGCTGTCTGCCAGGGACTTATGGCAAGAATTCAAAATCTTGCACACTTTATCCCCTCCAAATCATTCTTGAATATAAGCAGTCTGCTCCTTAGGCCCAGCATGAGAAATCCAAGAACGTGTTCAAAATGGATAGGGGGTGGGGAGGGAGAGAAGAGAAAAATGATTTATTTAAAAGCTAAAAACCCTATGCAAAGAAAGACAAGCTAAGAGAGGTTAAGCTTCCCAGTTAATTGACCTTAGTTTCTTTTTTAAAAGCATGAATAGGAAGAACAACAAATGACAGTTCCATGGCCTTGCTTTATTTCTGAGTGCCTTCGTGCCTACAGGAAGTACATCATCATCTTCACACCTCAGGCATGCCGACTCCCCAACACTCAGATTATGCACCATGACCGAAAAAGCCACCCTTGGAAGCTCAGGCAACTATTTTTTTCATAAAGATCAACATGGAATTTTCCAACAAATGTGAGTGCCATGGGGCCATTGCATCAGCCATTCTCAACTGACACTCAGAATCAGTAAGTGTGCATCAAGCTGTCATGAATGATGACCCAGGTGTCAGGCCACAGAAACAAACAGGCATTCTGTTTGCTTCCACTGCTTTTGGAAACAGCAAATTCCATTTACAGAGTCTTTGAACACATTTTAGCAGAATATGTGATCAAATCCAAGTTCTCATACATATCATCTGTGTGACCTTGGGCAAGTTATTTAACTTCTCTGAGTCTTGTGGTCTTCTTTTCTAAAATAAGGATAATAACTATCTAGCACCAAATGCTAGATAAGGTAAGGAGAACATGGAAACCACTTAGCACAATTCCTGGAACATGGTACATAGCTAGTGTAAACTCTTATTTTTGCTACTAATACTGATACCATATGATCTAACAGAACTTTTGGAGCCTTTCCCAGAACATGGCAAGGGCTAAGGACAATTGGTGGATGATTTTTAATTTTACAAAATGAAATAAATGTGCTATTGGACTCTCAGAAGCTGACCCTCATTTGGCACAGACCCCAACACAACTATGATATCCACTAAGGTCATCATTAGAACAACCTTACATTTAGTAGTAATTATTTCAAATTCTTCAAGCACCTTAGAAAAATGTATAGTCATTGTTGCCTTTTTTTTCTAAAGACAATACATGATTGAACACTTTTTTGGGAGGGACAGAGAGAGACAGTGAAAGAGGGAACACAAGCAGTGGGGAGTGGGAGAGGGAGAAGCAGGCTTCCCATGGAGCAGGTAGCCTTATGAGGGGCTTGATCCCAGAACCCTGGGATCATTAACCTGAGCTGCAGGCAGATGCTTAATTACTGAGCCACCCAGGTGCTGCATGATTGAACACTTTAAAACAGACATCACTAAAGTGAATTTGATTCAGTTCTGAGAATTAACACAGAATTGAATTTATCTCTTAGTGAGAAATTTTCAAGGCATGCTAGAGTGCCACAGTTTACCACTTTAAAAAAATTATTAAATCTTAATAATCTAATTACTAACATAATTACTAAATCTTTTTAAGTGATTATATTGATGAAAAGACAAAGAAAATTTATATTTATGAAAGGAGATAAATATTATGAACACATTTGCGCTGACCATTTTTATCTCTCACAACAGATAAAACTCTTTTCTCTGCATGAGCTGCAAAAATATTGTCTGATTTGTAAGAAATATACCATGTTGTCCAATAAACCCAAGGTAGCAGACATGCTTTCAATACAGAAAGGTACTTTATAAATAACACTTTCAATTCATCAAATCCAAGTCCAATTTCACATAGCAATTTTGTGCAATTATTAGGAATGCAAATATTGGAATCAGAGCTGAAATTATATTCCAGCCTTACTCTTTGCTTGCTGGATGCAACCTCTAGAAAGTTACATTAACTTCTCAGATTCTCAATTCCTCAAATATTAAATAGGGCTAATAACACATGGGATGTCATTGCAAGAATTACATTTCAAATGTTTAAATTGAGCCATAAGAAGCTCTCTACTTTTATCATCATCATCATCATCATCATCACTAGGATTACTGTCAAGTTTTTGTTTGTTTTCTTTGTTTTGTTTTGTTTTGTTTTTACTTTTTAAAGTTTAGTTCTTAAAGTAAGGAAAGAACGTGAAATATGAAGTAAGTGATTTTGAAATATGTCATCAAATGCTGCTGGAATTGCATTGAACCCAACAGAGTTAACACACACTCACTGGTTCAGGTCATGTATATTTGAGGGAAATTAATTGGAATGGTTTTTAGAGATGGTGGGGTTAAGGCATGAATTGTGAAGTCTACATCCAGGAAGTTATCTCAATTGTTATTTAACAAAAAGACATGATCACATGCACTAGCACATAAGATATAAACAAGGTTACAGAGCAATGGCAGAGTTGGGACTTAAGCTCAGGTCTGCCAATTGGAGGTAAAGGTCTCTCAGGTGATATTTATACTCATAATTCAGAGATGTCATATTACCTGGTTACATGAGGGGATAAAAAAACTCAAAAAGAGAGTATGGTATTTTCCATTATTGTACTATCACAGGCATTTTTAAATTACAAAATTAATTTTAAATAAAAATTTACTCTAAATCAGAAGTGTCATATTCCCTGAAACCAGCCTTTCTGTTATAGATCCTGTCTTGGTGAATGACATTACCATCCACACATGCCAGAAATTTGAGAGTCATACCGATATTTTCCCCTTCAATAAGTCACTTGTGCTAACAATTCTATTTCCATAACACTGACCAAAGCTGAATCTTCCCTCAATCTCTGCTCCTACTACCTTAATTCAGGGCCTTATTAGCTCATACCTAAACTCCTAACTACTCCCCTTGATCCCAGCTTTTCTATTCCTGCCTCATTCCATCTTCCATTCTCTATTCCTCTACATTCTCATAAAATGATTTTCCTAAACAATCTCATTGTGGGTACTCCCCAACTTGAAGCCTTCAATCTCATGTCAGAAGCCTTCAATCTCATGTCACATGCTCCTCAACCAGGCATCTGTATGCCTGTCTCTCCCCATTCTCATCCTCAGTCAATGCCCACTCACTCATTCCCCATGCCTTCTGTGTCAGCCATTTTCTTCACCTTTGCTTATCATTCTTTAGCTTGCACTGTACTTTCAGTCTGCAGTGCCATTCTTTTTTCCGCTAGCCTAAAATATTTGTTTAGAGCTTGAAAAGAAACTAAATGGTAAACTCCATATAGACCTATTAGATGAAGATTGTGTCAGTTATTGAGACAAGTGTGTTAAAATCTCTTTGGATTGTGGGTTTATTGATCTTCCATATAGTTCTATGCATTTATGCTATATATGTATATATATTTTAAAGATTTTATTTATTTGAGAGAGAAAGAGAGAATGTGAGGAAGAACAGAGGAGGAGCAGAGGGGAAGCAGAGGGGTAGGGAGAAGAACAAGCCGACTCCACACTCAGGGCAGAGCACAACACAGGGCTCTAACCCAGAACCCTGAGACCATGACCTGAGCCAAAACCAAGAGTTGGACGCTTGACCAACTGACCACCCAGACACCCCTATGCTTTATATATTTCTAATAATATTATTAGGCATATACAATTATATATATGTTTATATATTTATACATAATTTATACATAATTTATACATTTTATAATATTTTATATATTATATAAATATGATATAAATAAATATATAGACATACATAGATATATATTTTATATTATATACAATACTATATTATATATAAATAATATGTTTATATTTATGTATAGATGTATAAATATATATAAATATTATATAATTTTATATATTACATAATTTATATATTTTTATATATATTCCACTTAACTTTATATTAGTTTAAATCTATTTTGTATAATAATGACACAATTACAACTTTCTCCTGATTAGCATTTATTTGGGATAATTTTTCCATCCTTTTACTTTCATCTTTGCTGTGTCTTTATGTTTTAAGTATGAGTCTTTAGACAGCATACAACTGGGATTTTAAAAATCCTGTCTGACCACTTCTGTCTTTTAATTGCAGAGTTCACTCTGTTTTCATTAATTGGGTTTACTGACCTACTTGAATTTATTTCACTTAATTCATGCACCTGAGACTGACATATTTGATTTTCCTTCTCTTTCTTTTTTATACCTTAATTTCTTCCAGAAGTATTTCCAAAGCAACTACAATATTGCCTGCATTACTTCAGGCATTGTAGATCAGACCTGAAGAGGAGAGACAAAACCTTTGCTCTCAAGGAGATTACATTCTAGTGGGAGAGGACAAACAATGGATAAGTAAACAATTCAATAGTACTTTAAATAGATGTTAATAGCAATATAAAAAATTATATTCTGTTCTGTCTTTATTCTTTTAAAAAAAATCAGTTTTTCTTCCCAGGCTACAAAAGTAGCTTTGAAATGGGTCTTTCATCCTATTTCTCCTCTTCTGATATATCTACTTCACTGGTATTCTTATAATTCAAATATTATGAGCTTTAGACCCTCAGCATCTCCCTGTTGACTATTTCACTGAATAAAAACACCTTAGCCTGACATTCAAAGTCCTCTACAAAATGGTTCAGCCTATGTTTTCTAGCTCTTTCTTCTATATATATCTTTCTTCCTTATGTATCCTCTATTCTACTCTCCAGCTAAATGAAGTAGTTAATTTCTATTACCAAACACATTTTTTTTTCCTGCCTCTTACTCTATTTTCTCATCTCCTCTATTGGATTCTTTCCCCTTTCCACTATTCATCAAAGCATAATTTGAAATGTTACATTCCCAAAACACCCTTCACGATTCCATATATTTGTGTGCTCTCCCTCTTCTGAATTCTACAGCACTCACTATTTTTAACCTTTTCATAGGGTTCCATCCTAGTTTTTTTCACTTATTATAGGGTAAATTTCTTAATGGCAGGATCTTTTCTTTCTCATTTTGATTTTTTTTTCATTTTGATTTTTAAATAGTGCTAAATACACTGTCCTGAAAATAACACATGAGCAGTAAATAACTCTTTCTTTCAGATTTTTATTTAAATTCCAGTTAGTTAACGTACAGTGCACTATTAATATCAAAAGTAAAATTTAGTGATTTATCATTTACATACAATACCCACTGCTCATCATAACAAGTGCCCTCCTTAATACCCATCACCATCTAACCCAGGTCCCTTCCAGCATTGCACTAATAGGCATTTATCCAAAGGATACAAAAATACTGATTTGAAGGGACACATGCACCCTGATGTTTTTTGCAGGATTATCAATAATAGCCAAATTATGGAATGAACCTAAATGTCCACTGAGTGATGAATGTATAAAGAAGTTGTGGTATACATACGTACATACATTATATATATATATATATATATATATATACATATATATACATATATATACACACACATATATATACATATACATGTATATATATATATATATATACATACATATAAAATGAAATATTACTCAGTCACAAAACAGCAGTAAATAACTCTCAAATTAACAATTTTGTCTAAGCTTGGCCACTACCTTATACTATCTTTATCCTAACAGGCAAAAATATCAATAAATGGCCAACATATAAAAAACTGTTGTGTCCAGACTGCAGCAAGATGGTGGAGGAGTAGGAGACTGATTATCATCAGGTCCCAGAAATTTACCCAGATAGCTATCAAACTATTCTGAACACCTACAAATTTTACAGGAGATCGAAGAGAAGAAGAGCAGCAATTCTAGGAACAGAAAATAGACCACGTTCCAGAAGGTAGGCCATGTGGAGAAGTGAATTTGAAGCGACGGGAAGATAGACCCGGGGGGAGGGACCGGCTCCTGGCAAGGGAGCGAGCAGCGGAGCACAGACTCGGAACTGTTAGAAGTCTGCTTCACTGAGGGATGTCGCCCCAGAGGCCAAGTGGGGGGTGAAGCCCTCACGGGGACAGTGTGGTCTCAGGACCCACAGGGACCCAAAAAGACCAGGGGTGTCTGAGCACAACCAAGCTCCCAGGTATCAGAGAGAAGTCGACGGGAGAGATGGAGCTGAGCTGAGAAGGTGTCTCTCAGCTCGGTGTTACCATGGGCTGGGATCCAAAGCACAGCCGGGCCACTGCTCTGTGAGCGGGGACCCCACGGGCGGCAGACCCGGAGAAACCTCCTCCTTCCTCCTCTGGGAGGAGCGGTGCGGGAGTGGCTACAGGAATCTTCTGGGTTCAGAGATTCTAAACGGGGCCGCCTCAGAGAGAGAGACGCTCAGTCACAGGCCGGGTGAGCTCAGAGAGAGTCCGGAGACCAGGAGACGGGAGGGACTGCTTTTCTCTGAGGCGCACTGAGGAGTGAGGCCCTGAGCTCTCGGCTCCTCCGGATCAGAGACTGGGAGCCGCCATTTTCAGTCCCATCCTCCAAAGCTCTATGGAAAGCATTCAGGGAACAAAAGCTCCAGAGAGTGAACCCGAGCTGATTACTTAGCCTGGCCCCTGGTGAGGGTGGTGCGAATCCACCTCGGGCAAAGACACATGGGAATCACAGCAACAGGCCCCTCCCCCAGAAGACTGGAAAAAAAATCCACCCAAAGTCAAATTCAAGATTGCTGAGAATGGGGCACCTGGGTGGCTCAGTGGGTTAAGGCCTCTGCCTTCAGCTCAGGTCATGATCTCAGGGTCCTGGGATCAAGGCCCATATCGGCTCCCTGCTCAGCAGGGAGCCTGCTTCCTCCTCTCTGTGCCTGCCTCTCTGCCTACTTGTGATCT
This sequence comes from Ailurus styani, assembly GCA_002007465.1. Classification (NCBI taxonomy): domain Eukaryota; kingdom Metazoa; phylum Chordata; class Mammalia; order Carnivora; family Ailuridae; genus Ailurus; species Ailurus styani. Next base: position 6,321,891 of record LNAC01000034.1, on the reverse strand, counting down.
CTCTCTCTCTCTGTGTGTCAAATAAATAAATAAAAATCTTTAAAAAAAAAAAAGATTGCTGAGAACTGTGGAACTCCAGAGCAAGGGGAAAGCAATGCAGAGAATTAATGGCTTTTTCCCCATGATTCCTTAGTCGTTCAAAGTTAAATTCTTTGAATTTTTTTCTTCTTAATTTTTTCTAATTTTTTTTCCTTTTTCCTATTGTAACGTTTTTAAATATTATATCTTATCAAGACTTTTTAATCTTTTTAAAATTTTCATTGTTATATTTTCTCTCTTCAATGTATTTAACCTTAATTTTTGTAAACATGTAGGGTCTGTTCAATTCACCAGTCTAATAGATAGAGATAGAGATAGAGTCATAGACAGACATAGATATAGAAACAGAAATAGATAATATAGATATAGATATAGGATTTTGTTTTATTTATTTTCGTTTTGTTTTGTTTTTGTATGATTTCATTTTTTTGGTTTTTTGGTTTTTTCCCTCTTTCTTTTTTCCCCAGTTCCAGATCTCTTCTGAGTAGGTTAGTGTATATTTCTCTGGGGTCATTGCTACCCTTTAGTATTTTGTTCTCTCATCCATCTATTCTTATCTGCATAAAATGACAAGGCGGAAAAAATCAACACAAAAAAAAGAACAAGAGACAGTAATGAAGGCTAGGGACCTAATCAATGCGGACATTAGTAATATGACAGAACTAGAGTTCAGAATGACGATACTTAAGGTGCTGGCTGGGCTCAAAAAAACCATGGAAGATAATACAGAAGCCATCTCTAAAGAAATACAAATCCTTTCTGGAGATATAAAAGAACTAAAAATCTAACCAAACTGAAATCAAAAAAGCTATTAATGAGGTGCAATTGAAAATGGAGGCTCTTACTGCTAGGATAAATGAAGCAGAAGACAGAATTAGTGATTTAGAAGACAAAATGTCAGAGAAAAAAGAAGAGGATGAAAAGAGAGACAAACAACTACTGGACCATGAGGGGAGAATTCAAGAGATAAGTCATACCATAAGACGAAACAATATTAGAATAATTGGGATCCTAGAAGAGGAAGGGGGGGCAGAAGGTATTTTGGAGCAAATTTTAATATAGAATTTCCCTAATTTGGCGAAGGGAACAAGCATCAAAATCCAGGAGGCACAGAGAACATCCCTCAAAATCAATAAAAATAGGTCCATACCCTGTCATCTAATAGTTAAACTTACAAGTCTTAGTGACAAAGAGAAAATCCTGAAAGCAGCTCGGGACAAGAGGTCTATAACATACAATGGTAGAAATATTAGATTGTCAGCAGACCTATCCACAGAGACCTGGCAGGCCAGAAAGAGCTGGCATGATATATTCAGAGCACTAAATGAGAAAAATATGCAGCCAAGAATACTATATCCAGCTAGGCTCTCACTGAAAATAGAAGGAGAGATAAAAATCTTCCAGGACAAACAAAAACTCAAGGAATTTGCAAACACCAAGCCAGCCTATAGGAAATATTGAAAGGCGTCCTCTAAGCAAAGAGAACCTAAAAGAAACATAGGCCAGAAAGGAAGAAACACAATATACAGTAACAGTCACCTTACAGGCAATACAATGGCTCTAAATGTATATCTCTCAATAGTTACTCTGAATGTAAATGGACTAAATGCCCCAACTAAAAGACACAGGGTATCAGAATGGATATAAAAACAAGACCCATCAATATTCTGGCTACAAGAAACTCATCTTACACACAAAGACACCTCCAGATTTAAAGTGGGGGGGTGGAAAACAACTTACCATGCCAATGGACATCAAAAGAAAGCTGGAGCGGCAATTCTTATATCAGATAAATTAGATTTTAAGCCAAAGAATATCATAAGAGATGAGGAAGGACACTATATCATACTAAAAGGATCTGTCCAACAAGAAGATCTAACAATCATAAATATCTATGCCCCTAACATGGGAGCAGCCAATTATATAAACCAATTAATAACAAAATCAAAGAAACACATTGACAANACTAAAAGGATCTGTCCAACAAGAAGATCTAACAATCATAAATATCTATGCCCCTAACATGGGAGCAGCCAATTATATAAACCAAGTAATAACACAATCAAAGAAACACATTGACAATAATACAGTATTAGTAGGGGACTTTAACACCCCCCTTACTGAAATGGACAGATCATCAAAGCAAAAGATCAACAAGGAAATAAAGGCTTTAAATGACACCCTGGACCAGTTGGACATCACAGATATATTCAGAACATTCCATCCCAAAACAACAGAATACACATTCTTCTCCAGTGCACATGGAACATTCTCCAGAATAGACCATATTCTGGGTCACAAATCAGGTCTCAACAGGTACCAAAAGATTGGGATCATTCCCTGCATATTTTCAGACCATAATGCTCTGAAACTAGAAGTCAACCACAAGAGAAAGTTGGAAAGAACTCAAATATATGGAGGCTGCGGGCGCCTAGATGGCTCAGTGGGTTAAAGCCTCTGCTTTCGGCTCAGGTCATGGTCTCAGGGTCCTGGGATCGAGGCCCGCGTCGGGCTCTCTGCTCGGCAGGGAGCCTGCTTCCCCCTCTCTCTCTGCCTGCCTCTCTGCCTCCTTGTGATCTCTCTCCCTCTGTGAAATAAATAAATAAATAAAATCTTAAAAAAAATATATGGAGGCTAAAGAACATCCTACTCACGAATGAATGGGTCAACCAGAAGAATTAAATTAAATTAAATTAAAGAAGAATTTAAAAAATTCATGGAAACAAATGAAACAAATGAAAATGAAAACACAACTTTTCAAAATCTTTGGGACACAGCAAAAGCAGTCTTGCGAGGAAAGTATATAGCAATACAAGCCTTTCTCAAGAAACAAGAAAGGTCTCAGGTACATAACCTAACTCTACACCTACAAAAGCTAGAGAAAGAACAGCAAAGAAAGTCTACAACCAACAGGAGAAGAGATGTAATAAAGATCAGAGCAGAAATCAATGAAATAGAAACCAAAAGAACAGTGGAACAAATCAACGAAACTAGGAGCTGGTTCTTTGAAAGAATTAATAAGATTGATAAACCCCAGGTCAGACTTATCCAAAAGAAAAGAGAAAGGACTCAAATTAATAAAATCATGAATGAAAGAGGAGAGATCACAACCAACACCAAAGAAATACAAACAATTCTAAGAACATATTATGAGAAACTGGACACCAGCAAATTTGACAATCTTGAAGAAATGGATGCATTCTTAGAGAAATATAAACTACCAAAACTGAACCAGGAAGAAACTGAAGACCTGAATAGACCCATCACCAGTAAGGAGATTGAAGCAGTCATCAAAAATCTCCCAACGAACAAGAGCCCAGGGCCAGACGGCTTCCCAGGGGAATTCTACCAAACATTTAAAGAAGAATTAATACCTATTCTCCTGAAACTGTTCCAAAAAATAGAATTGGAAGGAAAACTTCCAAACTCCTTTTATGAGGCCAGCATTACCTTGATCCCCAAACCAGGCAAAGACCCCATCAAGAAGGAGAATTACAGACCAATATCTTTGATGAATACGGATGCAAAAATCCTCAACAAAATACTAGCCAATAGGATCCAGCAGCACATAAAAAGGATTATTCACCACGACCAAGTGGGATTTATTCCTGGGATGCAAGGTTGGTTTAACATTCGCAAATCAATCAATGTGATACAAGACATTAATAAAAGAAAGAACAAGAACCATATGATCCTCTCAATAGATGCTGAAAAAGCATTTGACAAAGTACAGCACCCTTTCTTAATCAAAACTCTTCATAGTGTAGGCATAGAGGGTACATACCTCAATATCATCAAAGCCATCTAAGAAAAACTCACAGTGAATATCATTCTCAATGGAGAAAAACTGAGAGCTTTTTCCCTAAAGTCAGGAACACGGCAAGGCTGTCCACTATCACCACTGCTATTCAACATAGTACTAGAAGTCCTAGCCTCAGCAATCAGACAACAAAAAGAAATAAAAGGCATCCAAATCGGCAAGGAAGAGGTCAAACTCTCACTCTTTGCAGATGATATGATACTTTATGTGGAAAACCCAAAGGACTCCACTCCAAAACTGCTANATCAGCAATCAAACAACACAAAGAAATAAAAGGCATCCAAATCGGCAAGGAAGAAGTCAAACTCTCACTCTTTGCAGATGATATGATACTTTATGTGGAAAACCCAAAGGACTCCACTCCAAAACTGCTAGCACTCATACAGGAATTCAGTCAAGTGTCAGGATATAAAATCAATGCACAGAAATCAGTTGCATTTCTATATACCAACAACAAAACAGAAGAAAGAGAAATTAAAGAGTCAATCCCATTTACAATTGCACCCAAAACCATAAGATACCTAGGAATAAACCTAACCAAAGAGGCAAAGAATCTGTATTCAGAAAACTATAAAGTACTCATGAAAGAAATTGAGGAAGACACAAAGAAGTGGAAAAACATTCCATGCTCATGGATGGGTAGAATAAATATTGTGAAAATGTCTATGCTACCTAGACCAATCTACACATTTAATGTAATCCCCATCAAAATGCCAGCAATTTATTTCAAAGAAATGGAACAAATAATCCTAAAATTTATATGGAACCAGAAAAGACCCCGAATAGCCAAAGGAATGTTGAAAAAAAAAAGCAAAGTTGGCGGCATCACAATTCCAGATTTCAAGCTCTATTACAAAGCCGTCATCATCAAGACAGTATGGTACTGGCACAAAAACAGACACATAGACCAGTGGAACAGAATAGAGAACCCAAAAATGGACCCTCAACTCTATGGTCAACTAATCTTCGACAAAGCAGGAAAGAATGTCCAGTGGGAAAAAGACAGTCTCTTCAACAAATGGTGTTGGGAAAACTGGTCAGCCACATGCAGAAAAATGAAACTGGATCATTTCCTTAGACCACATACAAAAATAGACTCAAAATAGATGAAATACCTCAATGTGAGAAAGGAATCCATCAAAATCCTCAAGGAGACCACAGGGAGCAACCTCTTCGACCTCAACCACAGCAACTTCTTCCTAGGAACATCACCAAGGCAAGGGAAGCAAAGGCAAAAATGAACTATTGGGACTTCATCAAGATTAAAAGCTTTTTGCACAGCAAAGGAAACAGTCAACAAAACCAAAAGACAACTGACAGAATGGGAGAAGATATTTGCAAATGACATATCAGATAAAGGGCTAGTATCCAAAATCTATAAAGAGCTTCTCAAACTCAACACCCATAAAACAAATAACCCAGTCAAGAAATGGGCAGAAGACATGAACAGACATTTCTCCAAAGAAGACATCCAAATGGCCAACAGACACATGAGAAAGTGCTCAACATCACTCGGCATCAGAGAA